>JZKD02S0721066.1:30346-42080 GCA_000966675.3 Picea glauca
CAGAGCTCCAGGAAGAACATGAAGGCATATGCAGAGGATGTACTCTTGGTAAGAATACCAAGAGACCTTATCCAAGCAGTGATAGTGCATCCAAAGGAATCTTGGATCTAGTGCAGTCACACGTATGTGGACCTATGACAGTATCATATTTGGGAGGCTTCTTGTACTATGTGACATTCATTAATTATTTCTCCCAGAAGACATGGATCTAGTTCATAAAGACTAAGGATGGAGTACTTAGTAAGTTCTAAGAGTTCAAGGCTCAGGTAGAGAACTTGACGGGAAAGAAGATCAAGGTTTTAAGAACAGGTAATGGAGGAGAATATACTTCCAAAGACTTCAATGATTTCTGCAAGAAAGAAGGGATCAAGAGGGAGTTGACAGTTCCTTACAACCCATGGTGTTGTAGAAAATAAGAACATGTCTATCGTGGAGGTAGTAAAGGAAATGATTCATGATCAAAATCTACCCATGTTCTTACGGGCAGAAGCATCCAAAACATCAGTCTATATTTAGAAAAGAAGGCAACATCATATATTGGAAGATAAGACTCCTGAGGAGGAACTCACAAGAGTGAAGCCAGAGGTCAGCCATATGAGGATCTTTGGTTGACTAGTATACATTCATGTACCCAAGGAGAAGAGCACAAAGATGTAACCCTTCAGAAAGGAGGGCACCTTTTTTGGATATAACAAAAATTCAAAATCCTACAAAATCTATATTCCAAGACAATGCCAGATCGAACTCAGTTGTAATGTTACCTTTAATGAAGAGATAACTTTCAGGAGATCCAGAGAATCTCACATAGATATTGTTAGTGAGGAGAAGGAGGATTTGATGGATGATGGTATACATTCAACTAGTTCAGTTGATCATCCTTCATACCATCAAGAGGAGCCACCAAGACCAATGGATCTACCTAGAGACGTTGCAATGACTAGGAAGAGATAGTGACCAAGAAGAGGCCAGCATGGCTTCATGATACTTTGCAGGATGCATAAGGACATGCAACTCCCCATGTTATTTTCAAGGAGAGCAAGAGACCTAAAAGGTTCTCAATTTATATGGCACTAATGAGCCACATCATTGATTCATAACCTTCCAATTATGAGGAAGCAACTGACCAACAGGTCTGGAAAGATGCCATGATGGAGGAGTATCAGTCCATCATGAAGAATGATGTGTGGGAGGTTGTTATGAGACCATAAGGGAAGTCATTAGTAAATTCCATGTGTATTTTTAAAATCAATCATGCAACAAATGGAAACATAAAAAATTACAAAGCCAGGTTTGTGGCAAGAGGATTCTCCCAGAAAGAGGGAGTGGATTATGAAGAGACATTTTCTCTAGTCATTAGGTACACTTCCATCAGGGCCATTATTTCTCTTGTTTCAGTTATGGGTTGGAAATTACATCTAATGGATGTAAATATCGTGTTCCTCAATGGTGTGATTGAGGGAAAAGTGTACATAGAAAAACCTCAAGGTTTGTGATACATGGGAAGGAATCCCATGTATGCAGATTAAAGAAGGCATTGTATGGACTCAAGCAGTCACCTAGAGCATGGTACTCCCTAATTGATGGATACTAGATGAGCTTGGGGTTCACCAAGAGTGATGGAGATCCAAACCTTTACTACAAGGTTGTTGATGGTGATCCTTTGATGTTGGTGCTATATGTTGATGATATGTTCCTCACGGGAGAATAATGACTCATTATTAGGTGTTAGAGGGAGTTGGACTCAGAATTCGAGATGAAGGATCTTGGATTGATACATTATTTCTTGGGATTGAAGTTATTAAAGAGATTAGGAGGGATTTTCCTTGGACAAGGAAAATATACAGTTGAGATTTTGCGCAGATTTGGTATGATAGACTGCAAGTCCATGGCTACACCTATGGAGACAAACTTGAAGAAGTTGAGTGATTCTACTTCAGATTCATATTTGGTGGATCCCACTATGTACAGGAAGTTGATTGGATCCTTGATGTACCTCGTTAACACCAGACCAAATATTTTCTTTGCAGTAAACACCTTGAGCCAGTTTATGGTAGAGACAAGACACTACCATTGGGTTGCATCAAAGCATGTGTTGAGGTAAAGTCGGATATGGCCTCATATATGTAGCAGGTGGTGAAGTGAAGCTGTAGGGATATACATATTCTCACTGAGTAGGGAGTGTAGTGGACATAAAGGGAACCTTGGAGTGCTGCTTCATCTTAGGATCATCTATGATATCCTGGATTAGCCAGAAACAAACTTTTGTAGCACTTAGTACAACATAAGCAGAGTATATCACAACCAGTGTCGCAATTCGTGAAGCAATATGGCTCCAAAAACTACTTGTAGGACTATTTGATCAACAACTAGAGACGAACTTGATACATTGTAATAACCAAAGATGTGTCAAGATTTCAGAAAATCCTGTATTTCATGACAGGTCAAAGCATATTGAGATCAAATACCACTTCATCCGAGACATGGTAAAGAAGGGAGCAATGAAGCTCCAGTACATATCCACAGATGAGTAGATTTCATACATTCTCACCAAACATATGTCGAAGGTGAAGTTCAAATACTTCAAGGAAAAGCTTGGTGTGATGCATAATGTCTCTCTCATTGAGAGGGAGTGTTGATGTGTTGGGCAATATCAGACATACATTCTCCTCGGATTGGCCATGTGAGTTGGCTAAGGAGAATGGCCCAGGCATAGTCTTTATCCTTGATCATGTGAGTTGACAAGGACCAAAAAATACTCGAGGCACTTATGCATGGTGCAAACATTCTTCTCAGATGGCCATGTGACTTGGTTAAGGAGAATGGTCAAGGGCATTGATGTTCTCCATGTATTAACATAAGGAAGATATTATCCTTAGATAGTAATATGACTTGGCTAAGGAGAATGGCCCAGGTGTATTCTCTATACTTGATCATGTGACTTGACAAGGACTGATAGAGACTCAAGGTGCTATGTGGGAAATGAACACATCAACTAGGTGCATGCTAGAGAAGATGACATCAACCATGCTCAAGGACAACCTTTCTAGAAAAGAAGTGTCAAGAAGACAAGACGATGCCCATTTGACCATTAAAGAATCCCTAGGAAGAAATTCAAGACCCAAGAAGAGAAGTAGACCTCCACAAGTAAAAGACATAAAACAATAAAGTAAAATTGAAGACCTAGGAAGAGAAGTCGACCCCACATGAAAAAGACAGGTGACTTGACAAATATAAATAAAGGTTCATCTCATTTCATTTGACACACTCACTCATTCATCTGTCACTCAAGAAAGAAGGCACAAGTTTCAAGGAGGTCTTATTTGGGGCAAAATTTGCTACAACTTGAAGTTCTTGGTATTCTATCTTGTGACGGGAGGTGACTCTTTGATATCTCTTGGTCTATTTTGATGGTGATAAACTTGTAAACTCTTGAATTGATTCTTCTACAAGAAATATTGTTGGGTTTTCTCCCAAGGTTGAGTTTCCCAGGGTAAATTCTTATATTTTTTTATCTATTGTGTAAAGTTAATATTTCTAGATTTTGTTATTTCAACTACATTGTAATAGTTGAGATTTTCAGTATATAATTATTCTATGATTCAGAAAATTCAACACTATACAGTGTTTCAATCACAAAACAAACAAAACAAACAAACATTTTAAAATTGTAAGTACTCCTTTCTTTAATTTAAACATAAATTAAAACAACAATATTCAAAATGAAAAAATTGATGTATACTCACAGCATGCTTCTATGAAGGTAATAACAACGTTACAGTACTTATCACTATTAACATTCCATCGCATAATAATATATTGTAATTGACAACATTTTTTTGCTTGATAGAAAAACCAGATTGAAAGACCTGAACAATTTTGTATAATAAAATTTTCCATGTACTAATATAATACTCCCTTTAATTGCAACAACTACAACGGTCAAAGTGCAAAATACTATAGTGTGTAACGGACTGTGTAGACTAACTGCCCAACAAAATAGTTGCAGAGAGCCAAAACCTAATGACATGCCGTCAAATTCATGTTCAAACGAAGCGAATGGTACAAACCAGGGTACCCACCAATTGCAGAGCGATTTANACATCAACTAGGTGCATGCTAGAGAAGATGACATCAACCATGCTCAAGGACAACCTTTCTAGAAAAGAAGTGTCAAGAAGACAAGACGATGCCCATTTGACCATTAAAGAATCCCCAGGAAGAAATTCAAGACCCAAGAAGAGAAGTAGACCTCCACAAGTAAAAGACATAAAACAATAAAGTAAAATTGAAGACCTAGCAAGAGAAGTCGACCCCACATAAAAAAGACAGGTGACTTCACAAATATAAATAAAGGTTCATTTCATTTCATTTGACACACTCACTCACTCATCTGTCACTCAAGAAAGAAGGCACAAGTTTCAAGGAGGTCTTATTTGGGGCAAAATTCGCTACAACTTGAAGTTCTTGGTATTCTATCTTTTGATGGGAGGTGACTCTTTGATATCTCTTGGTCTATTTTGATGGTGATAAACTTGTAAACTCTTGAATTGATTCTTCTACAAGAAATATTGTTGGGTTTTCTCCCAAGGTTGAGTTTTCCAGGATAAATTCTTGTGTTTTTTGTCTATTGTGTAAAGTTAATATTTCTAGATTTTGTTATTTCAACTACATTGTAATAGTTGAGATTTTCAATATATAATTATTCTATGATTCAGAAAATTCAACACTATACAGTGTTTCAATCACAAAACAAACAAAACAAACAAAACAAACAAACATTTTAAAACTGTAAGTACTCCATTCTTTAATTTAAACATAAATTAAAACAACAATATTCAAAATGAAAAAAATTGTACGGTATAAAAAATTGATGTATACTCACAGCATGCTTCTATGAAGGTAATAACAACGTTACAGTACTTATCACTATTAACATTCCATCGCATAATAATATTGTAATTGACAACATTTTTTTTGCTTGATAGAAAAACCAGATTGAAAGACCTGAACAATTTTGTATAATAAAATTTTCCATGTACTAATATAATACTCCCTTTAATTGCAACAACTACAACGGCCAAAGTGCAAAATACTATAGTGTGTAACGGACTGTGTAGACTAACTGCCCAACAAAATAGTTGCAGAGAGCCAAAACCTAATGACATGCCGTCAAATTCATGTTCAAACGAAGCGAATGGTACAAACCAGGGTACCCACCAATTGCAGAGCGATTTAACAATTAATTTACATTCAAAATGTAGAAGAACGCTTGCACCTCTTCAACGGTTTTCCCTGTCATCAATAGTCTGACACGTGAAGTCCAAAAGATTTTTGATAACCAGGTAGTCGGCAGCATTTGCAAGTTCAAAGAGTGTGGCGCGATCATCTATAAGAGCCTTAACGAACTCCTCATCCCACGTTTTGACAACATCAGGTGATGCAATGGGGGTATCAACATGGTATTTGCAATATTGAATAACCATACGCAGAATCTTGGCGGAGACGACAGGCAGAGGAATGGTAATGTTGGTACCCAAGTCTTCCATCATCCACTTTATGATGACTGAAGTCGATGCCACCTCCGTCTCCACCTCAAATATTTCGCCATCGCAGCTCTGCAATTTCACACTATTATTATTGTTGCATACTTCGTCAGCCATAGGCCTCACTGACGCAGATGGATAGAAGATTCGTTTCTTGTTGGATGCTTCTTATCACCACAATAGTTGCAGAGATATTCTGTTCCAATCTTTATATAGCCAGAGGAATTGCTATGAATGGCAAGTTTTCTCAGTTTTTTCTGAGTAGGGCAAAATACTAATAGTGAATCTTACAATGGAGTTTATGGGCTCATATACTACCAACTATAACTCATTATTGGTTGTATGGAAGGTTATCCTAAGCACTTTATGACCTAGTCAAATTAATCCATCACTAATTATAACGAGGTTATACTCATTATTGGTTGTATGGAAGGTTATCCTAGCCACTTTATGACCTAGTCAAATTAATCCATCATTAATTATAACGAGGTTATTCTAACAATTCTACGTAGATTAACTCAAAATAAATTTTTGTTTATATTATTAAAATTATAATATATTATTAACCATAATAACAATTTTTTAAATATACATTATAACAATTTATATTATTGTCGTTTGAGCTTTGTGGAGATAAACCGTGTATAAAATATTAAAATGTCCAATTTTTTTAATGGACATTGCACTCATCATCATGGAAAAGAGTGTTTGGGAAGATATTTATAGGATTAAAAATTAAGGTTAAGGTTGTGGAAAAAGATCATTATGAAAAATGATTAAAACATTAAAGGAGCGGTTGGGCATAAAAGTTATTTAATGCTAATGGTAAAATTGAAATTAAAAGAGAATAAAGTTTAAGAAATATCATTTGTTAAGTTTGTAAATCCAAGTAACCAAAAAGATGCCTAAAAATGAGGAGAAGAATAAAAAAGTAAAAAGGAAAAAAGGGAATGCATAATATTAAAGCCGGGACCAATACTTGACAAAACTAACCACCCAAGCCTATACTCACTAATATCGAGAATATTACAATGGAGTATCCCAAGCCATTAAATAGGCTTCATCATATAAAATATAAATATCATGAATTACCCAATACCATNAACACTAGCCACCTAGGCCTACACAAGCCAATAGACCAACTACTTAGGCCTATTCCATGCCTATTTCATGAAACATCTTAAAATGGAGTATCCCAAGCCATTGAATAACCTTCATGATATGAAATATCATGAGAAAATAGCATGGGTTATCCAATACCATGTGCCTAAAGAATGGATAGTAAACCCATCATTAATTCTATCAAGATTATCCTACTAATATGTATGATATGTGGGTCTCTGTGTGTTTATGCGTGTGATAAACAACAATTTTATGATAATACTAAAGAATCACATGTCAATAAAGTACAGCCTAAACATAATTTATAAAAAATCCCATAAACATGGATCACATCACTCGGTAACATGTAGATAATAACATAAATTTTTCAACATAACCAAACTCAACCAAATAGGACAAAAAAATATCAGAATTCAATTCCATTTATATGGTGAATAGTTCACTACAATTTGATATGGTTGGTACATGTGATAATCATAACTTCAATGTGGTTAGCAGGTTGAAGTGATATTTTCAATAACTACATGATGCAGGAGCATCAAGAGCATGGATACGGGTWTGTCAAAGAACCGAAGATGAGGATGATGCAGGGGGAATAAAGGTACAKGTGGCAGATTATGACAGAATAATTGTTGATGAACTATATCCGAGAAAGAGTTTCCTAGTGAACCTACARACACAGTGCCTGATGACCCATGTATTCTAGCGGACAAGTTACCTTTTTATATGGATTTCAACAAATGTTTATGTTTGCATGTGCAAAAACAAGAGCATCGAGAATGAAGACCAAAGATTATGGAAGACTGAAGATGAAGACAAAGGAAAAGAACCTAGAAGATGAAGAAGGAACAAGTTTAATGAAGAGTTCTCATTAAGGAAGGAAAATGAAGGAATAATTCCTACTTGTATTGTTTAATACACAATATGATGTAAAATGTAATAATTATTCTAGAAAGTCTAAGTAGGAATGAGAGACGGAGAGAAAGAGGTGAATGTAAGGATGAATATTGTTGAGAGAATCATGAAGATCTTATGGAGAGATCATAAAAAATAGTTGAACTAATTTTCCAATTTTGATGTATTCATTATGATCACCTCATATCATATAAAGGGACCATTTGTATAATAGTGTAACATTGTGAAATGGTTGATTAATAAAATTTCCCCTTGGGGGTATGGGAGCACATGTCCTAGTGTCCCTTGCTTTGCATAAAGTAGTAAAGGTGTCGATATTTATTTCTGTTGTGGCTTTGATTGTTTATTAAGTGATATCAGAGTGTGAGATCTGACTGCCTGTGATAAGCTCAGAGAACGTGAGAGAAAGATTCGTTGATGTAGTTGCTTAGTTTTGGGTGTGTGTTGTGAAGAGTTACGTGAAGAATATCTTTTTTTTTCTTATTGTTGTCAATGGAAGAGTAAAGAGAGAGCGCCAATTCACTCTTCCATTGTTGATTGGATAATTTCACGTAGAGAAAAGAAGTTTCACTGTTTCCATTGATCAAGAAAGGAAGCCCATGCCCTCAAGGGAAATATTTCCAAGGACACGTAAAGAGAGACATTGATTGCGAGACTTGTTTTTGTCCTCTTGTCACCACTGTGAAATATGTGGGCACTGTATAGTAAAGTGAATTCAAATGTCATCGCCTCATTGCCAAATCAGAGGAAGCACGTTCACTGTATGATGGGGAAGCATTATTTTTAACAACAAAGTAAGATTGATATGAAAGTCGTTATGAAGGGAAGATGATGATACAAGATGGATCGATAAAGAGAGTTGAAGCCATGGAAATTTGTAGGCATGGGACACATTGATCCAATTTTTATGTGCGTGGGTCGTAGCACTGGGAAGAAAGGACAAATCGAGCCAAGGAATGGTTGTGGGCCTGTAGCATTCTACAGAAGAGTCAGATCATAGTGAGGATTGATCGATGGACCCTATGTGAATGAGCAATGTGATCCATGTTCATGTAGACAATGCGATCTTTAGAGAGTCAAGAAATAATGGAGAAATGTGAGCTTCCCCACATTGACGTTTCGAAAATTAATCGACGTCTTCAAGTACGAATGAAAACCAATAACCAGGTGAGATTTAATATGGTGACTTCCCTGTAAAATTGTCTTTGGGTGATGTAGGTATTGTGGAAGAATATGTTCTAGGTTTCTTTAATGGGAAAGAGAACAACATCGTGCCTCCATTCAGGATCGTGCAAGAATTCCCACAGATCTCGAACGTCTGTTTGATATTTTCTTTCTTGTCTTGCTTTAACATACCACCAGTTTGAATCGTAGGGGGAGAGCCTGCAACAATTTGGCCTTCTCCAGGTGGAAATGCAGGTGAAATATTTATGCAAGAGAATTAGGCACAATAAATAAGGATTTAGTCAGAGTGGAAAATCCCAGAACATTTCTGAGAGACATCGAAGGAGATTTGTCAGGCATAAGTTTAGTGAGAGATGATTTTGAGAAAATGGTAAGATTTATTTATCTTAAACCCCACCAATCCAAATTCGCGTAGGCTCATTAGGCATTATGTTTATGGGCACATTTGAATTTCTATTTACCTATACCTTGAGTTGAGTATGAATTGAAGAAAAGAGTTTGCGTAGTGATTATAGCAGCTTCATATCCCACGTAACATGATTCCGAAATTCCTTTAGTTGTTTCTCATTGTTTGAAGAATATTTGATGGTGTTTTAGGGAGTTATGAAGCTCAAAATAAAAAGGGATGACTACTATGTTGGAGTATTGTTAAAGAGATTTTTTTTTACAATGGATATGATGACGGATCTGAATGATAATTTTTGAATTGTTGCTTCAAGACTGTTATTCCAATCAAGTAATGAAGTTATTCAAATTCAATGAAGAATTAAATTAATCAAGGTTGATTCTGTTAAATATAATGTAACCTCAAGAGTCTGACTATACATTGCCAACTGTATTGGACAACTGTACTTTCTATTCTTGATTTTCTTGAGCCTATTTAGCTCAGCTATTTCCCTTTGCATAGTATCTTCTTCACTAACTCCTTCAGACTTATTTCTCATTGTACTCTTCTTCATACATTCTAATACACTGTTTTCTGTTCTATTCTTTCTATCTGCATTTTCTTACTTCACAATTTATCATGGTACCAGAGCTACAGTTGTAAGCCTCTTCACACGCGCTGGAGAGCAACACGATCCTCACAATGCAGAGCTTCACGGATCTCGAGAAACATTTGACATAGACTTTTCACAAGGCTTGGAGAGCTGTCCATCATACTCTCGAAAGATTCTCGCAGGAAACTTCCACGAGGAAGAAGACGGTCATACACTCAAAAGATTAGCGTAATAAGCTCACGCGCCAAAGCAGAGTGAACAATGCTCGAAAGAACGAGGAAGAAGAGAGTGCAGAAGAAGAAACAGTAAAGATTCTTGTAATCTTTTCAAGAATCATCAAGATTCACGAAGAAGAGCTGCAGGACGGAAGCACATTTAAAGAACTCGAAGAATTTGTTCAAAATCGTTAAAGATTCCTGCAGAAGGCAAAATTGTTTAAAGTTTTTTCGAAATTCGCTCAAATCTCTCAAAGATTGCAGTAGAGGACAGAGAACTTGTAAAATTCTATCAAATTTTTGAAAGATTCACGAATCTTTCTTCCACAGGATCAAAGAACACATTCCATGTGCAAAGAACAACCACTGAGGCCGTAAGATTCGTCCTGCGAATGGATCCAGAGCGGGAAACTAGTTCAGAAGGGACGAAGAGAGCGCGAAAAAGGCGAAAGAGTTTCATCCGTTAGATCTTGCCCAGAGGACCGACAGCTGTTAGATCAGCGAGAAAGTGCACGAGGCTTAGTCCTCTAGAGTGCACATGAGAAATTTTTTACTTGTGAAGTCACTAAATCCCAACATCATCTGGATCGTCCATCAAGAAACACATGGCGAGATCTCGGCATTTCGCTGACTCGCAAGGTGTAAAGGTCAGAAGACTGCCATGAGAATTCACGAATCACGAAATCATGAGTCATTCTGGACCGTTGGATCGAGAAAGATCGTGAGCTATCGATCTTATCCCATCGCAAAAAAAGGGATCGAGAGTTGGATGAGTGAAGGATACTGCTCTCCAAAACTCCGATACGCGAAATCGCGACATCACAAATCGCGAAATCCCAAAAAGATTTTGAGCCGTCCATCTTAGAGGATAGGTGGCAGCAGATCCAAGTGCCGTCAAATCGGCATATCGGAGTTCGCGGTTTTGAAAGACCATCGCAATAAGAGTTCTAAAGTCGCGAAATCGTGATTCACGAAATAGCGATAAGTTCATAGCCGTCCAATTTCTCAGACACGTGGCGGACATCGAGGAAAGGGCCATCGGCACATTGGGATTCGACGTTTTGCAAATCATAAGGACAAGAAACATGAGCATTTCAGAACTACAAAGTCTGAAATCTCGACAGGAGGAAAGCTCCGTTTTGGGGCCCAGCTGACGTCATCTGATCAAAACGAGGGATCGGGAATCTCCACGATGAAACCCTCAAAGAAGACTTGAGCCGTCCATCTGTTGGGACGCGTGGCAGAGATCAAAGGAATCGGGAAAGTCATGAAAGGAAAGCGCCATCGACAAATCGTAGATTGGGGAATTGAGGAGTCAGAAGAGCTCGTCATCAGGGTTCATGAAGTCCCGATTTGCGATATTCCGATAAGATCTGGACCGCCATATTACAGGAAGATCTGGACCGTTGATTTGTCCAAAGACAAAATTCGCATTTCAGAAAATTGTCCGACAAAGAACCGGAAAATCCCTTAGAGATTTAACACAAGGCATGTGGTCACATTACACCGTGACAAAGGCCAATTCAAGGCCGATAAGCTCTCATCGGCAATCGACGTTTTGACGATCAGAGGTAAATACAAAATTTCCTTCTATTTTTTTCTGAGATTTTTTTTTTCAAAAATTATGTCATCCAGCAACTTAGGACCAACTCGGGGTCCGATTCTTCTTGGAAAGAACCATGAGTTCTCGTCTCTTCGGATGAGATCGTTCTTACAGGCACAAGAGTGCTGGAAACCAGTGGATCTTGGATATGTG
>JZKD02S0721066.1:53630-73084 GCA_000966675.3 Picea glauca
CCACTTTATGATGACTGAAGTCGATGCCACCTCCGTCTCCACCTCAAATATTTCGCCATCGCAGCTCTGCAATTTCACACTATTATTATTGTTGCATACTTCGTCAGCCATAGGCATCACTGACGCAGATGGATAGAAGATTCGTTTGTTGTTGGATGCTTCTTATCACCACAATAGTTGCAGAGATATTCTGTTCCAATCTTTATATAGCCAGAGGAATTGCTATGAATGGCAAGTTTTCTCAGTTTTTACTGAGTAGGGCAAAAATACTCATAGTGAATCTTACAATGGAGTATTCTAAGTTATTAGATAGGGTTTCATAATATAAAAGTATGGGAAAATATCATAGATTATCCAATACCATGGTACATAAACAACCAACTATAACTCATTATTGGTTGTATGGAAGGTTATCCTAACCACTTTATGACCTAGTCAAATTAACCCATCATTAATTATAACGAGGTTATCTTAACAATTCTAAGTGTCAATATTAACTCAAAATAATTTTTTGTTTATATTATTAAAATTATAATATATTATTAATCATAATAACAATTTTTTAAATATACATTATAATAATTTATATTATTGTTGTTTGAACTTTGTGGAGATAAACCCTGTATAAAATATTAAAATGTCCAACTTTTTCAATGGACATTGCACCCATCATCATGGAAAAGAGTGTTTGGGAAGATATTTATAGGATTAAAAATTAAGGTTAAGGTTGTGGAAAAAGATCATTATGAAAAATGATTAAAACATTAAAGGAGCCGTTGGGCATAAAAGTTATTTAATGCTAATGGTAAAATTGAAATTAAAAGAGAATAAAGTTTAAGAAATATCATTTGTTAAGTTTGTAAATCCAAGTAACCAAAAAGATGCCTAAAAATGAGGAGGAGAAGGATAAAAAAGTAAAAAGGAAAAAAGGGAATGAATAATATTAGAGCGGGGACCAATACTTGACTACACTAACCACCCAAGCCTATACTCACTAATATTGAGAATATTACAATGGAGTATCCCAAGCCATTAAATAGGCTTCATCATATAAAATATAAATATTATGAATTACCCAATACCATGGACTCATGAATTTTGAACTATAACCCATCATTGGTTGCATCAAGATTATCCTAACTACTCTATGACGGAGTCAAGATTAACCAAACATTCTCCCCTTTAAACTTCACTTGTTATAAACACTTACCCCCCTCACATTTTATTAACAAAGTATCCAAGAATACAACGTGGCCCTTATCACCTAAATCTACATCTAAAATTTACGTGAGTGAACCAATGCCTATATAGGTCTTACAATCATATGTCCATTTGTCCATTTGCATATGTTATAAAATAAAACTCCATAAAAATACTTACAATTGTATCCTTGAGCATATAATGCTATGAAACATCAACTTGTTTCATTGCCAACATCTCTCATGTTCCAAATACAATTAGAAAAACCAAGTACTCATTTTACTTGACATCATAAACACATAATTTTCCACCAAACTAAGATAGGTAAGCATTACATATGATATGTTCATCAAATCTCAACCTAATAGTGGAAGATTTATCTATCTACACACAAATCCATGCTTCTCCATGCATGTTCTGGGCCAAATCCACATGTTTCAAGCTAACTATTCATTTTCAATATTGTGGTGCTTTCCATGTTTTTGCAACAAGTTTTCATTCTGCACAAGCTCCCACTCAAACCAAAATTAGATACAAAAACCTTGTTCCTAACACCTTGGATTCAAAGCGATCGGACATACCAAATGAAAGGAAGAAAATGTGGATAATATGATTGCTACATTAATCCATGAGAGAAGAATGCACATCTAAACATAGAATAGAATAGTTGCAAACAAATGAAATAAACAACAAACTATTAAACAACACAATTTTCCAAGGAAAACTAAGAGAGATAAACACTGCACTCTAAATCACACTCAATGTATTATTCAACAACTAAATGGTTAAAATATTGAGTCAAGTGGTACTCTCAACAAGAGTAATCTGTTGAATGATCCTTCTTTCTTTGCTCTCAAATTAGGTTTGCGCTATGCACTTTAGGACAACACTAGCCACCTAGGCCTACACAAGCCAATAGACCAACTACTTAGGCCTATTCCATGCCTATTTCATGAAACATCTTAAAATGGAGTATCCCAAGCCATTGAATAACCTTCATAATATGAAATATCATGAGAAAATACCATGGGTTATCCAATACCATGTGCCTAAAGAATGGATAGTAAACCCATCATTAATTCTATCAAGATTATCCTACTAATCTGTATGATATGTGAGTCTCTGTGTGTTTATGTGTGTGATAAACAACAATTTTATGATAATACTAAAGAGTCACATGTCAATAAAGTACATCCTAAACATAATTTATAAAAAATCCCATAAACATGGATCACATCATTGGGTAACATTTAGATAATAACATAAATTTTTCAACATAACCAAACTCAACCAAATAGGACAAAAAAATATCAAAATTCAATTCCATTTATATGGTGAATAGTTCACTACAATTTGATATGGTTGGTACATGTGATAATCATAACTTAAATATGGTTAGCCGGTTGAAGTGATATTTTCAATAACTACACGATGGAGGAGCATCAAGAGCATGGATATGGGTATGTCAAAGAACCAAAGATGAGGATGATGCAGGGGGAATAAATTTACAGGTGGCAGATTATGACAGAATAATTGTTGATGAACTATATCCGAGAAAGAGTTTCCTAGTGAACCTACAGACACAGTGGTTGATGACCCATGTATTCTAGTAGACAAGTTACTTTTTTTTTATATGGACTTCAACAAATGTTTATGTTTGCATGTGCAAGAACAAGAGCATCGAGAATGAAGACCAAAGATTATGAAAGACTGAAGATGAAGACAAAGGAAAAGAACCTAGAAGATGAAGAAGGAACAAGTTTAATGAAGAGTTCTCATTAAGGAAGGAAAATGAAAAAATAATTCCTACTTGTATTGTTTAATACACAATATGATGTAAAATGTAATAATTATTCTAGAAAGTCTAAGTAGGAATGAGAGATGGAGAGAAAGGTGTGAATGTAGGGATGAATATTGTTGAGAGAATCATGGAGATCTTATGGAAAGATCATAGGAAATAGTTGAACTAATTTTCCAATTTTGATGTATTAGTTATGATCAACTCACCTCATATAAAGGGACCATAGTGTAACATTGTGAAATGGTTGATTAATAAAATTTCCCATTCGGGGTATGGGAGCACATGTCCTAGTGTCCCTTGCTTTGCATAAAGTAGTAAAGGTGTCGATATTTATTTCTGTTGTGGATTTGATTGTTTATTAAGTGATATCAGAGTGTGAGATCTGACTGCCTGTGATAAGCTCAGAGAACGTGAGAGAAAGATTCGTTGATGTAGTTGTTAAGTTTTGGGTGTGTGTTGTGAAGAGCTACGTGAAGAATATCTTTTTTTTTTTCTTATTGTTGTCAATGGAAGAGTAAAGAGAGAGCGTTAATTCACTCTTCCATTGTTGATTGGAGAATTTCACGCAGAGAAAAGAAGTTTCACTGTTTCCATTGATCAAGAAAGGAAGCCCATGCCCTCAAGGGAAATATTTCCAAGGACACGTAAAGAGAGACATTGTTTGCGAGACTTGTTTTTGTCCTCTTGTCACCACTTTGAAATATGTGGGCACTGTATGATTGTTTACCTGCCACCAAGTGAATTCAAATGTCATCGCCTCATTGCCAAATCAGAGGAAGCACGTTGACTGTATGATGGGGAAGCATTATTTTTAACAACAAAGTAAGATTGATATGAAAGTTGTTATGAAGGGAAGACGATGATACAATATGGATCGATAAAGAGAGTTGAAGTCATGGAAATTTGTAGGCATGGGACACATTGATCCAATTTTTATGTGCGTGGGTCATAGCACTGGGAAGAAAGGACAAATCGAGCAAAGGAATGGTTGTGGGCCTGTAGCATTCTACAGAAGAGTCAGATCATAGTGAGGATTGATCTCGAACGTCTGTTTGATATTTCCTTTCTTGTCTTGCTTTAACATACCACCAGTTTGAATCGTAGGGGGAGAGCCTGCAACAATTTGGCCTTCTCCAGGTGGAAATGCAGGTGAAATATTTATGCAAGATCATTTGGCACAATAAATAAGGATTTAGTCCGAGTGGAAAATCCCAGAACATTTCTGAGAGACATCGAAGGAGATTTGTCGGGCATAAGTTTAGTGAGAGATGATTTTGAGAAAATGGTAAGATTTATTTATCTTCAGCCCCACCAATCCAAATTCGCGTAGGCTCATTAGGCATTATGTTTATGAGCACATTTGAATTTCTATTTACCTATACCTTGAGTTGAGTCTGAATTGAAGAAAAGAGTTTGCATAGTGATTATAGCAGCTTCATATCCCACGTAACATGATTCCAAAATTCCTTTAGTTGTTTCTCATTGTTGAATGATAAGAGAATTGTTTGAAGAATATTTGAAGGTGTTTTAGGGAGTTATGAAGCTCAAAATAGAAAGGGATGACTACTATGTTGGAGTATTGTTAAAGAGATTTTTTTTTACAATGGATATGATGACGGATCCGAATGATAATTTTTGAATTGGTGCTTCAAGACTGTTATTCCAATCAAGTAATGAAGTTATTCAATTTCAATGAAGAATTAAAGTAATCAAGGTTGATTCTAGTGCTTTGATTGATGAAGAGACACTGAAGCAGAAGTCAAAGTTGTTCAAACTTCAATCCATGGATTCTAAAATGATTGATTTACATTCTGGTCAACTGCATAGTTATGGAGCACATCACAACCTTTGGAGCGATAACTAGCAATAATGTGTTCAAATTAGAGAAAAAGGGATTGTTTCCACCCTAGCTATCAAGTATTTGCATCATTCTGAGTTAGTTGTGGCTATGGAAATTCTAACACTATGCAATTGGCCCACTCACTCAAATATGAGGTATTGTGTATGAAGCAAGCGTTGCAGAGATTGGTAGCAACAAGAGCATGAGAATCATGTTTACATGATTAAACGCGATGAGCAAGCCAAGAGATATTCGAAAAAATGGTTGAAGCAACGAAGAGGGTAGCAAGGTTGGATGTGGAGTTAATGGTGGAAGAGAAGAATCTAATCTTTGTTGGGTACAAAAATGTGATTGGGGATAGGCTAGCTTTGTGGAGAATAATGTCTTCTGATGAGTAGAGCAAGAGTCAGTGATCATTTTGGACACAGTTGCAAGAAGTCACTGACAATAAATTTATGTATGTTCTCTCTTTCCAAGTGTATGGTTTTTACCATAGATCTAGTTATGCACATGCATCTCACATTTTAAGTCTTATGGTGGCGTACCCATCTCTTCGTGCGGGCTACATCGATGAGGTAGAAGAAAGGGAAAATAACTCACAAGGGAAAGGCACTACCATTTGGAACAACAAATGAAAAGAGTTTAATTTGGTGAATAGAGTCTAAAAGTCAAAATTAATTTCCTTTATATATGGTATATGCATCGAGGTAAAAGGAAATTAAAATTTTCATTGAGAAAGGGGAATAGGTGTGAGCAAATAGAATTCTTTTGTGGCTAAAAGTTTTCTATTTAGTGGTCATAATTTTTTTTTTTTTGTGTGTCAAAGTAATGGTATTTGTTCATCAAAGTGATGTATTCCATGGTTTGAGGGGTCCATTGGTAGCCAAGTCAAAGAATATTGTAAAAGTTCGATGATTGCAAAGTCTTTTAAGTCAAAGTGAATGTCACAGGAAAATTGAAGTCATGGAGTGTGTAGTGAAGATTTGAAATGGTCAATCTTTGCAAACTCTTTTTTCTAAATTGATCTAAAGAGTGACATGTTTGAGGATCATTGATGCGAGTCAATTTGAAGATTATTTTATTGATGTAATGAGTCAAAATTCAAGTTGAATTGTTGATGTAAATTGTTGGATTCAAGTAGTCATTAAAAATGTTAAGTCAAGTCCACAAAAGTTTTAGTCAAAATCTTGCTTTGAGCAAAGTAAAGTAAAGTTAAGACAAAGTGGAGAGTGCATTAATAAGCTATAGTCATGATATTTGTCATTCAAAGTGTCACAAGGTTTGATTTTATGTTGGAACTAGCCATTCAAACATTAGAAATTATTTTATGAAGACACCAAGAATGTCATGATGAAAAAGGGTGCATGATTGGTGGTACCGACACCCAAGTCAAATTTATAGTCAAGTCAAGATTAAGTCATGTCAGTGGTGTGTCAATTAAGTTTTCCAAACCAAGGTCATAGGTTTCCTTGTTTGAAATCATACAACCCAACAATAATCATATATTTTGTATGCATGTCATTTCACATGAATGAAGAAGATTGCAGGTGTAAAGAAAGAAGAAGAATTTTACAAGAAAATGAAGTGGATGATTTAGGATTGATTAAGAAGATGACTGATAAAAAGAGAAGATGATTCTGACTCCACGAAAAATAAATCCAAACAAGATTGATGCGTAAAGAGAAGATTATGTAGACTTCAAGAGAAAAGGACATTTGTGGTAGAACCCTACAACAAGAAAGCTATAACAGAAAGAAGAAGAACTTCCAGCTACGGTTGGGTAGAAGTGATGCGGGAGCATCGTTGGCAAGCACCCAGAGGTGAGACCACTCAAAATGTGAGAGTTCTTCCAGAACTTAAACATGTACAGTTACAACCGATTTTGAAATCCGCCTTCACTCAGTGCCGAAATTTACCTTTGGAGGCACCCTTGAACCAGTGCTAAATTTTACCCTTTGAGGCACGTTTTGAAAATCGTAAATAGAGCAGGAGTTTCCACTACGACTCTGGAATGCGACGGAATTAAGATAGCGTAGGATGAATTTTAGAGTAGGCAAATAGCCAGGGGAAACCCTAGAAATCTTTTTGAGTTAAGTAGAAGTTTGTACACCCAGTTGGGGTTAGCTGCAACACAGAGAGAAATTAGCTGTAAGGGAGAACTGCAAGTTAGCAGGAGATCTCAGTTTTTGAGTTACTGTAATTTGAATGTATTTTGTAGCCATTGGGCACTTGTGAATATAACAAGAGGGAAAATTGATCCAAATGTGTGTTGTGCAGTTGTGTTTACATTTCCCTATCTTTTCTGTTATTCTTGTGTCCCATAAACAAGTGAATGAAACGGTGACTGTGAGTTTTCCAGTTTCAATTGTTTCTCTTCATTAAAGCTCTACAAGGTGTGCATCGAGCGAGGAGAGAACACCAGGAGATCAGGAGGAATCTCTCTGTGAGAAACCCCTTGGATCTGAGTTATTGAAATCCCTTAGACGCAAGGAGTATGTGGGAATTCGAGGCCTACACAAGGCGAAGCTCAAGAGGAATAACGTTTCAGAGAAGCGTTATTGAGACCCAAAAAAACCCATCTCCTAGGAAGAAGTGAAGACTGAGTCTTCGAAGACTTAGAAAATCTTCTAAGTCTGAAGCGAGTAAAAGCTCTCTTGGAGAAATGTTGAAACCCTGCAAGCCATTGGATAAGGTGGAACTGTGAGGAGGTTAGCGGTGAGGGTGAGTCTCAGAGATCTGAACAGATGGTGCAAAGTCCTTGAGGAGAAACGTCGAAACCCCACAAGCTATTGGATAAGGTTGATCTACGAGGAGGTTAGCGGCGAGGGCTTCTTGACGTCCAAAGCTCAGGAGGGATAGAAACCATCGATCACAGGCAGATCTGGATCATTGGTCCACATCACGATTTCAGGTATTGCGAGTTGGAAGGACAGAGGACCTTGTCTCCCAAAACCCTGAATCGCGAAATAGCGAAATAACGAGGTTGGATGTGGACCATAGATCTCGAGTCATCGAGATTTCGACATTTCAACAACCGGGGATTCCAAGGAGTAGGGATAGAGGTCCTTGTCTCCCAAAACCATGAATTGTGAAGTAGCGAAATAGCGAGGTTGGATGTGGACCATAGATCTCAGGTCATCGGGATTTCGACATTTCGGCAACCAGGGATTCCAAGGAGTAGGGATATCCCTTGTACCCTAATTTTCTGTAACGCAAAATGCTAAAACAAGCGTGGCCATCAATCCGAGAGAGATCTAAGCCGTAGATCTCGGGTCATTGGGATTTCGGCATTTCAGCAACTGGGGATTCCAAGGAGAAGGGATACCCCTTGTACCCTTATTTCGCAAAACGCGAAACCCGAAGGAATAGGCACTGGAACCTGAGGCTAGCTAAAGGTCACGACTCTTGGTTGTGTGCAGTGGGAGCTCACGCTCGACTCTTGGAAAAGCCAACCAAGCATTAGTGAGGGACTTGTGTTTTCATTTGAAGGGTTCCAATTTGGAACCAGAAGAGCCATTTTGGCTTTGGAACCAGAAGATCCTGACCGGGAGGTCGTGCAACCCTTTGGAGGGATAGGGGGTCTGCATCAGGTGGTATCAGAGAATCAATTTTTCGTCTATAGACTTCAGGTGAAGGAGGAAAAGAGGGAGACAAAGAACTTAGAGATGTACCCTGTGTGTGATAGATAGTCGACATAATGCTGCCAAGAAGACAAGAGCCAACTTTAGCCAACCATGCTATAAAGAGGGAGTTGTGAGAGCTTCGCGCCTGATTGGAAACAATGGAAGTAGCATAGAGAAGAGCACATGTTGTTGGGGATGTCAGTGATGCAAAAGGTGAAGAGGTTGAGGTTGAAGAAGATATAGGAGAGGATGTTGCAGAAGAACATTTTTTGAGAGCTGTTGCCAGATTGGGAGGCAGAGCTAAGATAGAGGTCCCCATGTACGAGGGAAATCTAGATGCTGAAGAACTGTTGGACTGGATAAGGTCCATCGACAAACACTTCGAATATGAAGATGTTGATGAGAAGAAAAATGTGAAGCAGACAGTCACCAGGCTAAAAGGGCATGCAACATTGTGGTGGGACAAACTGCAAGCTGAGAGGAGAAGTAAAGGAAAACATAGGATAAAAAGTTGGGACAGGATGGTAGCCAAACTGAAGGCTAAGTTCATACCCAAAGACTACCAGATCAATCTGTTTAGGAAGCTATAGAACTTGAAATAGAAAGGGATGACAATCAAGGAGTACATCGAGGAGTTCTACTGGCTAAACATCAGAACTGGACAACGAGAGAGAGACGAAGAGAAAGTCGCTAGATATATAAATGTCTTGAGATATGAGATCTAGGACAAGCTCATCATGATGTCAGTCAGGACTGTGGAAGATGCTTATCAGTTTGCGCTGAAGGAAGAGGAGAAGCTGACCAGAAAACAAAACCAACGAGGAAGAGGTAAAGGCTCGGTCCCAAGCAAAAGTAAGGGATTTAACCATGACAGAGCACATCAGTCTAAGGATGAGGCTGAGAAACCACACAATCACTCATAACGAGGAGGAAGTTCGTGAGGGAGACAGAGTGGTGGAAGAAACTCTTCTAGAGAAAGAGGCAGAGGAGGAGTAAGGTGCTATAACTATGGAAAGATAGGGCACATGTCTTGGGAATGTTCCAAGAAGAAGAAGGAAGGAAGGAGGAGAAGCTCACATTTCAGAAGCACAACAAAGAGATGTTGTGGTAGAAGGAGAAGAGGATGGAGCATCCCTGATGTTGAGAAAAGTTCTCTTAAAACCAGAGGCAGAAATTGAAAAACCAGTGTAGAGAAACAGTGTCTTTAGGACAACTTGCAAGACTAAGGATAAAATATGCAAGGTGATCATTGGTAGTGGGAGTACTGACAACCTAGTATCCACAGAGATGGTGGAGAAATTGGAGTTGAAGACAACTGCACATCCAAGGCCATACAAAGTCTCATGGCTGCAAAAAGGACACCAGGTAATGATCACTAAACAATGCTTGGTTGAAATTAAAATAGGAGGATATAAAGATGAAATCCCATGTGATGTAACCCCCATGGAAATATGCCACATTTTGTTGGGAAGACCATGGAAATTTGACAGAAATGTCATTCACGATGGAAGGAAGAATACATATACATTGGAGAAGAATGGTAGGACACATATGTTGCTGTCAATGGAGGAGAAGAGAGCGAAAGAGGAAGCCAACACAAGAATACTTCTCATGAGTGGGAAGGAACTCTTGAAAGAAGTCAAGGAAGAACAAGAGATGCAGTTCACTGTGGTGAGGAAGCCCAGAGTCATCCTAACGAGTATGTCAATGGATGATTTGCCTAAATAAGTTCAGGAGTTGTTGGATAATTTTGTTGATATAGTGGTGGATGAGCTGCCAAACTCATTGTTGCCCATCAGGAGTATCAGTCATCATATCGACTTGATACCAAGAGCAAGCCTTTCAAACAAGGAAGCGTATAGATTAACACCTCGAGAAAATGAGGAGGTGAAGAACCAAGTCCAAGAGTTGTTGGACAGAGGTTTGGTCAGAGAGAGCTTGAGTCCATGCGTAGTACCGACTGTGTTGATCCCAAAGAAAGATGGAGGATGGAGAATGTGCACAGACTCGAGAGCCATCAACAAGATCACCATCAGGTACATATTTCCTTTACCGAGAATGGATGACTTAATGGATTGCTTAAGTGGAGAAAATTTCTTTTCTAAGATAGATCTGAAAAGTGGATATCACCAGATCAAGATGAGAGAAGGTGATGAATGGAAAACAACCTTTAAAATGAATGAAGGTTTGTATGAGTGGCTAGTTATGCCATTTGGATTAACGAATGCCCCAAGTACTTTTATGAGGTTGATGAATGAAATTCTGAAAGATTTCATTGGAAAGTTCATGGTTGTATATCTGGACGATATACTGATCTTTAGGAGGACTAAAGAAGAGCATTTGAGGCACCTAACACTAGTAATGAGGAGGCTACGGTAGGAGAAGACGCTGATCAATTTGAATAAGTCCTCTTTTATGAAGACAAAACTCATTTATTTGGGTTTCGTGATCTCTTCAAATGAACTGAAGATGGGTCCAGAGAAGGTGAAAGCGATCAGGGAGTGGCTATCCCCAAGGAGCCTGTTTGAGGTAAGGAGCTTTCATGGTTTAGTAAGTTTTTATAGAAAGTTCATTAGAGACTTCAGTGGGATTTGTGCACCCATGATGGATACAGTGAAGAAGTGACACAAATATTTTAAATGGACAGAGGAGGCTGAAAGGACTTCAGTATATTGAAGGAGAAGATAACAGAACGACCAATTCTGGTCTTACCGAATTTTGGGAAGACATATCAGGTAAGATGTGACACAAGTGGAGCTACAATAGGAGCAGTTCTGAGTCAGGACAATCGACCTGTTGCCTATTTCAGTGAGAAGCTGAATGAGAGTAAGAAGAAATACTCCACATATGACGAGGAGTTTTATGCCATAATTCAAGCTTTGAAGAAATGGAGGCATTATCTTGTCCCGCAAGAATTTGTCTTGTATAGCGATAACCAAGATTTATAATTCATAACCAGACAGGAAAAACTGAACCAGAGGCATGCAAAATGGGTTGAATTTATGCAAAATT
This sequence comes from Picea glauca, assembly GCA_000966675.3. Lineage (NCBI taxonomy): Eukaryota > Viridiplantae > Streptophyta > Pinopsida > Pinales > Pinaceae > Picea > Picea glauca. Next base: position 65,107 of record JZKD02S0721066.1, read on the forward strand.
TTACTTTTGTCATAAAACATATTGGTGGGAATGCTAACAAGGTTGTTGATGCGTTAATCATGAGATGTTTTATCATGCAGGAATTCCAAGTGAAGACCTTGGGGTTTGAACACCTTAAGGACATGTATCATGATGATATAGATTTCAAGGAGGAATATGAGGCATGTGCTAATCCTGTGTTGAGAGATAGAAGTCAATGGAAAAAATACATGATTCAGGAAGGACTGTTGTTCATAGGACATCAGTTGTGCATACCAAAATGCTCAATAAGGGATAATCTTCTAAAGGAAAAACACAACGGAGGATTGGTTGGACATTTCGGCCATGATAAAATGTTCGCACAGTTGAGCAATTCATACTATTGGCTAGGTATGAGAACAAAAGTGATAAAGTTTGTGAACAGATGTAGAATCTACCAGCATGATAAAGGGAAAAGACAGAACACTGGGTTATATCAACCATTTCCAATACCAAAGAGGCCTTGGGATGCAATAAGCATGGATTTTGTGTTGGGATTGCCAAGAAAACAAAGAGGATTTGATTCCATATTTGTGGTGGTTGATAGATTTTCAAAGATGGCACATTTCATCCCATGCCAGAAGACCAGTGACGCAACGCATGTTGCAAATTTGTTTTTCAAAGAAGTTGTGAGACTTCACGGCCTACCTAGGAGAATTGTCTCAAACAGAGACACAAAATTTGTTGGTCACTTTTGGAGGCCGCTGTGGAAGAATATGGGCACGAATTTTTCCTTCAACTCAGCTTATCACCCTCAAACATATGGGTAGACTGAAGTGGTAAATAGAAGTTTGGGGAATTTATTAAGGAGTCTAGTTACTGAACATCATAACCAGTGGGATCAGATTCTACCACAAGAAGAATTTGCATACAATGACTCACCAAATAGGAGCATTGGAAGGAGCCCATTCCAAATACTCTATGGAATGCAACCCAGGGGAGTGTCTGAGTTGAGAGACTTGGAACAGGGTGAGATTAGGAGCACTGGAGCAGAGGATTTTGCTGCGGAGATGGAGCGACTCCATAGCCAGATCAAAGGACAGTTGGAGAGTTCTAATCAGAAATACAAGCACAGAGATGATCAAAATCATAGGGAACTTCAATTTGAAGTAGGAGATCAAGTTGTAGCACATCTCAGGAAGGAAAGATTCCCTAGGGGAACATACAACAAGTTGAATATGAGAAAGATAGGACCCTATAAGATCTTGAGGAAGTTTGATGCAAATGCCTATGAGATTGAGTTGCCAGTTGATGTGGGCATTTCGCCCATATTCAATGTTTCAGAACTATATCCGTACAAGAAAGATGAAACAAAAGGGTCAGAAGCTCAAGGAAAAGTTCAGTGGGAGAAACAGATGCTTGTGGAAAAAAAGCCGCAGATGGAGAAAATTGTTGATCAAAGGATTTGAAAGAAGACCAGAAGGAAAACCTATTTTGAGTATCTAGTCAAATGGAAGGGACACCCAATCAAAGATGCCATTTGGGAAACTGAAGCTACTATCAAGAAGGAGGGAAAATCAGAGAGGAGCTCATGTACAGGGGTCCATGAATTTTTGTCAAGGGGAGTATGATGCAGGAGCATCATTGGCAAGCGCGTAGAGGTGGGACCACTAAACATGTGAGAGTTCTTCTAGAACTTCAACGTGGGAAGTGACAACCGATTTTGAAATCCACCTTCACTCAGCGTCGGAATTTACCTTTGGAGGCACGCTTGAACCAATGCCGAATTTTACCCTTTGAGGCACGTTTTGAAAATCATAAATAGAGCAGGATTTTCCACTACAACTCTGGAATGCGACTGAACTAAGATAGCATAGGATGAATTTTAGAGTAGGCAAGTAGCCAGGGGAAACCCTAGAAATATTTTTGAGTTAAGTAGAAGTTTGTAAGCCCATTTGGGGTTAGTTGCAACACAGAGAGAAATTAGTTGTAAGGGAGAACTGCAAGTTAGCAGGAGATCTCAGTTTTTGAGTTATTGTATTTTGAATGTATATTGTAGCCATTGGGCACTTGTGAATATAACAAGAGGGAAAATTGATCCAAATGCTTGTTGTGCAGTTGTGTTTACATTTTCGTGTCTTTTCTGTTATTCTTGTGTCCCATAAACACGTGAATGAAATGGTGACTGTGAGTTTTCCAGTTTCAATTGTTTCTCTTCATTGAAGCTCTGCAAGGTGTGGATCGAGCGAGAAGAGAACACTAAGAGATTAGGAGGAATCTCTCTGTGAGAAACCCCTTGGATCTGATTTATTGAAATCCCTTAGATGCAAGGAGTGCGCGGGAATTCGAGGCCTACACAAGGTGAAGCTCAAGAGGAATAACATTTCAGAGAAGCATTATCGAGAACCAGAAAAACCCATCTCCTAGGAAGAAGCGAAGACTGAGTCTTCGAAGGCTTAGAAAATCTTCTAAGTCTGAAGCGAGTAAAATCTCTTGAGGAGAAACACTGAAACCCCGCAAGCCGTTGGATAAGGTGGAACTGCGAGGAGGTTAGCGGCGAGGGCGAGTCTCAGAGATTTGAACGGATGGTGGAAAGTCCTTGAGGAGAAATGTCGAAACCCTGCAAGTCGTTGGATAAGGTGGAGCTGCGAGGAGGTTAGCGATGAGGGCTTCTTGATGTCCAAAGCTCAGGAGGGATAGAAACCATCGATCACAGGTAGATTCGGACCATTGGTCCACATCGTGATTTTGGGTATCGCGAGTTGGAAGGACATAGGTCCTTGTCTCCCAAAACCCTGAATTGCAAAATAGCGAGGTTGGACGTGGACTGTAGAGCTCGGGTCATCGGGATTTCGACATTTCAGAAACTGGGGATTCCAAGGAACAGGGATAGAGGTCCTTGTCTCCCAAAACCCCGAATCGTGAAATAGCGAGGTTGGACGTGGACCGTAGATCTTGGGTCATTGTGCTTTCGACATTTCAACAACCGGGGATTCCAAGGAGCAGGGATGTCCCTTGTACCTTGATTTCACGAAACACGAAACGCCGAAATAAGCATGGATGTTGATTCGAGAGAGATCCGAGCTATAGATCTCGGGTCATCAAGATTTCAGCATTTTTGCAACCAGGGATTCTAAGGAGCAGGGATACCCCTTGTACCCGGATTTCGCAAAACGCAAAACCTGAAGGAATAGGTGTTGGAACCTAAGCCTAGCCGTAGGTCACGACTCTTGGTCATGTGTGGTGGGAGCTCACGCTTAGCGCTTGGAAAAGCCAACCGAGCATTAGTGAGGTACCTGTGTGTTCATTCAAAGGATTCTAGTTTGGAGCCAGAAGAGCCATTTCGGCTCCAAAACCAGAAGATCATGACCAGGACGTCATACAGCCCTTCAGAGGGATAGGGGGTCAGCATCAAGAAGTTGTTGAGATGGCTCCATATTTGAACATGTGGGTAGATTTTTCTAGATAAAATAGTAGGTGAAACTCTTGAGAGGAAGTAAGAAAGTGCAAAAGCCTAAAAATATGGTAGATGAAGAGCAGAGGAAGCTCATAAAGTTCTAGCGGAAGGAACAAGGAATACCAAAAGGCCAAGTTCAGGAGAGAAACTTGGTGAGGTATTGGGTAGTATGTGAAGAGGCTTACTACAAAGGATGGGCTATTTAAAACTCACAATGAGCATGGAAAATATCCCATAGGAAGAGAGAAGAATGACTATGGATAGTCATGTAAAGGGTTCATAAGGAAGCCACAACAAAGTGAAAGTCGACACAAACTACATGACGAAAGGAGAAGACACATGGACTCATATGTGTGAATAGAGAGAAGAAATAAGTGAGAGGAAAAAATAGAAACAAGGATGAAAGGAAAAAAAAAAGAGGTGACAGAAGACAACCACATCAAAGCGTCAGATATGAAGCAATGAAAGTGTGAAGAAAAATGAAGCAAGTAAAGCAAGGTATACATAAAAGTATTGTGTGATTTGAGATGTAGATACAATAAATCCATGAAGTATGACATCCCTACGAAATTTAGTGGTCCTTGAATAATATTCTTGGTCTTAGATTTAAATGCTATATTTTCTTAAGTTGAAATAAAATTGTATGCACATGAGTCAATGATGATGTAATCCTGATGAGGCATGTATTCCCCATAATTTTCAAGTTCGTGGTACTCTAAAAACCACTTTGTAATATATGGTTTGTGGTAGTTGAAATCATTGATGTAGTAATGAGAGATAATTTTCTCAACTATGGGAAGAACCGTCAATTTGAGGAAGTCCACATATGACAAAAATGTCAATCTAAGGCAGTTAGCGATATTTCAAGTCATAAAAAGGGGGTTTGTGTAGTTGAGCATGAAAGGGAGATTGAAAGTCATAAAAAATGGGCTTGCATGGAGCAAAATAATAGACAAAAGTTTGCAATATGACAGAGAACTCATGGAAAGAAGTCCACAAAGAGTTTTGTTACTTGGGAGTCCGATGTAAGAGCATCGAGAGCATGGCTACAGGTATGTCAAAGAACCCAAGATGAGGATGATGATGATAGTGATGTAGGGGGAATAAAGGTACATGTATGCATATTATGATGAAAGAATGGTTGATGAACTATGTACAAGAAATATTTTCCTAGTGAACCAGCGGATACAGCGGCTGGCGACCCAAGTATTCTGGCGGATGGTTATTTTTTTATATGGAATTCATTTTTTTTTTTATGTTTGCAAGTGTAAGAACAAGATCATTGAGAATGAATACCAAAGATCGTGGAAGATCGAAGATGAAGACAAAGTAAAAGAACCTAGAATATGAAGAAGGGACCATTTTAATGAATATTTCTCATTAAGGAAGGAAAATGGAGGAACAATTCCTACTTAAATATTTTAATAAATAATATTATGGAAAATGTAATAATTATTCTAGAAATTCTATGTAGGAATGAGATATGGAGATAAATGAGTGAATACAGGGATGGATATTTTTGAAATAATCATGGAGATGTTATGGAGAGATCATAGGAGATAGTTGAGGAAATAGTTGAAATAATTTCCCAATTTTGATGTATTCATTATGTTCACCTCATATCAAAGAAAGGGACCATTTGTATAATAGTGTAACATTGGGAAATGGTTGATTAATAAAATTTCCCCTTCATGGGTATGGGAGAACATGTCCTAGTGTCCCTTGCTTTGCATAAAGTAGTAAAGGTGTGGCTTTTTATTTATGTTGTGGTCCACAAGGAATTTTCTCAACTACCTCCTGGTTGGTCCACAAGGAATTTTCTCAACTACCTCCTATGTAGCTAAGAATTGAGAAAAACGAAATGACTCATGATCCCTGCAATGAAAAACAGGTGCATGGTCAAAACCCTTTGTGTCAAAAATCTCCTCATACACCTGCAACTCTGAATGCTCCTCATGCAAAATTGTCACAAGAGGCTCCTCCCTCATATTAGGAGTGCCACTCACGCTCTCATGTGTCACTACCACCAAAGATGATGAAGTCTCTACTTCTATCAATGATGAAGAGTTTACCAAACTAAGTTGGTAACAAAGCTCCTTAATCTCCCTTTCTTTGTCTTCGATGAATTTAAGAGCAAGGTCCTTATCCATGAACAAGTACAAATAATCGAATTCCATCTTCTCTAGTGCCCTTTTTGTGATACAAAATTGAGCACTAGCAACTCCATCTACAATTCCCTTTTGCCCCTACTCCATTTGAGTTTTCTAGGTAAGGTATTCAATAAACTTATGAGCACCATCTTCCCTCGTCAATACTTGTAAAATTTTCTCCTCCTTGACCAATAATCAATCCTCCAAATCTTGCAATGCTAAGGTCCTTTGTTCAATTTCACCATCCTGTCAAGGTACATTCACATCCTCTTCATCATAGAAATGATATGAATTCTCATAATGCATAGGTGTTATCACGCTTGGAATACCCTCATCATAAGCATCATACACAGTGGAAGGTGTTGGATTCTCATCATCGGCTGATTGGAGCATCTCCTCATAGTCATTGTGAGAAGTTGCATCCTGATCTTTTTTTGATTCATCAGAGATATACCCATCCAATACACTAGTTTAATGAGTCTCATCAGTTAATTATAATAATGTCTCATAGGCTATTGTTTGGTCTCCCTCTATGCACACATCCTCCTCGTGGCTAGATGCATTCTCCTCCACTTGTCCTTCATGCTCATCCTTCTTTACTTCATGCCCGATGATTTTAAATTAATACTCATACAAATCCTTGGGACAACTTCGGTGCTTGAGTTTGTAGTATATTTTGAAGGGTAAAGTTGCAAGGACCTTCTCATCTAATGTTAGATACTCCTGGTAGTTAGGCATGTATTTATTTTCCTTCAGCGCCCTCAAAAGTTTAGCCAAACGTTATAGATTTACCTTCTTAAGAAATCACAACATAGTTGTTATAAAGTTATATTAATTTGGTAGTTTTTGTCTTGGGTTTTGTCAAACATCTAATAAACCCTTGACCATGCACTATTGTTTCCTCTCACTATGAATCACGCAGCTTTTTCTGGAAAAACCATAAAAAAATTGTCGAAATTAAAATGATGATAAATTTACTTCCCGGACTCCTTTTGAACCGATTTATTTTTTTGAAATTGGGTATTTTTTCAAGAGGAATTCAAATATCCAATTTTTTGGCGGAAATTTGCTCAAAATGTTTTATAATGTAATCTGAAATGTGTCGCCCCCTTTTTTTTTCCTTAAAAAATCTGCAAAAAGACCCAAAAATGTATTCACTTCTTTGACCAAGGAAAGTGATCTGATGCAATCATAGGCTGATTAGATTACCAACTCTGATACCACTGTAATATCCCCAATATAATGGGATGGGATATTATGTCCTTATGTGCAATAAGTGTTCTTGATGCTATAATCTGGTTGACGTATTTTCACAAACAATTTGCATGTATTCTACTAATAGAAATTTTGTCAAACATATTGCATGTAATACAAATACACCAGAAATAGAAGGGACAATATGTGGTATTTTACTATGAATGAAGACATAATTACAATGATACAAAGGCTGCTATGGCAGCTGCAATACATCAATGTAAAAAAACACAATACAAGCCAAAAACATGGAATCATGTTGTGGCCTCCTCAACAAATGAGATCAAACCCTCCAAGTGAAACAACCTCTCCAAGAAAATCACTACAAACCAAAACTGAAAACAAACCCCAAGATGAAGCTCCAATAAAAATCCCGGATGGATTCCCCCTACCAAACTGAAACTCTAATGGAAATCCTAGATGGATCCCCCTCTGGTCTAGCTGAGGTGGATATTGCACCACCAAAACTAAACTGTAATGGTGGAAGAGTTTTTCTAAACCCTAATGAAACAATAGCTCCTTGAACACTTCCAAAATGAGAGAGAAAATCATAATACCAAAGTGAGGCTCTACCCCTTCTTTTATCCTTTCTCCATTCCTTCTAGAATTTTCCCCTTCTTTACCAAATCAAACGTAACTTCTAGAATTTTCCCCTTTTTGACTAAATCAAATATAACCCTCTTTTTCTCTCCAATTTTCACTTTAAGATCAAAATTCACTTTAATAATGGTCAAGTAACTTATTATTGTAAAGTTACTTTATTTCTCTAATGTTACTTTAAAAACATAACATCTCCTAACTATGAGACATTAAATGATCCCCTTTTTACTCATTTTTCTCCATTGAGAAGCCACATAAGTCCCTTCTACTATAAAACAGGGAAACCCAATAATGGGGACATGAAAAATGTTTGACAACACAGGTATTCCAATAGAAGACGAACACCTTTAGTAACCACTCACATAACTAGATCAAAGATCAACACACCGATGTTTTCACGTGGTAAAACCCCTACGGGGAAACATCCACGGCCCCAACCAACGTGACCACTTGGAGCAGTTTATTAATGCAAAGAAAAAAAATTACAGAGAGATTTTACAAGAGAGTTTCTCACAATCGATCATCGGCAAATGACCCTCCATGCTCTTTAAATAGAGAT
>JZKD02S0721066.1:77586-92478 GCA_000966675.3 Picea glauca
TGAACTTTTTCAAAAAAAGGTAACAAAAGAGAGACTTGAACTCAAGACCTCTTACTTAATAAGGCAAGTTTTAACCAAATGGTCTAGAAAAACATATTGTAATGTTCAGAAGGAGCATTGTTGTTGTTGTTGTTGTTGTTGTTGGAGAGCATGCTAAAAAAAAACTCTTTTCACACAAGAAAAAAATTTCGCTTCTCGATGACAACAAGGGTTAGATCTCAGTTAGCTTACCCAGAAGATGCACCTTTTCCTATCTGTTTCTGATTTGATGAGATCGCACAAGGCACGGGGCAAAGAGAATAAGCATATCTAAAAGAGTAGCAGCCCGGAAATAAAAAATACAAACCAAAATAAAATCAAAACTTTGCAAAAATTTAAAAAAAAATGCGTATTCAGACTTTATACCTTCGGATCTGACTGTAATGGACGTATCTTGGGCAAACAGAAACCTTTTCGAGTGAAACAAAAAGTGTTCCTGAATGAAATGAGTTCTCTGGACACAATGGAATAGTCCTCTTAGCCCAGAAATGTACGAAAATGCCAGAAAATGGAGATGAGGCAACTTGGCTTCACGATCTCGATCTACAACAGGAGCGGGTCTTCAAACAGGCCCTGATACCATGTTCGAAAAAACAGGTATTCCAACAGAGGATGAACACCTTCAATAACCACTCACATAACTAGATCAAAGATCAACACACCGATGTTTTCACGTGGTAAAACCCCTATAGGGAAACATCCACGGCCCCAGCCAACACGGCCACTTAGAGCAGTTTACTAATGCAAAGAAAAAAGATTACAGAGAGATTTTACGAGAGAGTTTCTCACAATCGATCATCGGAAAATGACCCTCCATGCTCTTTAAATAGAGATCATGGACCAATCGGGTGTTAAGTTACGGATCAATGGCCGTTAAGATCGAGGAGAGTATGAACCGTCAGATCACTCTATGTCGGGAACATATCATGACCGTCGGATTTCCTAACTACAAATGCATACTAATGCATACTAAAGAAACACACTTTTACCTAACAACATATTAGACCAAGTAGATCTTAACTAACTCCCAAGTGTCTAAATATCCAAAACCCAAAAAATACCTAAACAAATGCAAATGCAGGATAGTGAAGCTGGTTGAATTCTTTTAATGGAGCTATGCTCAAACTAAACAAGCTTAACAAATGATCCATAAACAAAAAAAAATCTTGGATTTGGTCTAAGATGTATAGTGGGTAGATGTAATATAGCTAAAAATATATTATAAAACAATTCACAAGCCCACATATCCATTTTCATTACAATAGGATGTCTACAGATAGGCCTTGAAACTTCTCATTATGACATAAAAAAGTTGCAACTAGGACTATAACCAAAATTTTGACTAAAAACAATTTTTTTGGCAAAAAAATGTTTTCAATTGAAAACTTTTTTCAAGCAATCAATCTCTAACCACCCTCGAGCACATAATTTCAATGCCAAGTCAACATGATTTGTTATATTTGAATTTCAATTGAATAATAAGTTCAATCAAACGATGGAAAAATGATGCTTCAATTGAAAAATCCAAAAATATCATTTTCCTTGCTTTCTTGTTGCAAATAGTAACCAAGATTTATGATTTTACCATTAGATTTTAAAGATTTTTAAAATATGTAAAATGACAAACAAAATTCCATGTTTCACTACAAATTGAAACACATCCTCATCACTACAACCATATATATGTTCCAAAATATCCCAAATGTACATTCATTACAGAAAGGTCACACCATTCTCAAGTACATAATGGTAACTTGTGCCCAAAGTACAAAGTAGAAAACTCATGCCCAAATTACAAAATGCCAACTCATGGTGAAGGTATAATATCGACTCGATGAAAATGATAAATGGAGGAACTTATTGACCCATCCACCCTCTCCACTACCAAATTAATTTCCAAATGTGATCTTCCTTTTCTTTATGCTCGCAAAAGAAAATTCCATTTATTTTTTGCAGTTTTAAATATCAACATATGTATAAATCAAGATTACAATTAAATATAAAAATAACCCACCACAAGTGAGGAAAATAGTCTTATCTCTATTGACCTCTTTCAAGTGATTTCTTTCTTCTCAATCTAAGTTTCTCTAAGATGCATTCTTGCAAAATTTATAAGAAAAAAATTAATGAAAAATTCTAACGCCTACAATAAAGTCCATATTTACTAAAAAAAGATTCATCAACTATTGATCTAATCAAGAAAACCATGGTAAATGATGGAGATTGGCCTTCTTGGCTAGGAGGTGTAGTCATTGGTAGAACCTTTTACTCTGAGGTAGAAATGGTATATGTAATGATGCTAGATAAAGCACTAATAGATTCCATAGTAGAAGACACACTTCTAGTAGAGGAAATAATGATATATTTGATATGATATATGTCTCACCAATAGAAGCCACAACAATGTAGTCAATAGTGGTATATGCATTCTCAACTAAACTGAAAACAATAGGACCATGAAAAATGGCAATGGGTGCAATGACATTACAAGAGGAACCAAAATCCCTAGGTGTAGTGGCACTATAAGGGCCAACCAATGGTCATTTTAATTATGAGAGAGACGAGAAAGGATAAAATATCATTAGTGGCTACATAAAGTAGGTGTTAAACTAGTTAGATGCATAAATTGACAATCGTAGGACATAACCAAAAGATACCCGAAAGTGTGAATGAGGTGGATCAGTAAGAAGTCCCATTTGAAATTGGAAACACAAGGTAAGAAAATAGTTAGGAATTAGTAAAACACTAATAAACTTTAACCATATAATATATTTATCATTTCCTGATTAAACCTATTTTCTTGTTGATACACAAAGGAATGCATATATGCTTAGGACATGTGTTCTTTCAATGTGCATTCCTTCCTTTAGACGATTAGTTGGAGGGTGATGTGGCATGGTTTCTTATTAGTTTAAAAGGAAACAGGGTTATTTTAAAAGAAACACAAGCACATTCCTATATTCCCCATTGCCAATTTTTAGTACATCAAATTCATATGAGGGCTGAAGGATATTACCCTAAAAGGATCAATATGTAAGAAAACTTCTTTTAAATATTAAAGTAAGGAGTGGATATTTTAAGTTCTTTTATAAATTTGCAAGATCTCATTGACTCTTGTATTATTCCAAGTGCTCATCCTTGTCAATTGGGTTTAAATCAAGTGGTTGGGAGGAATTTTTTATCCTTCCTACTCAGTTTCAATTCATGCAAGTGACATGTTCAACTCATAAAGAGTATATTGTTGCAATGTCTTTGAGCTCTATTATTGATCGGACTTGTGCCCTGAAGATTCTAGGGTTTACCTTGGGTACCATCCTCAAAATGAGGGGAAGTACTTGGGGATTTTCCCTAGCTTTCTAACCTAGAAAAAATTGTCTCTTCCTTGACCACTTACCATACTCTTAAATATAAGTTTTCTAAATAACCATATAAATTCCGAGATTTATTTTTCTCGATCAACAACATGATATCCTATTATTCATCCTTTAATGTGTGATGAAGAATATTTCATTTATTTCTTTACTATTGATTTCAAAAAATAAAATAAACCAACATTTCTTCATTAGTTGGAATGAGATGTTATCGAGGAAATAAAAAATAACTCCCAAATTAGTTATTCCTAGGTGCGACTAGAGTCTTCCAAGGTTGCGTCGATCTTTCTCTGTCACATGGAGGCATCTAGAAATCCATAGACTGACCTGCACTCCTTCAAGAATGCATTTGCAGGGAAATCCCCAACCTTCCCTCTCTCATCTGAAATGGGCATGAAAAGGAATTGTTTTGGAACAGATCCTAGATCTGACAAGGAGAATCTTAAGAAAGGGAACATAGCTAGAAAACTCCAAAACGTTGTTTGTCCAAAACCAAGGAGAATTCAAGGTATGAGGTAACTTCACTCAATGCTGGTATCTATATATAGTACATGAAAAAAAATGCATTAGTAGGAAAGTTTATGGGCCTCTGCCCATCCAAGAAATCACTTATTGGATGGGTAAATTTCATATGAAAAACCAAGGGCCCAAAGAGTTCCTCATGACCATTTTTTCATGTGTCAAATACCGTAAGAGAATATTTGAAGTATGACCATATTTATTCAATTCAACTGTTCAGGTGTTGGACGGAACACTTTATCCCTAAAAAAGAGAACTTCAAGGAAGCTCCAATGTGGATCAGTATGTACTTCCTAGGACAAGAATTCTTGGAAAAGGAAACATAGAAAGGTATTAAAATCTCCCTTCGTTCTTTCATCAATATATCGAAGGTGACAAAGCAAGGAATATACACCTCATATGCTAGGATTTGTGTTTATATGAATGTGTTAATTCCCTACTAGAATCTATCAACATCTTTTTTCAAGACTCATAATGGATCCAGAAATTGGACTAAGAACATGTCCCTTTTCACTATAGAAAGTTCCATGAACATGGCTACCTATTCCAAGAATACCCTGTAAATATACCGAAGAAAGTGGACAAAGGAAAGGCCTAGTAAACCAAGAGGGATTATTGAAGGTACCCAAGAAAAAGAAATCAAACAAAAAATCAACAATTCTAATTCCCTCTACTCAAGCAACTAGTAACCAAAACAACTTCAAAAATATGATGGACATCGAAATTCCCAACTTGGACAACATCATAGGCAAGGCTCTGGAAGATGAATCCAATTGACAAAAAATAGACCCTCAACAGACAAATACCAACCCTCCTAAGATGAGTATAAAAGAACAGATCATGGAAATAAAGGGGTAAATTTCACAAGACTCAAAATAAGATGACACACAAAAGGATATGGACTCTGAAATGTTGGAGATTAACTTACCAACCCTAATCAAAGTCTATGGAGAAAAATGCACCAATATTAAAATCCCTAGCTAATAGAACTACAAACTACAAAATGAGCTCATCATAAATAAACTGAAAGCAAGAAAGGCCTAGGCCAAATCCAACCAATCAGAAGGGATAGGAATAAAATATTCTCACAAATATAAAAATATCTCTCAACAGAAGAGAGAAAAAAATTCTCTCACTAAAAAATGTATGCTTAAGAAAATAATCAACTAGGAAAAACCTACTATTGTTCTTATGCAGGAAACTAAATGTGATAAAGAGATGATGACAACTTTGGCCAATAAATTTTGGAAGGAAAGTAAGGTCGAGGCTATGACAACCATGGGATTTTTTGGAGATTTGGTAGTCCTTTAGGACCTAGATCAAGTCACCTTGGCTGACTTTGCCCAATTTCCTCTCAGTTGACTTCAGATTTAGGGATTCGCAAGTCCAAGGTTCAATCACCAATGTGTATGGGCCCATGAATTCCCTCCTCAAAATTCCATTTCTAGACTCTCTCAAAGTAGTAGGGGAGATTTCCCTACATTGTAATTCTATTTCAGCACGGAACTTCAACGTATAGACATCTCTTCAAGAGAAGAGAGGGGATTTAAGAAAATTAGACCAGAAAATTTAGCTTTCAAAAGATTCATAATTGACCTCAAACAGATTAATAAACGTGGGACCACTCACCAAATCGAAAATTGTGTTCCAAAAACTAATGATGTTGGAAGTAGATATTGTTCCTGATGCTAGTTTGGATCCTTGGCCCATTAAGCTTTCATGGAAGAATTCGCTAGTGCCAAGGCCTCGACATTTTTTCTTTGAGCGCTTTTCCCAGTCACATCCAAAGTTCACAACCAACTTGGAAAAATGGTGGAAAAATACAATCTCCAACATTGTATCTATGATGTTCCAATTTTAGCAAAAACTAAACCAGGTGAAGAAGCAAATCAAAAAGTGGAACAAGTAAGTCTTTGGTAATATCTTCTTCAAAAAGGAAATGCTCGAGAAGGACATGGAGGCTCTACGATTTAGCATGATCCTCCATGGAAGAGAAGCAGAACAAGAATCCCTATAAAAACATATCAAACAAGAAATAGAACTCTGAAATAAATAAGAAAACATCTTATGGAATTTCAGTCAGATCATAGTGGAACCCCCATGAACATGAAAAGAAATTTTACATTGAAATTATAAAACAATAACTATTAGATCCTAGAATCAGAAAATTCAACACTATACAATATTTCAATCACAAAATAAACAAACATTTTAAAACTGTAAATAGATTGCATCATGTCAGATGATTGACAAGACTGCATCAATTACCAACATTTTTTGAAGGTTTGGCAGTCCTTTGGGACCTAGATCAAGTCACCTTGGATAACTTTGCGAAAGCCCAATTTCCTCTCAGTTGACTTCAGATTTAGGGATTTGCAAGTCCAAGGTTCAATCACCAATGTGTATGGGCCCATGAATCCCCTCCTCAAAATTCCATTTCTAGACTCTCTCAAAGTAGTAGGGGAGCTTTCCCTACATTGTAATTCGATTTCAGCATGGAACTTCAATGTATAGACATCTCTTCAAGAGAAGAGAGGGGATTTAAGAAAATTAGACCAGAAAATTTAGCTTTCAAAAGATTCATAATTGACATCAAACAGATTAATAAACGTGGGACCACTCACCAAATCGAAACTGGGCTATATAGCTTCCTTCTCTCGAAAATTGTGTTCCAAAAACTAATGATGTTGGAAGTAGATATTGTTCCTGATGCTAATTTGAATCCTTGGCCCATCAAGATTTCATGGAAGAATTCGCTAGCGCCAAGGCCTCGACCTTTTTTCTTTGAGCACTTTTCCCAGTCACATCCAAAGATCACAACCAACTTGGAAAAATGGTGGAAGAACACAATCTCCAACATTGTATCTTTGATGTTGCAATCTCAGCAAAAACTAAACCAGGTGAAGAAGAAAATCAAAAAGTGGAACAAGGAAGTCTCTGGTAATATCTTCTTCAAAAAGGAAATGCTCGAGAAGGACATGGAGGCTCTACGATTTAGCATGATCCTCCATGGAAGAGAAGCAGAACAAGAATCCCTATAAAAACATATCAAACAAGAAATAGAACTCTGAAATAAATAAGAAAACATCTTATGGAATTTCAGTCAGATCATAGTCGAACCCCCATGGACATGAAAGGAAATTTTACATTGAAATTATAAAACAATAACTATTAGATCCTAGAATCAGAAAATTCAACACTATACAATATTTCAATCACAAAATAAACAAACATTTTAAAACTGTAAGTACTCCTTCTTTAATTTAAACATAAATTAAAACAACAATATTCAAAATGCAAAAATTGTACTATAACAAAACAAACAAACATTTTACAACTGTAAGTACTCATTTCTTTAATTTAAACATAAATTAAAACAACAATATTCAAAATGCAAACATTGTACTGTATAAAAAATAGATGTATACTCACAGCATGCTTCTATGAAGGTAATAACAACACGTTATAGTAGTTATCACTATTAACATTCCATCGCATAATAATATTGTAATTGACAACATTTTTTTGCTTAATAGAAAAACCATATTGAAAGAGCTCAGCAATTTTGTCTAATAAAAATTTCCATGTACTAATATAATACTCCCATTAATTGCAACAACTACAACGGTCGAAGTGCAAAACACTATAGTGTGTAACGGAATGTGTAGACTAACTACCCAACAAAATAGTTGCGACGAGCCAAAACCTAATGACATGCGGTCAAATTCATGTTCAAACGAAGCGAATGGTAGAAACCCACCAATTGCAGAGCAATTTAACAATTAATTTACATTCAAAATGTAGAAGAGCACGCGCACCTCTTCAACGGTTTTCTCTGTCACCATATCAGCAATAGTCTGACACGTGAAGTCCAAAAGATTTTTGATAACCAGGTAGTCGGCAGCATCTGCAAGTTCAAAGAGTGTGGCATGATCATCTATAAGAGCTTTGACGAACTCCTCATCCCACGTTTTGACAACATCAGGTGATGCAATGGGGGCATCAACAACATAAAAACATAATTTGCCACCAAACTAAGATAGGTATGCATTAAATCTGACAGACTCCTCAAATCTCAATCCAAGTGGAAGATTTATCTATCTACGCACAAATCCATGCTTCCCCATGCATGTTCTGTGCCAAAGCCACATGTTTCAAGATTACTCTTCATTTTAAGTTTTTCCATGATTACCGTGTTCTTGCAACAAGTTTTCATTCCGCACAAGCTCCCACTCAAACCAAAATTAGATACAAAAACTTTTTCTCTAACACCTTGGATTCAAAGTGATCTAACATACCAAATGAAAGGAAGAAAAGGTGCAGAATATGATTGCTACACTAATTCATGAAAGAAGAATGCGCACAAACATAGAATAGAATAGTTGCAAACAAATGAAATAAACAACAAACTATTAAACAACACAATTTCCCAAGGAAAATCAAGAGAGAAAACACCACACTCTAAATCACACTTAATGTATTATTCAACAACTAAATGGTTACAATATAGAGTCAAATGGTGCTATCAACAAGAGTAATCTGTTGAAAGATCTTTCTTTCTTGGCTCTCAAATCAAGTCTACACTATGCACTCCAGGACAACACTAGCCACCTAGGCCTACACATGCCAATAGACCAACTACTAGGTATATTCCATCCCTATTTCATAAAACATCTTACAATTGAGTATCCCAAGCCATTGAATAGCCTTCATTATATGAAATATCATGAGAAAATACCATGGGTTATCCAATACCATGTGTCTAAAGCATGGATAGTAAATCCATCATTGATTCTATCAAGATTATCCTACTAATCCATATGATATGTGGGTGTCTTTGTGTGTGCATGTGTGTGAAAAACAACAATTCTAAGATACTATGAAATAGTCACATGCTAATAAAGTACATCATAAATATAATTTATAAATAATCTCATAAACATGGACCACATCACTCAATAACATTTAGATAATAACATAAATTTTCCAGCATAACCAAACTAACCAAATAAGACAAAAATATCAAAATTCAACTCCATTTATATGGTGAATAGTTCAGTACAATTCGATAGGGTTGGTACATGTGATAATCACAACTCCAATATGGTTAGCAGTTTGAAGTGATATTTTCAATAACTACATGATGAAGAGCATCGAGAGCATGGCTACGAGTATGTCAAAGAACCCAAGATGAGGATGATTATGATGGTGATGCAGGGGGAATAAAGGTACATGTATGCAGATTATGATGGAAAAACAATAACTACATGATGAAGAGCATCGAGAGAAGAACCCAAGATGAGGATGATTATGATGGTGATGCAGGGGGAATAAAGGTACAAGTGTGCAGATTATGATGGAAGAATGGTTGATGAACTATGTACGAGAAAGAGTTTCCTAGTGAACCGATGGACATAGTGGCTAGAGACCCATGTGTTTCGACGGATGGTTTCTTTTTTATATGGATTTCAACAAATGTTTATGTTTGCAGGTGCAAGAACAAAAGCATTGAAAATAAAGATCAAAGATCCCGAAAGATCGATGATGAAGACAAAGACAAAGAACCTAGAAGATGAAGAAGTGACCAGTTTAATGAAGAGTTCTCATTAAGTAAGGAAAACTAAGGAATAATTCCTACTTGTATTGTTTAATAAATAATATGCTGGAAAATGTAATAATTGTTCTAGAAAGTCTAAGTAGGAATGAGAGATGGGAAGAAATGAGTGAATGTAGAGATGAATATTTTTGAGAGAATCATGGAGATATTATGGAGAGATCATAGGAGATACTTGAATAAAAAGTTGAACTAATTTCCCAATTTTGATGTATTAGTTATGGTCACCTCACATTATATATAATATTATATAAAGAGACCATTTGTACAATAGTGTAACATTGGGAAATGGTTGATGAATAAAATTTCCCCTATATGGGAGCACATGTCTTAGTGCCCCTTGCTTTTCATAAAGTAGTAAAGGTGTGGGTTTTTTATCTCTGTTACAGCTCTGAGTGCTCATCAAGTGATATCAAAGTGTTAGATTTGACTGCTTGTGATAAGCTCGGAGCATGTGAGAGAAATATTCATTGATGTAGTTGTTTAGTTTTGGGTGTGTTGTGAAGAGCTACGTGAAGAATATCTTCGCTTGTTTTTATTGCTGTCGATGGAAGAGTAAAGAGAGAGTGTCAATTCACTCCACCATTGTTGATTGGAGAATAACGTGTAGAGGAAAGTGGTTTCACTATTTCCATTGATCAAGAAAGGAAGCCCATACTCTCAAGGGAAATTTTTCCAAGGACACGTAAAGAGAGACATTGTTTGCAAGACGTGTTGTTGTCCTCTTGTCACCACTATGAAATATGTGGTCACTGTATAATTGACTACCTATCTCCAATTGAATTCACCTATCATCGCCTCATTGCCAAATCAGAATCAGAGAAGCATGTTGACTGTATGATGGGTAAGCACTATTTGTAACAAGGAAGTAATATCGATATGGAAGTCGTTATGAAGGGAAGATGATGATCTAAGATGGACCGATAAAGAGAGCCGAAGCCATGGAAATTTGTAGGCATGGGACACATTGATTCAATTTTTATGTTCAATGATGATTCAATAGGGTCATAGTGCTGGGAAGAAAGGACAAATCGAGACAAGGAATGGTTGTGGGTTGATCGATGGACCATGTGTGAATGAGCAATGTGATCCATTTTCATGTAGGCACTGTGATATTTACATAGTCAGGAAATAATGGAGAAATGTGAGCTTCCCCACATCGACGTTTCAGAAAGTAATCGACGTCTTCAAGTACAAACGAAAACCAATAACCAGGTGAGATTTAATTGTGGTGATTTCCATGTAAAATTGTCTTCGGGTGATGTATGTTAAATATAATGTAACCTCAACAGTCTGACTGTATAGTGCCAGCTGTACTGGACAGTTGTAGTTTCTATTTTTGTCTTGCTTGAGCCTATTTAGCTCAGCCATCTCCCATTGCATTGTATCTTCTTCTAATAAGATCTTCTTCATACATTCCAATATACTATTCTATTCTTTCTCTCTGCATTTCTCTTTACTTCACAATTTATCATGGTATCAGAGCTTCAACAGTAAGCCTCTTCACACAGTCCACAGAGCAACTCGATCCTCATAGCGCAGAGCTTCACGGATCTTGAGAGCACGTGACACAGAATTTTCACAAGGCTTGGAGAGCTGTCTGCAATACTCTCAAAAGATCAAAGTAGGAAGCTTGCGAAGGAAGCAGAGCATATTACGCTCGAAAGAACAAGGAAGAAGAGCACACAGAAGAAGAAACAGTAAAGATTCTTGTAATCTTTTCAAGAATCATCAAGATCTACGAAGAAGAGCTGCAGAACGGAAGAACATTTAAAGAACTCGTTGAATTTGTTCAAATTCGTTAAAGATTCCTGTAGAAGGCATAGTCGCTTAAAGTTTTTCGAAATTCACACAAATCTGTCAAAGATTGAAGTAGTGAACAAATAATTCGTGTATTTCTTTCAAATCTTTGAAAGATTCACGAATCTTTCTTCCACAGGAATAAAGAACGCATCTTAGGTGCAAAGAACAACCATTAAGGCCGTAAAATTCATCCTGAGAACGTATCCGTAATGGGAAACCAGTTCAGAAGGGACGAGGAGAGCATGAAAAAGGCGAAAGAGTTTCAGCCGTCAGATCTTGCGCAAAGGACCGATAGCCGTTGGATCAGCGAGAAGGTGCACGAGGTTTAGTCCTCTGCAGTGCATAGGAGAAATCTCGACTAGTGCAGTCGCGAAGTCTCGACATCATCTAGACCATCCATCAAGAGACACGTGGCGAGATCTCGACATTTCATGACTCACAGGTGTAAAGGTTAGAAGACTACCGTGAGAATTCAGGAATCGTGAAATCACGAGTCATTCTGGACCGTTGGATCAAGAAAGATCGTGAGCCATCAATCTTATCTCATCGCAAAATCGGGAATCGAGAGTTGGAAGCGCAAAGGTGATTGCACTCCAAAAACTCCGATACGCGATATCGCGAAATCCCGAGAGGACCTGTGAGCCGTTCATCTCAGAAGACAGGTGGCAGCAGATCAATGCATCTTCACATCGGCATATCGGAGTTCACGGTTTTGAAAGACCGTCGCAACAAGACTTCGAAACTCGCAAAATCACGATATGCGAAATAGCGATAAAGTCTCAGCCGTCCATTTGACCGGACACGTGGCGAACATCAAGGAAACTGTTGGCATTTTGACATCCAGGGTTTCAAGTTGACAGAGAAATTGTGTCAACGGAGCGTCGCAAGTCGCGATATCCTGAGGTTGAATCAGAACTGTCCATTTTTCGGGGACACGTGGCATAAATCCGAGGGCTCGTGAAAAGTCCCGACAGGGCAGAGTCCATCGGCACATCGGGATTTGGCAAATCACGAATCCTGAGGATAAGAAGCATGAGCATTTTGGAACTCTGAAGTCTGAAATCCCTATAGGAGGTAAACTCCGTCGTGGGGCCTAGCTGACGTCATCATGTCAAAATCATGGGATCGGGAATCTCCACAGTAAAATCCCCGACGCAGATTTGGACCGTCCATCTGTTAGGACGCGTGGAGACGATTAAAGCAATCATGAAATTTCCCGAAAGGAAAGCGCCATATGTAAATCAAAGATCGGGGAATCAAGGAGTCAGAAGAACTCATCATCAGAACTCGTGAAATCCCGATTCGCGATATCCCGATAAGATCTGGACCGTCAGATCACAAGAAGATCTGGACCGTTGAATTGTCCAAAGGCAATTTTTCGCATTTCGGCGATTTGAAAGACAAAGAAATGGGAAAATCCCGTAGTGCTTTAACAGTAAGGTGCATGGTCACATTGTAAGGAGACTAAGGGCCAATTCAAGCCCGATAAGATCCCTCCGACCATCGACAAATCGACAAATCGGCGATCGGAGGTAAATACGAAATTTCCCTCTACTTTTTGTGCAATTTTTTTTTATGGCGTCGTCTAGCAATTTAGGACCAACTCAGGGTCCGATTCTTCTGGGAAAGAATTAGGAGTTTTGGTCTCTTCGGATGAGATCATTCTTGTAAGCACAAGAGTTCCGGGAACTAGTGGATCTTCGATATGTGGAACCAGATCCAACCGCCCTTTCTGCCATGACAAATGCGCAGAGAATTGCTCAGGCAACACCGAGGAACAAAGAAAACAAAGTGAAATTCTGGATTCAAAATTCTGTGGATGATTCGATTTTTTCGAAAATCACAGGCGCTGGTACTTCCAAACAGGCCTGGGACATCCTTAAATCTTCCTATCAAGGAAATGACAGGGTCAAAACAGTTAAACTGCAGACTTTGAGGATGCAATTTGAGACTCTAAGGATGACAGAGTCTGAAACTGTGGATTAGTTCATGACCAGAGTCATGGGCATCGTGAACCAGATCAGACTAATTGGTGAAACCATCACTGATCAAAGAATTGTTGAGAAAATTCTCAGAAGTCTGCCCACGAAATTTGAAATGGTTGTAACAACAATCCTTGAATCCAAGGATCTGTCAAGATTTTCAACAGATGAATTAATTGGTTCTCTGGTGACACATGAGACCAGACTACATCTTACAGATGAGTCAATCTCCAATGCTTTCAAAACTCAATCCTCCTTCAGCAGAGGGAGAGGAAGAGGAAGAAGCAGAGGTCACCAAGGAAGAGGGAGCAATCAGAATAACTCTCACTCCAGTGGAGGTAATAGACAATAGTATCTGAATCAAAATTTCCAAGGTCAAAGACAACATCAACAAAATCAACATCAGAATTTCCAGCCTCAATGAGGCAGAGGGAGAAGATCAAATGACAAATCAAGCATATATTTCTATTACTGCAAAAAGTATGGGCACTATGAATCTGAATGCAGGAAGAAGCAAGCAGATCAGCTCTCAGGTAGAGCACATGTGACAAATCACACAGGAGAAAACTCAAGAGTTATGTTTCTCTCATGCCACAAGACTGAACAACAACCTAAAGATCTCTGGTTGCTGGACAGTGGATGCAACAATCACATGAAAGGTAACAAAGAATTACTTTCATGCATTGATTCTTCAATTTCATCTGATATTACACTTGGAAATGATTATTTAGTCAAAGTTCAAGGAAAAGGAACTGTTCCCATTCTTACTAAACAAAATGTGAAGAAAGACATACACAATGTCTATCATGTTCCAGATCTGAAACATATTTTGCTAAGTGTAGGAAAGCTCATTGAGCATGGCTATAAGGTACTTTTTGAGGGAACATCTTGTAAGATATATGACAAACTCCCAAGAAGAAAATTGATTTCTGAAATCCATATGACCCCAAATAGGATGTTTCCCCTTACCCTCATAACTGTAAATCTGAGTCAACCATATGCACAAAGTCAATCTACCCTGAATGAAACAATGGTTTGGCATACAAGATTTGGACATTTACCATTTCAGAGTCTAAGTCTTCTTTAGAAGAACAACATGGTCAAAGGTCTACCCATCTTTAAAGAGCAAATTCCCCCATGTGAGTCTTGCATACTTGGAAAACATAAGAGAACTAGCTTTCCACAGTCTTCCAATCAAGCCAAACAACATCTTGAACTTGTTCACACTGACCTATGTGGACCAATGCAAACAGAGTCAATAAGTGATAGTTTTTACTTTCTAACATTTATTGATGATTTCAGCAGAAAAATATGGATCTATTTTCTTAGACACAAGTCTGAAACATTTGCAAAATTCAAAGAATTCAAGGCAAAAGCTGAAAAATAGAGTGGCAAATATATCAAAGCACTCAGGTCAGATGGAGGAGGAGAATACAACTCCAGAGAATGTGCAAATTTCTGCAAATCTCAAGGCATCATCATGCAAACAACAACCAGATATACTCCACAGTAGAATGGAGTGGCTGAAAGGAAAAATCAGACAATAATGAATATGGCAAGAACA
>JZKD02S0721066.1:116283-130584 GCA_000966675.3 Picea glauca
TTCTCCATTTCTTGGAGCATCTCTGGTCCAACCATGAATTGGTCAGTCGGGTTATCCCAGCTAATTGGAGTTGTACACTTTCTGCCATACAGTATTTCAAAAGGACTCAACTTAGCCGAAGTTTGGTACCCATTGTCATATGCAAATTCTACCAGGTGTAGGTAGTCTTCTCACTTGTTTGGTTTTGTTCTTACATACATGCGGAGCATATCCTCTATGATTTTGTTTGTCCTTTTGGTCTGTCCATCCATTTGGGGATGACAACTCATATTGAAATTCAAATTAGTATTTATCCCTGCAAACAATTCCTTCCAAAAAGCATATGTGAATTTTACGTCTCTATCTGAAATCACCATTTTAGGAATACCATGCAGTCTAAAAATTTCTTTCATGAATATTTCAGCAATGTTTATAGCTTTAAAAGTAGACTTTACAGGAATAAAGTGTGCAGACTTACTGAGTTTATCGATTACAACCATGATAGAATCATTCTATTTTTGAGTTTTAGGCAAACCTGTTATAAATTCCAGTGATATGGTCTCCCATTTCCATTCTGGTACTGATAATGGCTGTAATAGGCTGGTTGGATGTTGGTGTTTGGCCTTAACCTGTTGACAATCCTAGCACCTAGCCAAGTATTCTATTGTTTCGCCTTTCATATTAGGCCAGTAAAACAATTTTCTATGTGTTGTTATCATTTTTTGGTAACCTGGATGACCAGAATATGGTTTCTTATGCACTTCGTCCAAAACTATTAATTTTAACTCTATTGAATCTGGTATGTAAAGTCTATTTTTAAATCGTAATAATCCCTTCTTGTCGATACTTAGATCTGGTTTATCTGAGTCTGTGGTACTTTTTTGTAATTCTCCCATCATCTTAGTGTAATTTCCGTCGCTAATACCGGCTGTCCTTACCTTTTGTTCCATATTACTTTTTTCCCTGCTGATATTTACCTCAAACAACCCATGGACTCTTTTGCTTAAAGCGTCTGCTACTTTATTTTCTTTGCCCTTGATATGTCTGACTTCGAAGTCGAATTCACTCAAGAAGGATAACCATCTGGCTTGCCGTGCATTGAGATCTGGTTGACTAAACAGATATTTCAGACTACTATTATCCGTCAATAGTAGAAATTTCCTTCCCATTATGTAGTGTCACCACATTTTTAATGCGTGTATTACCGCTGCCAATTCTAAGTCACGAGTGACATAATTTCGCTCATGTTCCTTTAATTTCCAGGACTCATAACAAATAACATGTCCTTTCTGAGTTAGGACACCACCTAGTCCCTCTTTACTTGCATCAACACATACTATGAAGTCTTTATCTGGGTCTGCTACTTGCATCAATAATTCTTTCAACTTGTTAAAACTGTCTTGACACTTTTGCGACCAGTTAAACTTGGTCCCTTTCTTTTGTAATGATGTGATAGGGTAGGCTATATTGGAAAATCCTTCTATAAACCTACGGTAATATTCGATGATTCCCATGAATGAATGGATATCTGCTACATCCTTAGGTAATGGCCATTCCATAATGGCTTTTGTCTTCTTTGGGTCTATGACAATGCCTTTTGCTGAAATTACATGTCCTATATATTGTATTTCTTTTTTATAAAAGTCACACTTGTCAAATTTGGCATATAGTTTGTGTTTTCTTAACGTTTGCAGCACTATCATTAAGTGTTCATCATGTTGTTCCTCCGTTTTTGAATAGACCAGAATATCGTCGATAAATACTACCATGAACTTGTCTAGGTATTGACTGAAAATACTGTTCATCAGGCACATAAATGTGGTTGGCACGTTAGTGAGTCCAAAAGGTATGAATACGAATTCGTAGCATCCATATCTTGTCCGAAAAGATGTTTTGTTTATGTCCTTGCCTTTTATCCTAATTTGATGATAACCGGATCGTAAATCCAACTTTGAAAAGATCTTGGCCCCACCCACTTGATCGAACAAATCATTTAAATCCTTGGTAAGGGGTATTTGTTTTTAATAGTCAATTTGTTCAGTTGTCTGTAATCAATACATAGTCTTAGAGTACCATCTTTATTTTTCACAAAGAGGACTGGTGCTCCCCATGGCAAGACACTCGGTCTTATGTACTCTTTGTCCAACAATTCCTGTAATTGTATTTTTAATTCTATCAGTTCTAGTAGACTCATTCGGTAGGGTGATTTTGAGATAGGGGATAATCTAGGTAGTAAGTCTATGGAAAAATCTGTTTCCCTTCTAGGAGGTAATTCCGGTATCTCATCCACAAACATGTCTCTGAATTCACGTAGGACAACAAAGTCTTCTAACTTGGGCTTACCTTCCTTTTCTAATAGATTCGTCACTTGGATGGCATAAACTTGACATCCCTTTCTAATACATTTCTTGAGTTGCATCGCTGAAACTTGTCTGACTAATACAGGTTTTGGTATGCCTTGGGCTATTCTAATAGTGCCAAATTTATCTTTATAGCTAAGTATCTTTGTATAACAGTCTAGTACTATTTTTTTTTGTTCCAACCAATCCATCTCGATAATAATATCATAAGATCCTAGTGGTAGGATGTTCAGATTGGTCCTTATCCTTTGACCATCTAAGCTAAACTCAAGATCATAAATAAATTCAACTACTTTTCTTTTAGTACATGTTGCTAGTTGTATAAGCCATGATTTTGTGTGCTTCAGTTTCTTAAGTTTATTCGACTCTACTACATCGGGAGTAATATAACTTAACGTAGCTCTAGGGCCAATTAAAATAGAAATTTGAGTGTCATTGATTTTATCTTCGATTTCCACCACCAAGGACTGGTGGTCATCTTTTCAACCATCTATGCCTGCATTTATCCGATGTAGAATTCTGCCCACGTCTCCCACTGTTGAGGCTTCCTACAAATTGTGAACAACAGTTCTGTTGGCTGCAATTAAACATGGAAATTTCCTCCTTAGATGAGTCTCTCTACACTCCCAACACTTTAGTGGCTCACGGGAGTTGTCCCCAAACTTCTTTGTTCCCAGGTTTACTAGTTTACTGCTACCTTGCGTATTCGGATGATTGGGGTGAAAATACTTCCTTGGGAAACTTTTTGCTGCATTCTGATAAGGAGCTGGCTGGTATCCCTTCTTCCGCTGGTTCATTCGATCTTGCTTCTTATCCTTCCAGGTCTTGGGAAACTCTACCCATTGTTTATACTAGTCATAGCACATTCATTCTTTCCTGAATACCTCACTAAAGGATTTAGAGTTGTCAAACTCAATTCTTTCCTAGTAGGCCTGTGGTAAATAGCTTAAGAATCACTAGATTTTTACCTTATCCTCCTGGATGTACGGTGCAAACCTTAGTAGTTCTATAAATTTATTTATAAGGTCCTCCATTGTCATCTGTTCGAGTCGTAACTCATAAAATTCTTTTGTCTTCTTTTTATAATATCTTTCAAAAAGGTATTGTTTATTGAAATACTTCTTAAATTCGGAACATTCCAACTATTTCTCCTTTAAGTCCTTGGCCAACTTCAGGTCCTTCCACCAAATGTTGGCCTTCCCCTTCAGATTGTAGATGGCCATTCTAACCTTCATGTTGCTGGAATAGTTGTAGATCTTGAAGTATTTTTTGATGTCCAACAACCATGCCTCAACTTCTTCTCCTGTCCTGGATTCTCCATCAAAGGTAGCTAGTTTAATCTTTTTAAATTCTCCTTCAAGGTGGTCTACTTGTTTTCTTTTTCTGTCTGGTATAGTTTTGTCCTCAGCTAAAGGTGTCCCTTCCGATGAACTGTCTCCTTTTTCTGTTTCTGCACCAGAATTCTTGGAGGCCCTTTTTCTAACCTCCTCATCATGGTTATCATCTCTTTGGATTTTCTTGGTTACTGTACTATGCAACAAGACTTCATTTATCTCTTGTTGTTCTTGCTATGCTTTCTTCAATTTTTCATTGTCGGCCTTGAAAACTTGTAGTTCCACAATAAGATTCCTCATTGTTTCCAACACCTCCGTGGGTGAGCTTCCATCATTGTTCTGTCTTGGATCTCCAGGAGGTCCTTGCTGCAGATTCCCTTCCATCCTAATTTATGCACCTTCTTGGGCTGCCATAATCAACACAAAATAGAAAGGATTTCTATTTGTAACCACAAGATTTATTAGTTTTTTCATAAATCAGAATATATACTAATCAATTAATGTGGCCCTATTCACGCCCAACGTTGTAACTTTTTCTATGATACCATATGTAATGTACCTCAAGTTCACCATAAAAAAAATAATTCTATGACATAATTCAATTTCGTTTAAGCTTAGAATTTAAGAGAAGGTAAGATTCATTTCTGTCCATAATGTCATTTCTATGCCAGTCTAGTTTACTTTGAACAGAAAAGCTTATGAGGGTACATTCTTTCCATAATTCTATCACTTCCCTTGACTCTCAAACTACTCCAACATACTTATGTATAAAGGCAATGTCTAAACTTAGGTCAAAGGAACCTTTGATGTTCAGAGAGATGAAGCTCAGAAGGGATAACACCTTTGAAGTATTCAGAGGGAGGCATAGATCGAAATCGTCTCGCAGAAGTCAAGTTCAGGTGGAGAACACTAAGTCATTTTGGCCAGAGATCCTTGAGAGGAGTGAACGAATGGTGAGATTTCTTCGTGGGGAAGTATCGAAATCCCGCGGACCGTTGGATCTTGTAGATCTGTGGGAAGGTTAAGACTGATCATCTTTTAGCGTTCAAAAGCTCAGGAGGATTACTGACCGTTGGATGAGAAGCAACATGATTCGTTGATCTCGTGCTTGAATTTCATCATTTCGGAGTTCGACATTTGGGGCAGCAAGGGATTTTGGAGTCGATGTATCATGAACTTTCGATTTGCGAAATCCTGAAAGAATCGAGATTGTTGATTTCAAGTGAAAAGGCCAAAAACCGTTAAGCCCCTTTTCGACATTTCGGGTCCCGGGAGTTTGAAGGCCCCAAAAATATTGTAGCCGAAATCATGAAACCTCAAAATGTGAAATGGAAAAAACCCGTTAAGCCCCTTTTCGACATTTCGGGTCCTAGGAGTTCGAAGGGCCCAGAAATATTGTAGCCAAAATCATGAAATCCTGAATCACAAAACCCGGAAATGTGAAATGTCAAAAACCCGTTAAGCCCCTTTTCGGCATTTCGGGTCCTGGGAGTTCGAAGGGCCCATAAATGTTGCAGCCGGAGTCACGAAATCCGAAATCGCAAAACCTCGAATCCCCGAACCCTGAAACCCCGAAGTACTATATGTACAGGCTTCTTCTAATTCAATTATTCAAGGATAGATCTGCTAGAACTTTAATTACAAAAGTAAACATATTCCTATAAATAGATCAGTACCTTTCAAGCTCATCTATACATAGAAAATCCTACCTAGAATTTTGATTTCAGAGTTAAAAAAAAACTCTTGTAGGTGGATCTTGTTCTTTCAAGTTCATATGTAGATAGTTTTATCTAGCGTTTTGTTTCAGGAGGAACCATTCCCAAAATTTAGTCTTTGAACATAAACTTCTTACAACGAACCGATGTCATCCATGGAAATTATTTCAAATGAGCACAATTAGACGCATAAAATCAGATACACGAATCATTTAAACAAAGACTAAGCATATTTTAAAGAAGGTAAGCGATTTGACACTTCTTGTTTCAATTAGTTTATGCATCAAGTGTTCAAAAACCCTGAAATCCCAAAACCCAAAATCCCGAAATGTGGGGCCCACAGTCCTTTCATATTTCGCAATTCGACACTTCTTATTTTTTTGTGTTCGGTGTTTGTAATCGCCGAAACCCGATTGACTTCGGATTTTCACACCATTTTATTCTCTAAGGTTTAACCAATTAAACAAACGTTTCTGGTAAAGGTTCTGATTAAACATCTCCGAACCCTTATGCTTACGGAGCTCTCCATCCTTTCATTTCCATGAAGTTCAACTATGACTAGTTAGGCTATTCTTTTCATTATTTCATTTCCAGAAAATGCATTTATGATTAATTAGACTATTTGTCTTCCATTATGTTTCGCACCTGTTGAATATACCTATATCAGGCATTTAAAATGAGTCATGTAATTTGTATGGTTATATATACAAATATATTTATATATATCCGCACACATAGCTATTTCCTATTATGTAATCATTCCAACAATAATTTAATTCGATAGAACAAATCACCCAGAATTAAGAGATAATCCACAGGGAGATGCCTGTACACCTAGGTATGTAAAAGTTTTAAACCCCAAAATTACTTCAGGGATAGTGTCTACACAAATTTTATATCAAAAAGATAAAATAACTAGATATACATATGAGACATTGATTTAGTGATGATCTCTAGTATAATATAATGAAATAGTATTCTATTTAACACAACTATGCTTTCTAATAAATTACCAAATCTCGATTTCATTCCGGTAAAGACACTAAAATAGTTTTTCCTCGATAGCTAACAATTCAAACTCTAGGGGTTTATCCTACATTTCATTTCATTCCTTCAGAATTATATAAAAAAGAGTACTCCATTCATTCTTAAGAAAATGCAATTCGATCAGTCAATAATTCATCATGACATGAAAACAGAGAAGGAAAGGTTTACATATATGGAACAGTTCGCGGAAAGACAAAGGGAACAACCACGTTCCTCCCAACCATAGAATAGGGCAGCCAAATTCACTTGCTCGATTCACCCCCTAGCCTGACCATGAATCCATGAGGGTGAACTTGGAAACTCCTCCTCGGCACTGTCCTTCAATTCCAACAGTTATCCTCTTGCCTCACACTTACTCAGCAGTGCTCATAACAACAAGGAAAATCCATTTCAACGGGCTCCTCTTGCCTCACACTCAATCCGTAGTGTTCATAACAGCAAGGAGAGCTCAAAATATTTCCCAGCATGCTTGGCAGTGTCCTACCTCCTCGCATATGCTATATATCAATTTTGCCCTGGTCTTTTTCCCTCCCTTGGGGGGATTTTCACAGCTTTCTAAACCCCTGATTTTCAGGGGATTCCCATGGCCAAATCTCTTATTTTCCACTTGTAATCATCATCCCAGAGGTAGTTCCAACTTGTTCCCCCCTCATGGAGTCATGGTCAGCTGATTTTAACATGGTTGTTCCATTTGTCCTCCTGCAATTAATATAAATCTTATGTTTTTATACAAGTGTCATAGTCAAATAGTTAGTTGAGTCCCAATAAGAACTCTTCCCAACAGTCATAATAATTAATTACAAATATCAAATTTGAAATTCAGAATTTCCATAAATGGCAAAAATTTTCCAAATTCAAATTTACTAAAAACAAAATTAAATTTCCAGCAAATTTAACTTTCAAAAATATTTTATTTTTGGGGATATCACATATTGGGTAGCAGATGAAGAGGCTTGCTACAAAGTAAATGGTATTTTTATCTCACAGTGAGGATGGAAAATATCCCATAGGAAGAGAGATGAATGACTATGGATAGTCATGTAAAGGCTTCATAAGGAAGCTACAAAAAAATGAAAGAAGACACAAACTCCATGATGGAAGGAGAAGACAGATGGACTCCTATGTGTGAATAGAGAGAAGCAAGAAGCAAGAGGAAAGGACAGAAACAAGGATGAAAGGAAAAGAAGAAGAGGCGATAGAAGACAACCACATCAAAGTGTTAGAAATGAAGCAGTGAAAGTGTGAAGAACAAAGAAGCAAGTAAAGAAAGGTATAAATAAAAGTATTGTGTTATTTGAGATGTAGATACAATAAATCAATTAAGTGTGACATCCTTAAGAAATTTAATGGTCCTTGAATAATAGTCTTCGTTTTAGATTTAAAGGCTAGATTTTCCTAGTTGAAATGAATTGTATGTACCTAAGTCAATGATGATGTAAGCCTGATGAGGCATGTATTCCCCATAATTTTCAAGTTTGTGGTACTCTAAAAACTATTTTGTAATGTATGGTTTGTGGTTATTTGAAATCACAGATGTAGTCATGAGAGATAATTTTCTCAACTGTGGGTAGAATCGTCGATTTGAGGCAGTCCACATCTGACAAAAACATCGATCTAAGGTAGTCAATTAGATTTCAAGTCATGAAAAGGGGGCTTGTGTAGTTGAGCATGAAAGGGATATTGTTAGTCATAAAAAAGGGGTTTGTGTGGAGCAAACTAATAGACATAAGTTTGTGAGATGATAGGGTACTCATGGGTAGGAGTCCATGAAGAGTTTTGTTACTTGGGAGTATGATGCAAGAGCATCAAGAGAATGGCTATGGGTATGTCAAAGAACCCAATATGAGGATGATGATGATGGTGATGCAAGGGGAATAAAATACCATGAGAAAATAGGCTTCATCATATAAAATATTGTGACAAAATACCATGGACTCATAAATTGTGAACTATAAGCCATCATTAGTTGTATCAAGATTATCTTAACTACTCTATGACTGAGTCAAGATTAACCCAGATTCTCCCCTTTAAACTTGAATTGTTATAAAAATGTACCCCCCTCTCATAAACATGGATCACATCACTCAGTAACATTTAGATAATAACATAAATTTTCCATCATAACCAAACTCAACGAAGTAGGACAAAAATATCAAAATTCAACTCCATTTAAATGGTGAATAGTTCAGTACAATTCGATATGGTTGGTACATGTGATAATCACAACTCCAATATCGTTAGCAGGGTGAAGTGATATTTTCAATAACTACATGATGAAGAGCATCGAGAGCATGGCTACGAGTATGTCAAAGAACCCAAGATGAGGATGATTATGATGGTGATGTAAGAGGAATAAAGGTACAAGTATGTATATTATGATGGAAGAATGGTTGATGAACTATGTATGAGAAAGAGTTTCCTAGTGAATCGACATATACAGTGGCTAACGACCCATGTGTTCTGATGAATGGTTTATTTTTTATATGGAATTCAACAAATGTTTATGTTTTCAAGTGCAAGAACAAGAGCATTAACAATGTAGATCAAAGATCCGGGAAGATCAAAGATGAAGACAAAGGAAAAGAACCTAGAAGATGAAGAAGTGACCAGTTTAATGAAGAGTTCTCATTAAGGAAGGAAAATGAAGAAATAATTCCTATTTGTATTGTTTAATAAATAATATGATGGAAAATGTAATAACTATTCTATAAAGTCTACATAGGAATGAGATATGGAGAGAAATGAGTGAATGTAGGGATGAATATTGTTGAGAGAATCATGGAGATATTATGGAGAGATCATAGGAGATAGTTGAGGAAAAAGTTGAACTAATTTCCCAATTTTGATGTATTAGTTATGGTCACCTCATATTACATAAAGAGACCATTTTTATAATAGTGTACCATTGGGAAATGGTTGATTAATAAAATTTCCCCTTCGAGGTATGGGAGCACATGTCCTAGTGTACTTTGCTTTGCATAAATTACTAAATCTATGGGTTTTTATTTTTGTTGTGGCTCTGATTGTTCATCAAGTGATATCAAAGTGCAAGACCTGACTTCCTGTGATAAGCTTAGAGCATGTGAGAGAAAGATTCGTTGATGTAGTTGTTTAGTTTTGGGTGTGTTGTGAAGAGATACGTGAAGAATATCTTCATTTGTTTTTATTTTTTTTGATGGAAGAGTAAAGAGAGAGAGTCAATTCACTCTACCATTGTTGATTGAATAATTATGCATAGAGGAAAGCAATTTCATTATTGCCATTGATCAAGAAAGGAAGCACATACTCTCAAGGGAAATTTTTCCAAGGACACGTAAAGAGAGACATTGTTTGTGAGACTTGTTGTTTTCCTCTTATCACCACTGTGAAATATGTGGGCACTGTATGATTGTCTACCTACCGCCAATTGAATTGACCAGTCATCACCCGATTTCCAAATTAGAGAAAGGACATTGAATGCTTGATGGGGAAGCACTATTTGTAACAAGGAAGTAAAATCGATATGGAAGTCCTTATGAAGGGAAGATGATGATTCAAGATAGATCGATAAAGAGAGTCGAAGCCATGGAAATTTGCAGGCATGGGACACATTTATCCAATTGTTATGTTCGTGGGTCATAGCACTGGGAAGAAAGTGTTGATGATTACAATTGTATGAGACACCCTCCAGGACATAGACTGAGTCAGTCATCCTTTGAGAGAGCCCATGCGTTGGGTGTGCCCATGAGATGGGTGTGTTCTTCCTCTCTGAGATGGAGATGGAACATTGTGTGCCCCTATGTGGGGTGAGGAAACCCATGAGTTGGGTGTGCCCATGAGATGGGTGTGTAGTTCCTCTCTAAGATGGAGATGGAACGTTGTGTGCCCCTGTGTAGGGAAGATGCCCATGAGTTGGGTGTGTTTTTATCTCTAAGATGGATATGAAATGTCGTGTTCCCCTGAGAAGGGAAGATTTCCATGAGTTGGGTTTGTCGTTCTCTCTGAGATGGATATGAAATTTTGTGTGCGCCTGAGAAGAGAAGATTCCCATGAGATGGGTGTATCGTTTAAAATGAAACGATGTGTACCCCTATGAGGGGTGAAGGAGCCCATGTGATGGGTTTATTTTTCTCCTTTGTGCTGGGATTTGAGATGATGTGATACTCTATATGATTCTCCTGTGAAACTTAGTGAGATAGAGATCTGTTGAGTAGGACGTTCCTGTGGCTGAGCACAAGTGGACATGATCTTAGTGGCTGAGCACTAGTGACTGTGTATCATCATGATTCTCCTGTGAGACACAATGAGATAGAGATATGTTGACTTGGAAGTCCCTGTGGCTGATCATAGGTGGGCGTGCCCCTAGTGGTTGAACACTAGTGGGTGTGTGAGATCCCTTGATATATTGTTTAAGAGTCATACTTACATGTAACCCTAATTATGATGTAAAGGGTACAAGTCAGCCCCACCATAAAGTGAAATATAATTAATATTGTAATTATTAATTATATTCTAAGTTATTGAGGTCGGACCTATACTACCAATAGACACATCATTTGATGTGATAAGTCTTTCATAAATAAAGGTGAATCCCCATTGAGGAAACACACTTATCATTGTGTCATCTCATGATTTCAGAAGTTGTGGTCTAAAATTATGAGAATTACAGCACCCTCTTGTGTGCTAGGTTTGGTGATGGTTTGGGAGGTCTTTCTCTTGAAGAATATAGTGAAGGATTGGTTTGGTTTTCTTCACTTTTTGAGAAGGCTTTCCTGGGATACTTCTTGTGTTCTTGTGCATGGTTTTTCTTCTTGCAATCTAGGTTTACTGCAGTTAGCTAATGTATTGCTGCAATAGTTATGGATCAGTTCATGCTAATGATAAAATTAAATAAACCTCATACTTGAGCTAAACCAAAGTGAAAAATCAACATGGTATCAGAGCAGTACATGAAGAAGAGTTTTGCACATCAAAAAAAGGCAGTTGTGGGAGATTAAGGGATGTTAAACCCTTGCCACTGATATAAGGAGAAGAAGGTCAAACCTCTCCTTATTTTTATGTGGAGTTTTGGTGATTTCATTCCAACTATTTGGTGACCTCAGTCTAGCCATGGAGAGGGACTCAGTGAGGCCTCTAGTCCGTCATTTGCTTTGTTTTGGGCAGGTACTGTGAAGAGGAGAGTATCTGCAGGGCTAGAAAAGAATTGATTTGTGTGGTGGAGGGCTATTATCGGTGCTTAGAAGGATTCCATAGGCCAATTAGAGGATCAACCACCCTAGGAGAGGCTAGCCACAACCTACAGGAGATTTGGCCTAGGGAGATAAGGTTGTTGGAGGCCTAGAAAAGGAAATTGTTGAGTCTAAGAGGCTATCTGTAATATACCTTAAAAAATGTCTAAAAAAAAATTGTTTGTATAAGTATCCTTGAATAGTTTGAGATTCAAGCAAGTAAGCTTTCTGTTATATGCTTGAGTATGAAAGTTTGCAAGAGTCCTTACAGTCGTCAGCTATCATTATCATTCAAATTAAAGTTTTCTGATCGATGTTAAGTGTTTACTCCTCATTCAATGTTTATTTCAATTCCTGTAATTATGATTACTTTCCTATTTGTTTGTACCTATGACCATTACCACAGTCTTAACAACATAAGCGACTTTGGGACTTTATGGCCTAGGCCTCATGCATTAGTCCATACACATAATCACATGATGAAAATGACCAAACGAGCTTAGGTAAAAGTAGAGTATTAGTCTATCCTCCTCTGCGAAAAGTTTAAAATATAAACAAACTCCTATAGTTTTGTTTTTTTTTTTAAATCCGGATACAGGATAGTGGTTAGGTAAGGCCTCAGAGTACGAATATTTCATAATCCTCCGATCATAATCAAATTCACCTGCACCGTTGGATTACAAGTACTAGGTCTCGCGCTTATTCCATACGCCCACTATTTGTGACCATAGGCCTAATCAAAAAAATTTTCACATTTCGGCATTTTGGCATTTCAGCAAGTCGCAATCCCCAAAATGGAGCCAGATCAATGGTCCACAAAACTTCATAATTTGATCCCTTCTTTTCTTAATCAAACGACTAACGAGATTTCGACATTTTTCCCTTCAAGTCATCATGACTCCGAAATTATAAAATTCATGATCACAAAATACTTGAAGTGATCGGATGGTTCACATAACCCACTGAGATGGACAGTTGACAGGATTTCAGAGTTTTGCCTTTTGGTTTTTCGAGACTCACAATAGTCCCTTTCGACATTTTAGAGTCCTTGACATGCTTTGATCTATCGCATTTCATGACTTCATTATTCTTTTCGTGAGTGTCCTTGACACCTCCAACTCCCAGTATCTGAAACTTTGAATTGGAGATTAAGTCATGGTTTCAGTACCGTTGATTAAGGGTAACCCGTTTTGTGATGGAAAAATTCTATCGTTGGAAGTAAAACACCATATGGGATGTTCATTTGTTTCAATTATGAACGAGATATGTAATACTATTTTTAGAGGAATTACATGGTTTCCCTTCCTCCTACTTGTAATGGCATACTAGTTATTTTATTGGTTTAAGTTGCGTGGATTTCTCTTGTTCTTGCAAACGCCGAAACCCAAAGTGGCCCCACAACCTAATCGAATTTGTTGTTCGGTGATTACCGTTGTATGTTGTTCATGCATCAAGCATTACCAAATGCCAAAACCTGATATCGGTTGGGCCCCACACCTTTTTTGTGATTTCACGATTCAACGTTTGATGTTGTGCGGTGTTTTGCATCAGGAGTTTGTAAACCCCAAAACCTAAAAAGGACCAGGCCCACACTCCATTTGTTTTTTCGTGATTCGAGAATTGTCATTTGTGGCATTGGGTATTCGTAAACCCCGAAATCCCGAACCCCGAAACCCCAAAGTATTGGGCCCATATTCCATTCGCATTTCACGATTCGGGAGTTGTTGGGTGTTGGTGTTTGGCATTTGTAATCACCAAACCTCGAATCCTGAAAACCCAAAGTGTTGGGTCCACGACCTTTTCTCATTTCGGGATTCAGAAAACAGCGTGGTCTTTTTTTTTTTTTTGTATTCGGCGTTTGTAATCGCCAAAACCCGATTGACCTCTATTTTCCACACTTTAACTATACATATATATATATCTATACACTATGTAGTTTTCCTTTTGCATTCAATATGTAGGTAAACTCAAATATGCATCACAATTTACTTGTGGGGTTTTCAACTATGACACTTTATATTACTACAGTAGTAATCCAAACCACAGTACAAATCCTCTTTAAGAATTGACTAGTCATATCCTTCCAGCTAGTATACTTTCGGGAACTAGTGCTCATAACAGTAATGAGATGCAACAAAGATAATCCATTCCGAACTAGTAGAGAGACATTCATAAAAGGGTACAATAGGAAAACAGTTTTCTGTATAAATTAATTTCTATTATATTCACTTAGAGTCTCTTTTAATCAATGTATTAGACACCAACAGTACTATATCTGTGCATCATAAATATAAATTTCACTTCCATAAGAGTTTGGTAATTATATACCAATGTTCCGTGGGATCTATGTTTGGCTTCCTGGGATTTTGATTATAGAAAGGATTTTCCCCGTTGATGTTAATCTCCCCCTTTTCTTATTTACTTATATAAATACAATTTTAGGTGCTTCCGTCTAGCATTTTACTTACAGGAGGGATAATTCTAGAATTAGGATGTCTATTTCGAAGTTCACGACAACATACAGATTATATCCACAAAAGTATTTTATCTTCCGTAATCAAATATATATTTTAGCAGTCAGATGTGAACATTCCAATAGACGTATTATAAATAAATATATATATATATATATATATATATATATATATATATATATATA
>JZKD02S0721066.1:138248-149303 GCA_000966675.3 Picea glauca
TTTCCTTCACATATATTCCTCACAACGAACATATATGATCATTCAAATAGTTTACATTACTGCAATTAGATATAATCACCCAACAGATACATTACATCAATCAGACATAGCCATTCAAAAAAAACAGAGACGTGTAGAACAACATATCTAAATCCAATCTGTAGGAAGACAAAGGGAACAACCACGTTCCTCCCAACCGTAGAATAGGGCAGCCAAAATCACTTGCCCAATTCACCCCTTAGCCTGCCCATGAATCCATGAGGGTGAACTTGGAAAACTCCTCCTCTGTAACATCCTTCAACTTCGGTCGATTCCTCTTGCCTCACACTTACTTAGTAGTGTTCATAACAACAATAAAATCAATAGTCTCTTTTCCCCAACATCCTTGGCAGCATCCTACCTCCTCTCATATGCTATTTATCATTTTCCCAGGTCTTTTCCCTCCCTTGGGAATTTTCGCAGCTTTCTAAATCCCTAATTTTTAGGGGCTGCCAATGGCCAAATCACTGACTTTCCACTTGTAATAATCAGCCCGGAGATAGCTCCAACATGTTGCCCACTCATGGATTCATGGTCAACTGATTTTAACATGGCCATTCCATTTGTCCTCCTGCAATTAATATAAAATATTTTTTTTTCATACAAGTGTCATAGTCCAATAGTTAGTTGGGTCAAAACAGATCTCTGCCCAACAGTCAAAATAATTAATTACAATTACCAAATTTGAAATTCGGAATTTCCATAAATGGAAAAAAATTTCCAAATTCGAATTTACTAAAAACGAAAATAAATTTCCTGCAATTTTAAATTTCAAAAATATTTTATTTTTGGGGATGTCACACTATCCCTGCTAGTAAAGGACTGTCACTGGGTGTTTTGGAGGTCTGTGAGGTAGTCCTAGGGAGGCCAAAGTCTGTTGGAAAAATTATAGGAAGTTCTGGGCAGTGTCACTATTAAATTTGAATGTTTTTGCGACGAAGTAGAGATGATTTTTCATCGGCATAGAGTCATTTTTGCGACCAAGATAAATTTTTTTTTCATCAGAATTCATTCGTCCATCTAGCGACCACACATGGATATTCGTCGGTCTAGCGACCGGAAAAACAAGCCTATTCACAATAGGGAAATGTTCGGCTAGCGATGAATTTTAGTTGGTCAAACGACTAATATTAGTCGCAAGAGTGACCAAAACAACCCTATCAAACTTAGTCAATAAACCATTATGAGTCACTAGAATGACGAATATTAGTCGCTAGAACGACCAAACCATCAGTTAAAAAGGTCAAAAAAAGGAGGATCAGTTAGTCGCTAACTGACTAGCAACGAATATGTTGGTCGCTCTAGCAACTAACAGGTCAAACAGGGGAGAATTCTAGAAGTCACATTTGATTTGGTCAAAAAAGGGGAAATTATAGAAGGCATGGAGAAAGCATAAAAGGAGGGGTATAGCCTCACTTTGGCATTATGATTTGATCTCCCATTTTGAAATTTCTCTTGGAGCCATTGTTTCATTAAGGTTTATATAAAACCTCCCACCATTACAGTTTGGTTTTGGTGGTGCAATATCCACCCTAGCTAGACCAGAGGGGGATCCATCTAGGATTTAAAATAGAGTTTCATTTTGGTAGGGGGAATCCATCCATGATTTCTATTGGAGCTTCATCTTGGGGTATGTTTTGATTTTTGGGTTGTAGTGATCTTCTTGGAGAGGTTGTAGCACTTGGAGGGTTTGATCTCATCTATTGAGGAGACCACGACATGATTCTAGGTTTTTGTATTGTATTGTGTGTTTTGATAGGAACAAATTGTTTTTATAAGGGTTGGTGGTTTGACAAACTTGGGAAAGAGTCTATTGGGAAATGGAGTCAGGGTGTGAATCTCAATGGATTACAAATAATGCAGGCTGAAAACTCCAAGAAAACACTGAGGAAAAGTAAGAACCATGTTCAATAGGTTGTAATAATAAAAAGTCAGTTTGAAAAGGGAGATAAGCCCATTGTAGGAGAGAGAATCTAGAAAATGATGAATTATCAACTGTAACTTTAGAGGAATGAAGACAAGAGGGAAGGTTACCCAACAAAGAATCTATCAAGGATGAATTCCGAAAGGAATAACCATTTAAAAATTAACAGATAGTCCACTACACTAGAGGCAACTAACAATGGATGAATCTCTTCATGCAGTTTCAGAGGAATTAACACATGGGAGCTAATAACTGAAACAAAAATTAGTAACATATTAAAAGCATGATCTATGTGAGAGGAGCATTAGAAAGAGATGAATTCCTTCCAATTACTCATAGATTAGTGCTACATGAAAGACACATAAACAAGGAAAACAGACTGAACAATGACACCATGATGAATCTCAGGCCATCAGAGGCACTCACAGCTTGTATTAAAATTCATGAGAAAATACAGGGTTTTCTGCTACAAAGGAAAGGCCTCTTCCCATGCAATTGAAAGTTTTCTTTCTGTTTTGCATCATTATATATAGAAAATGATTACATCATGAAGTTCCATGAAAAAATGAGGAGTTCGAAAAACCTCGTTATGCAAAAAATAGAATCAATATCCTAAAGAAATGACATTTGTAATCTTAGTTACTACTTTCTATCAATAAAATGATAACAATAAATCAAAGTAACAAATTCTAGGAATGGTTTCTTTGATATCTCGAATTTGTTGGAGTCAAGCCTTTAATTGTGGAATTTTTTTTAACTATATCATGAGGTTAAGATCTTGAAAGATGAAATTTTTGAATATAAGTTTCCAGGTGTCCCAATCATGATAATAGATAGGCATATGTTGTTGTCATTTAATTTCCACTTCTTCTTACTGCCACCTGTGAATTTACTGCTTCTTATAATGTGAGGTCTTTGTTGCCAAATGTCTTGGAAGCCTGGGACCACTAAAGTAAACATGGCCTAGGATAGAATATATATATTCCTTTCTGATGTCAAGTCAAACTTTATAACTATTTTCAACACTTTTCCTCAGAACAATATGCACAGACCTTTGCACTGTCATGATCAGTTTGCTTACCAGAAGAAATATGGGCAAACGAACTTGTTTGCAGCAACAAAAGACTAACCCTTGCTTGAAGACCTTTATGAAGATTCTTGTAGGTGCATTCATCTATCCATCATATCGAGCATCTCTTTGAAGAGTTTGTAAAAGACCAACCACCATGTGTAAATATCGTGCAAAGAATTTATGAACCTTCAAATGCCCAAACTTTGCCTTTCCCTGTCAAAAAACTTATTATGGTTGATTCCGTAGCGCCAAAAGTTGTTTTTAGTGTTATTGCACTACAAAATGGTGAGTTCATGTATCAATTAATCCTAGATCCAACGTTGTTTCTGCTAGAGTACTGCAACATAAGTAGGGTTAGAATGGTATTTGAGATTGCAAGTAGGTCCTGTAAAACCCAATTGTACCACTGGTAAATTATCACAGTTGCAGATCTCAATAATGAAGCCATATAGGTCATGGAAGAAAAATTGATCAACAAAAACTCCTCCTTCCTCCATGCTTGAATTTTAACCACTATAACACTTGAGAAATCAGGCACCTAGATTATTTTTGACACCTGGGAACTTGAATACTGAAATGCACATCGTGATTGTAAATTTTTCCTTTCCGTTATATTCATTAGAACATTGTCAAACCTTCACGAATTTGGTTGTCTTCTTGTACCTACACAGAGCAAGAATAAGGCAATTGAAAGTACCAACATCCTACGGGTAGTTGTAATGCTTCATCAAATCAAACGTTATTACAAGATTGTGCATGAAACTACAAAGGTACCATATCCCTTTGCGCAGATGGAACCCTTATGAAACAAGAATTTTACATTGCATACCATGTTGAAACAATCGTTACATATTGAGGTATTTCCAAGGGATAGATAAGGCACAAACTGAGTGCTTCCATTCACAACATTGGGACAAGATTCAACATATTTTGATTATTTGATTTATACTCCCATGCTAACTCTATCTGTAGATAGCAGTTCAAAGGTAACTCAATGGAAAATTGTAATAAATTTGGGACCCTGTATTCTCAATATCGATGTAATGACCATAAACCGTCTCAGGAGCACATTATAACTTGAACACCATCCATATATCTTGGGGCTGACAAGATTTGGAGCTCTCATGTTAATGATCACTGAAACCCACAAATATAGTTAAACAAGGGTTGTGACAACTATCCATTGACACAAAGAAAATGAAATAGATGCCTCAAATCCCTCGAGCTTGGCTTTGATGACTTGCTTGTCATGTTAATGTTCCTCATGGTTCGACGCACATCTATCTCTGAAATGGAGTCTGAATAACTTGGACGATTGCTTGAATGTTGTTAACACATGCAAATATGGAAACCAATGGCTGAACTTTTCTCCTTGACACCTACATATTTCCTCTTGGCACTTGGCGTTAGGGTTTGATGGCAATTGTTGGTTCTCTTTTTATTTATTTAGTGGGACATATCCCACTTTGGAGCCGAGGAAGAATTGTGAGGTGTTTATATGCACCAACAATTGAAATGCATTTCGATAAGTAGAGCATAATGGTGCCCTCTCATGGGCTCCTCCCCCATGTGGCTTGGCTCTTGTGTTGTTTTGTTGACTTTTGGTTGTGTTTGATAGCTAATGAAATTAGATGCTTAGTTTGGAAACTTGGAGATTTGGCCTTCGGGCCCAATAATGTTTTTGATAAAATCGCTAGTACCATGCATAGAGACTTGAGACCCAA
The DNA here is from genome assembly GCA_000966675.3 of Picea glauca. Classification (NCBI taxonomy): domain Eukaryota; kingdom Viridiplantae; phylum Streptophyta; class Pinopsida; order Pinales; family Pinaceae; genus Picea; species Picea glauca. Next base: position 143,008 of record JZKD02S0721066.1, read on the forward strand.
AATTGGCTTTTAAAATCCAATTCTGTTCGCCAAATTTTGAAGATTTTTGAAATTGTCGTTGATGAAGTTGGCGCTACGAAATATCCTAATTCACCGGCGTTGCGAAATGACCAAATTTTCTACTGTAAATTTATTTTCTAACATTTGGCTCCATGGGGGATGGAACACTCCTTGCGAGCTGCCAAGAAATTTCATACCATATGCCTTATTCATTTCATTCTTTCAACCTGTACTATGTCTATGATGTGTTACAATCAACTAGAGCTGCAAACTCTGAATTGTTCAAACCTTGAGAGCATTTCTTCTCATTATTGAAAACTAAAACACCTATACATTGCAAACCAAATGAAAATGGAAACAAAATGCTCACATATTGAGCTTATTTATACACACTCCTACAGTAACTAGGAGGATTCAAGCTAGTCATGTAAAAGAAAATTTCCAATGTAGAAATGTAATCATTTTACTAATAACATGGTATTATTCCTTACAGGTGAATGAAAACATGCAGGAAAACATGGATTTCTGCAGCAAAAAATGAATGAGCGGCCAATACTTACCACTGTAAACTGAAATCCTACCTAAAACTGGAGCATCAGAGACCTTTGAAAAATAAAACTCCATGCAAAACGCCACAAGATCATGAAATTCATGAAAAACCTCCAGCTGATCTAAGAGAAAAAAACTGCCTCAGTGTTAGATCTGTTGCATCAAGCATCTTACTATCCTTTTTTTTTGGGCTGAAAGATGCACGATTCAGATTGATAAAATATTCCAAATCAGCTACTATAAGATCAAGGACAACTATTTCTTCATGTTGTAGATTGGATTGTCTCTGCATATTTCCAGTTTCATGGTTGTTGCCAATAATAATTATCTGCAAAACTGAAGCATACTAGAGGTTGATTTCAATGTTTTCAAATGGAGATTCTACCAGATTAAATACCTCCCCACATTGTTCAGAGTAATGAAAAATTTCAGCAAGAAACATGTCATGGATCAGCTCATCTTCTTCAACTTTAGGTTCTTGAGAAAATATATCATTTTGAAAATCATGGGAGATATGTTGAAAATCTTGAGGAATAATTTCTTCAACAATTCCTTGATTGCAAACACTTTGATTGTCATATATTCTATATAAATTATAAAATTCCATAAAACATCCTTCATATAGGAGACCATCACCATAACCTTTTTTGCAATAATTATTGAATGCAATATGAAAATCTTTCAACGAATGAATGCTAGCAGCCAAAAGAGATCTACACCACTCACGAGCCTTTCCTTCCAAGGAGTACCTGAAAATATTGATATGAACATCCTCATGCATGATCTGAAGATGATAAATAAAATCATGGAAATCCAACAAGTGCTCAATTGGTACTTCCCAATATTCTCCTCTAAATCTGGGAATGCAACCTTCCCATTCATCTCTACTAGGCATTGGATTTGAAAAACCAACTATACTTGAGAAATCACATAAAGAATACCTCTGAGCCATAATTTTTTCCATTTCAAACCAGTTGAATCACTTATAAATTCATCTGTAATGAAGTTGGAGTCGCCAGGTAGAAGATTGCAGTCAATCTTGTGTCCTACTCCTATCTACCATCAAGAGATGGATTTGATCGTTGTTGTTCTCCCAAGGAAGATTTCTTCACTTACGTCCCCGAAAACGACATCAATATGTTAACACTTAGTGATTTTCCTATGGTTGTTGTAGGAAATACCAAAGGTAACCATTTAAACCTAATTTAGACTGTATTCTGACCTAATACAGTCAGAGAGGGATCTATCAATAGCCAAAGGATTTCACACTCAAATATATTCAACAATAACACTCAGAAGGTCAGATTTCTGATAGGAACAAATTGTTTTAATCAGGGTTGGTAGTTTGAAAATCTTGGGAAAGAGTCTATTGGGCAATGGAGTTAGGGCATGAATCTCAATGGGTTACAACTAATGCATGTTGAAACCTCCTTGAAAACATTGAGGCAAATTAAGAACCATGTTCAACAATTTTTAACAATAAAAATTTAGTTTGAAAAGGGTGATAAGCCCATTGAAGGAGAGAGCATCTAGCAAAGGATGAATTATCAGTTGCAAATTTAGAGGAATGAAGACAAGAGGGAAGGTTATACCGACAAATCAACTATAAAGGATGAATTCTGAAAGGAATAACCATTTTAACATTAACAGATAGTCCACTAAACTAGAGGCACCTAACAATAGATGAATCTCTTCATGCAGTTTCAGAGGAATTAACACATGGGAGATGATTACTGAAACGTAAATCAATAATGTATTACAAGCATGATCTATGTGAGAGGAGCATCAGACAGAGATAAATTCCTTCCACTTACTCATAGATTAGTGCTATATGAAAGACACATAAACAAGGAAAACAAGATGAGCAATGACACCATGATGAATCTCAGGCCATCAGAGGCACTCACTGCTTGTATTAAAATTCATGATAAAATACAAAGTTTTCTGCTACAAAGGAAAGGCCTCTTCCTAGGCAGTCGAACCTTTTCTCTATGTTTTACATCAGTATATATATAAAATGATTACATCATGAAGTTCCATGAAAAAATGAGGAGTTCGAAATGCATCTTTATGCCAAAAATCGAATCAGTATCCTAAAGAAATGGCACTTGTAATCTTAGTTACTACTTTCTAGGAATAAAATGATAACAATAAATCAAGGTAACAAATTCTAGGAACTACTGCTTTGATATCTCGAATTTGTTGGAGTCAAGCCTTTAATTGTGGGATTATTTTTAACTATATCACGAGGTCAAGATCTTGAAAGATGAAATTCTTGAAGATAAGGTTCCAGGTGTCCCAATAATACTAAAATATAGGAGTTTGTTGTTGTCATTTAATTTCCACTTCTTCTTACTGCCACCTATGAATTTACTGCTTCTTATAATTTGAGGTCTCTATTGCCAAATGTTCTAGAAACCTGGGACTACTAAAGTAAACATAGCCTAGGATAGGAGATATCTATTCCTTTCCAATATCAAGTCAAACTTTATAACTATTTGAAAGACTTTGACTCAAAAAAATATGCACACACCTTTGCACTATCATGATCAATTTGCTTACTAGAGGAAATCTGGGCAAAAGAACTTGTTTGCAACAACAGAGGACTAACCCTTGCTTGAAGACCTTTCTGAAGGTTCTTGTTGGTGCATTAATCTATCCATCATATCGAACATCTCTTTGAAGAAGTTGTAAGAGACCAACCACCATCTGAAAATATCCTGCAAAGACTTTATAAAACTTGAAATGCCCAAAATATGTCTTTCTGTGTCAAAAACTTCATTCTAGTTGATTCTGTAGTGCCAAAAGTGATTTTTAGTGTTATTTCACTATGGATTGGTGAGTTCCTGTATCAATTAATTCTAAATACAACATTGGTATTGCTAGTACTGTTGTAGAATAAGGGTTGGACTGGTAGCTGAGATTGCAAGTAGATCTTGTAAAACCCAACGGTACCACTAGTAAATTATCACAATTGCAAATCTTAATCATGAAGCCATTTGGGTCATGGAAGAACAATTGATCAACAAAAAATCCTCCTTACTCCATGCTTGAATTTTAACCACTATAACACTTGAGAAATTGGGCACCTATATTCTTTTCTACACCTTTAAACTTGAATACTAAAACTCCCTTCACGATTGCAAATTTTTCCTTTGCGTTATATTCATTGGAACGTTGTCAAAACTTCACAGATTTGGTTGTCTACCTATACCTACATAGAGGAAAAAGAAGGCAATTGAAAGTACCAACATCCTGTGGGTAGTTTTAATGCTTCATCACATCAAACATTATTACAAGCTTGTGCATGAAACTACAAATGTTTTATATCCCTTTGTGCAGATGGCCCCCTTCTGAAACACGATTTTTACACTACATATCATGTTGAAATAACCGTTACATATTGAGGGATTTCCAGGGGATAGAGAAGGCACATATTGGGTTCTTCCATTCACAACATTGGGACAAGATTCAACATATTTTTTTTGTTTGATTTATACTCCCATGCTAACTCTATCTATAGATAGCACTTCAAAGGAAACTCAATGGAAAAATATAATAAAGTTGGGACCTTGTATGCTCAATCTCATTGTAATGAACATAAACCATCTCAGGAGAATGTTATAACTTGAACACCATTCATATATTTGGAGCTCTCATGTTAATGATCACCGAAATCCACAACTATAGAAAGTGTTGTGAGAACTATCCATTAACACAAATAAAATGAAATAGCACTATTAAATTTGAACGTTTTTGCGACAAAGTAGAGACGAATATTCATCGGCATAGTGTCATTTTTGCGACCAAGATAATTTTTTTTTTCGTAGGTCTAGCAACCACTCATAAATCTTCACTGGTCTAGCAACGAGAAAAAGAAGCCTATTCACAATAGGGAAATGTTTGGCTAGCGACAAATTTTAGTCGGTCAAACGACTAATATTAGTCGCAAGATTGACCAAAACAACCTTGGCAAACTTAGTCAATAAACCACTATGAGTCGCTAGAACGATGAATATTAGTCTCTAGAATGACCAAACCATCAGTTAAAAAGGTCAAAAGAAGGAGGATAAGTTAGTCGCTAACTGACTAGCAACGAACAGGTTGGTTTCTCTAGCAACTAACAGGTTGGTCGCTAAAGTGACCAACATGTCGATGTTTGCAACCAATTGGCTATACGAGCGACAAACAGGTTGGTCTCTCTAGAGACTAACAGGTTGGTCGCTAAAGTGACCAATTGGCTATACCAACGATGAACAGGTTGGTCGCTAAAGCAACCAATATTGGTTTTTATCTTTTTTTTTACTTTTATGCCATTCACATAGGATCTAAGCAAATCTGACCTACATGAGCATTCTTTAATAACAAAAATGAAATGGTCTATGACTATAATATTGACTAACATATATGTAATAAGGAAACATGTATAGGTTTTGGAAGTCATACCATTTTGAAAAATGTAATGGGTTCAAGAAACAACACTTCCAAATTTACAAGAAACAAGAAGATGATGTATTTGTATATAGATATATGAGTAGGAATAAATATTTATACATACATAGTTTCTTGATAGATGTATGGACGGGGTTTACTCTGTAAGTAAGATTTTATGAACTATTTTGTTCTAAATATTTTTTTTCAGAAAATGCACCTTATATTACTTCAAATAAACAATAGAGTTACAACAAATAGACTCTTAAGTTACAGTTATAAGGATTTATTCATTGTCTTCCAATTTTAAAACTCACGTAATTAGAATGTATAAAACATAAAGATAGCTAGCATTGACTAGCAAGGGGTTATTGTATACTAAAAAGTCAAGGGGTGCCATGAAAGAACTATTCCTTAACTCGACATAGTCTACGTCATTTGAATATCCAATATCTGTAGGTATCTCTCCTCTTTGAATAGCTTCCATCGATGACCATAGTGAAGCAACAAATCTACCCTTCATGTCCAAAACCATTTCTCTATTTCAGAGGTTTATAAATAACGTAGGCTTGAGTATTTTAAGATGGCATTTTAGACATCCATAATACCCCCTTTGGTGTTCTTATGCCATACATGGTCGCTTGCATTCTTACTTTCATGCTTTTAAGATCAATAGCAAGTCAGTACCTTGACAAAGATATCCCCCTTGTTTTAGTGATGGACAATTCCAACACAAGGGAGGCTTCTTCAGTGACCCAAGGGGGATTGCAAGGGAGAAGCCAAGGAGAATAATGAAGCAGCCCTATAGGTCACAATGAAAGTTTCTAGAAGCTTCATGGAGGTTGAGTATTAGTCAAGGAAAAGGTTTTCAATGGATAGTACCTGCAAAAGCAATGTTAGACAATCAAAGCCAATAACAAATATGATAAACTTAGCCCTAGAACATGAGGGGAATCAACAAGAACCCTTGTTGTCCCAAAATTGCAGCATACAACAATAATATATCAGCAATGATATAGTTATAACATATGCAATTATATCATCTAATTCAACATATGAAATTGGACCGATGAACATGCAACTTAGAGATAATGTTCCAATGCTTAGCACATGGAATTAGATGACAATAGAAGGTTGTAAAAACAATTTTTCAGCAAGATTATGACAGCCTTATGGATGCAGCTTACTTTTTCTACAACAAAATATTTGACCATGAAAATCAACAAGTAAATGGCTCAAAATGAAGCTTAAGACAAACACTTTCAATCCCAATGATCAAACAATGTTTTCCTTGGTTAAATTGCAAGTAAAATGAA
>JZKD02S0721066.1:171751-189714 GCA_000966675.3 Picea glauca
TCTGTGTAGGTATAGGCAGACAACCAAATCTGTGAATTTTTGACAATGTTCCAATGAATATAACGCAAAGGAAAAATTTACAATCGCGATGGGCATTTTAGTATTCAAGTTTCAAGGTGTAGAAAAGAATCTAGGTTCCCAATTTCTCAAGTTTTATAGTTGTTAAAATTCAAGCATGGAGGAAGGAGGACTTTTTGTTGATCAATTGTTCTTCCATGACCCAGATGGCTTCATGATTAAGATTTTCAATTGTGATAATTTACTAGTGGTACCATTGGGTTTTACAAGATCTACTTGCAATCTCAGCTACCATTCCAACCCTTATTCTACAACAGTACTAGCAATAGCAATGTTGTCTCTAGGATTAATTGATATAGGAACTCACCAGTTTGTAGTGCAATAACACTAAAAATCACTTTTGGCACTACAGAATCAACTAGAATGAAGTTTTTGACACAGAAAGGTAGATTTTGGGCATTTCAAGTTTTATAAAGTCTTTGTAGGATATTTTCAGATGGTGGTTTGTCTCTTACAACTTCTTCAAAGAGATGCTCTATATGATGGATAGATTAATGCACCTACAAGAACCTTCAGAAAGGCCTTCAAGCAAGGGTTATTCCTTTGTTCTTGCAAACAAGCTCTTTTGCCCAGATTTCCTCTAGTAAGCAAACTGATCATGATAGTGCAAAGGTGTGTGCATATTGTTCTGAGGCAAAGTATTTCAAATAGTTATAAAGTTTGACTTGACATTGGAAAGGAATAGATATCTTCTATCCTAGTTCATGTTTACTTTAGTAGTCCCAGGTTTCCAGAACATTTGGTAATAGAGACCTCAGATTATAAGAAGCAGTAAATTCACAGATGGTAGTAAGAAGAAGTGGACTATCTGTTAATGTTTAAATGGTTATTCCTTTGAAAATTCATCCTTTATAGTTGATTTGTCGGTGTAAACTTCCCTCTTGTCTTCATTCCTCTAAATTTGCAACTGATAATTCATCCTTTGCTAGATGCTCTCTCCTTCAATGGGCTTATCTCCCTTTTCAAACTGACTTTTTATTATTACAACCTGTTGAACATGGTTCTTTATTTTCCTCAGTGTTTTCAAGGAGGATTCAACCTGCATTAGTTGTAATCCATTGAGATTCATGCCCTGACTCCATTTCCCAATAGAGTCCTTCCCAAGATTTTCAAAGTACCAACCCTTATAAAAACAATTTGTTCCTATCAGAAATATGACCTTCTTAGTGTTATTGTTGAATATATTTGAGTGTGAAATCCTTTGGCTATTGATAGAGTCCTCTCTGACTGTATTAGGTCACAATACAGTCTAAATTAGGTTTAAATGGTTACCTTTGGTATTTCCTACAACAACCATAGGAAAATATTTGAGTGTTAACATATTGACGTCGTTGTCGGGGACGTAAGTGAAGAAATATTCCTTGGGAGAACAACAACGATCAAATCCATCTCTTGATGGTAGACAGGAGTAGGACACAAGATTGACTGCAATCTTCTACCTGGCGACTCCAACTTCATTACAGATGAATTTATAAGTGATTCCACTCGTTTGAAATGGAAAAAATTATGGCTCAGAGGTATGCTTTATGTCATTTCTCAATTATACTCGGTTTTTCAAATCCAATGCCTAGTAGAGAAGAATGGGAAGGTTGCATTCCCAGATTTAGAGGAGAATATTGGGAAGTACCAGTTGAGCACCTTTTGGATTTCCATGATTTTATTTATCATCTTTAGATCATGCATGAGAATGTTCATATCAATCTTTTTAGGTACTCCTTGGAAGGAAAGGCTTGTGAGTGGTGTAGATCTCTTTTGGCTGCTAGCATTCATTCGTTGAAAGATTTTCATATTGCATTCAATAATTATTGCAAAAAAGGTTATGGTGATGTTCTCCTATATGAAGGATGTTTTATGGAATTTTATAATTTATATAGAAGATCTGCCAATCAAAGTGTTTGCAATCAAGGAATTGTTGAAGAAATTATTCCTCAAGATTTTCAACATATTTCCCATGATTTTCAAAATGATATATTTTCTCAAGAACCTAAAGTTGAAGAAGACGAGCTGATCCATGACATGCTTCTTGCTGAAATTTTTCATTAATATTAACAATGTGGGGAGGTACTTAATCTGGTAGAATCTCCATTTGAAAACATTGAAATTAACCTCTAGTATGCTTCAGTTTTGCAGATAATTATTATTGGCAACAACCATGAAACTGGAAATATGCAGAGACAATCTAATCTACAACATGAAGAAATAGTTGTCCTTGATCTTATGGTAGCTGATTTGGAAGATTTTATCAGCTTGAATCATGTATCTTTCAGCCTAAAAAAAAGGATAGTAAGATTCTTTATGCAACATATCTAACACCGAGGCAGTTTTTTTCTCTTAGATCAGCTAGAGGTTTTTCATGAATTTCATGATCCTGTGGCATTTTTCATGGAGTTGTATTTTTCAAAGGTATCCAATGCTCCAGTTTTAGGTAGGATTTCAGTTTACAGTGGTAAGTATTGGCTGCTCATTCATTTTCTGCTGCAGAAATCCATGTTTTCCTGTATGTTTTCATTCACCTGTAAGGAATAATACCATGTTGTTAGTAAAATGATTACATTTCTACATTGGAAATTTTCTTTTACATGACTAGCTTGAATCCTCCTAGTTACTGTAGGAGTGTGTATAAATAAGCTCAATATGTGAGCATTTTGTTTCCATTTTCATTTGGTTTGCAGTGTGCAGGTGTTTTAGTTTTCAATAATGAGAAGAAATGCTCTCAAGGTTTGAACAATTCATAGTTTGCATCTTTGGTTGATTGTAGCACATCATAGACATAGTACAGGTTGAAAGAATGAAATGAATAAGTCATATGGTATGAAATTTCTTGGCAGATCGCAATGAGTGTTCCATCCCCCATGGAGCCAAATCTTAGAAAATAAATTTACAGTAGAAAATTTGGTCATTTCGCAGTGCCAGTGAATTAGGATATTTCATAGCACCAAATTCATCAACGACAATTTCAAAAATCTTCAAAATTTGGTGAATAGAATTGGATTTTAAAAACCAATTTTGGGTCTTGAGTCTCTATGCATGGTACTAGCGATTTTATCAAAAACATTATTGGGCCTGAAGGCCAAATCTCCAAGTTTCCAAACTAAGCATCTAATTTCATTAGCTATCAAACACAACCAGAAGTCAATAAAACAACACAAGAGCCAAGCCACATGGGTGAGGAGCCCATGAGAGGGCACCATTATGCTCTACTTATCAAATTGCATTGCAACTATTGGTGCATATAAACACCTCACAGTTCTTCCTCGGCTCCAAAGTGGGATATGTCCCACTAAATAAATAAAAAGAGAACCAAGAATTGTCATCAAACCCTAATGTCATGTGCCAAGAGGAAATATGTAGGTGTCAAGGAGAAAAGTTCAGCCATTGGTTTCTATATTTGCATGTGTCAACAACATTCAAGAAATCGTCCAAGTTATTCAGACTCCATTTCAGAGATAGATGTGTGTTGAACCATGAGGAACATTAACACGACAAGCAAGTCATTAAAGCCAATCTCGAGGGATTTGAGGCATCTATTTCATTTTCTTTGTGTCAATGGATAGTTGTCACAACCCTTGTTTAACTATATTTGAGGGTTTCAGTGATCATTAACATGAGAGCTCCAAATATTTCCATCCCCAGGATATATGGATGGTGTTCAAGTTATAACGTGCTCTTGAGATGGTTTATGGTCATTACATTGAGATTGAGAATATAGGGTCCCAAATTTATTACAATTTTCCATTGAGTTACCTTTGAAGTGCTATGTAAAGATAGAGTTAGCATGGGAGTATAAATCAAATAATCAAAATATGTTGAATCTTGTCTTAATGTTGTGAGTGGAAGCACTCAGTCTGTGCCTTCTCTATCCCTTGGAAATCCCTCAATATGTAATGATTGTTTCAACATGGTATGAAATGTAAAATTCTTGTTTCATAAGGGCGCCATCTGCACAAAGGGATATGGTACCTTTGTAGTTTCATGCACAATCTTGTAATAACATTTGATTTGATGAAGCATTACAACTACCCGCAGGATGTTGGTACTTTCAATTGCCTTATCTGTGCTCTGTGTAGGTACAGGAACATAACCAAATCTGTGAAGGTTTGACAATGGTCCAATGAATATAACGGAAAGGAAAAATTTACAATCACAATGTGCATTTCAGTATTCCAGTTCCTAGGTGTCAAAAATAATCTAGGTGCCTGATTTCTCAAGTGTTATAGTGGTTAAAATTGAAGCATGGAGGAAGGAGGAGTTTTTGTTGATCAATTGTTCTTCCATGACCTATATGGCTTCATGATTGAGATCTGCAACTGTGATAATTTACTAGTGGTACAGTTGGCTTTTATAGGATCTAATTGCAATCTCAAATACCATTCTAACCCTACTTATGTTGCAGTACTCTAGCAGCAACAACGTTGGATCTAGGATTAATTGATACATGAACTCACCATTTTGTAGTGCAATAACACTAAAAACCACTTTTGGTTGTATAGAATCAACTAGAATAAAGTTTTTGATAGGGAAAGGCAAAGTTTGGGCATTTGAAGGTTCATAAAGTCTTTGCAGGATATTTACACATGGTGGTTGGTCTTTTACAAACTCTTCAAAGAGATGCTCGATATGATGGATATATGAATGCACCTACAAGAACCTTCATAAATATCTTTAAGTAAGGGTTAGTCTTTTGTTGCTGCAAACAAGTTTGTTTGCCCATATTTCTTCTGGTAAGCAAACTGATCATGACAGTCCAAAGGTCTGTGGAGATTGTTCTAAGGCAAAGTGTTGAAAATAGTTATAAAGTTTGACTTGACAACGGAAAGGAATATATATATTCTATCCTAGGCCATGTTTACTTTAGTGGTCCCAGGCTTCCAGGACATTTGGCAACAAAGACCTCAAATTCAAGATATCAAACAAACCATTCATAGAATTTGTTACTTTGATTTATTGTTATCATTTTATTGCTAGAAAGTAGTAACTAAGATTACAAGTGTCATTTCTTTAGGATATTGATTCTATTTTTGGCATAAGGAGGTTTTTCAAACTCCTCATTTTTTCATGGAACTTCATGATGTAATAATTTTCTATATATACTGATGTAAAACACAAAGAAAAGTTTCAACTGCATGGGAAGAGGCCTTTCCTTGTAGCAGAAAACCTTGTATTTTCTCATGAATTTTAATACAAGTTGTGAGTGCCTTGGATGGCCTGAAATTCATCATGGTGTCATTGTTCAGTCTGTTTTCCTTGTTTATGTGTCTTTCATGTAGCACTAATCTATGAGTAATTGGAAGGAATTCATCTCTTTCTAATGCTCCTCTCACATAGATCATGCTTGTAATATGTTACTGATTTTTGTTTCAGTGATCAGCTCCCATGTGTTAATTCCTCTGAAACTACATGAAGAGATTCATCCATTGTTAGGTGCCTCTAGTGTAATGGACTATCTGTTAATTTTTAAATGGTTATTCCTTTCGGAATTCATCCTTGATAGATTCTTTGTTGGGTAACCTTCCCTTTTGTCTTCATTCCTCTAAATTTGCAGTTGATAATTCATCATTTTCTATATTCTCTCTTCTGCAATGGGTTTATCTCCCTTTTCAAACTGAATTTTTATTATTACAACCTATTGAACATGGTTCTTACTTTTCCTTAGTGTTTTTAGGGAGTTTTCAGCCTGCATTATTTGTAATCCATTGAGATTCACGCCCTGACTCCTTTTCCCAATAGAATCTTTCCCAAGTTTTTCAAACCACCAACCCTTATAAAAACAATTTGTTCCTATCAAAACACACAATACAAGACAAAAAACTAGAATCATGTTGTGGTCTCCTCAATAGATGATATCAAACCCTCCAAGTGCCACAACCTCTCCAAGAAGATATATACAACCCAAAAATCAAAACATACCCAAAGATGAAGCTCCAATAGAAATCATGGTTGGATTCCCCCTACCAAACTGAAACTCTACTATAAATCCTAGACGGATCCCCCTCTGGTCTAGCTAGGGTGGATATTGCACCACCAAAACCGAATTGTAATGGTGGAAGGTTTTATATAAACCTTAACGAAACAATGGCTCCAAGAGAAATTTCAAAATGGGAGATCAAATCATAATGCCAAAGTGAGGCTCTACCCCTCCTTTTATCCTTTCTCCATGCCTTCTATAATTTTCCCTTTTTTGACCAAATCAAATGTGACTTCTAGAATTTTCCCCTTTTTGAATAAATCAAATATAACCCTTATTTTCCCTCCAATTTTAACTTTAATATTAAAATTCACTTTAGTAACTTATTAATGTAAAGTTACTTTATTTCCCTAATGTCGCTTTAAAAACATAACATCTGCTAACTAAGTGACATTAAATGATGCCCTATTTACTCCTTTTTCTCCATTGACAAGACACATAAATCCCTTCTACTACAAAACGAGGAAACCCAATAATTGGGGCATGACAAATCCTCCCTTCCCAAATATTGCTTGTCCTCAAGAAATTCCATCATGACCCGATGCTTCATTGACTGATCCATATTGAAACTAAAAATGATACTAGGATCCCAAACCACCCTATAAGATGTGAAGCATCCTCCACTCAAGACGTGGTTCGGTAATGTACTGACATCAGAGATCTCCTGATAAATGATGGCAAGTAATGCCACTCGATGCTGTAACAACTCAATCAATCCACCAAGGAACTGCTCTACTAGAGAACCAATCTCATGAAGGAAAAAACTAGATCTTGCCTCTGTGTCAACTGTCACATTGTCTCCTATCAAAATCTCGGGGTCACAAGATATCCTCAAAAAGGAACCACCATGTTGATGTTGTGCCACTCATATCATAGTCATATGACCATCATGCTGACTTTGCATCTATAGGTTGTAATTCCTTAAAGGATCACATCCACTATCAAGGATCATACCCATCCAATGTATCCCAACTCTAAAATCAGAAATCATAGAGAAGTCTATGTGGTCGTCAACTGAAATGGAATCTAATATGCCTTGTATTCAAGTGTCAAAGGGGAAATAACTAATACTCCATCACCCCTAGCCTACTACAATCATCCAAGCATTGTCTAGATAATCCCCAAACATATCATCCTCAGAGTCCCTAAACACAAGAACCCTGTAGACGGTAAAGTCGTTAGGATCCCATACTAGTATGTATGACATGAAGCATCCTCTACTCATAGCACTGGTCTCTAAGGTGAAAATACAAAAATCCACTTGACTACTCCTGATAATCCAGGCAATCATAAGTTGCATAAATTCAACCAACTTCTTGGAAGACCACTCCTAAGCCTCCCAAAAGTAAACTCTGAAAAGTCAAAATTGATGCTCACATATGTAATTGTAGTTGAAGAGTCAAACCATGTAATCATAGGGTAAAATAGTCCTAAAACGATACCACCATGTTGATATTACACCATTCTAATCATCACCATTGGACCAATGCACCCGGGCTACATCCTCCTCTCTTACAACCCCAAGATGAACTCTCAGAACAAACTAAAATCATTATCCTAGATCCTCTCTTGCAAAGGTGTCTCAGTGAAATATAAACCTACAAATCCATGACCAGCCTCAACTTTTCCCTTCCATATATAGAAAGTCTCAACCTCCCCTCTCTTGAAGTCCCAAAAATAAAGTAGACCAATCACTATCACAACACTATCACTCATCATCATCTAATTCAATCTATCACTCAGATGAATTCATGGATCCCACCAACAAATTGGACTTCCACTACTCCCAATACATGTTATCTGTTGTTGTTCCATATTGGTAACCATCCGAGTCAAAATGATCCAACACCCTGATATTTCATCATCTAGTGGAAACCAAGTACTAGGAAACAACTATGTGCCTGCTAATCCATTTAGGTCCTGCCAAACTACACCATCCATGTACTCAAGTAATCAATGGAGTCTAAATACCTCCATGGAAAGTATCCATGTCACCTGTGGTGCCTCATACTCATACAAGTACCTAGAATTCTTTGCCAAAGATGAAGCACATGTAACCCTCCTAAGTGTAGACTCACAGACTACATGTGTGTAACCTACATAGTGGGTAATTCCATCCACTACTATGTCATTTGAAATATATGAGAACTAATCCAATAAAATATAGATCCCCTCTTATACTCCAACAACATATCCCAAACAAAATAACTATGACATGGATATAATCTTGTCTACCTCACTCATCTGACTCAAGTGAACCCTCCATGTCCTATTGAATATACCGTTGATATCAGAAAATAACACTAGATTCCATTGGCATTGTATGCACAATTAGAAAGTGCCAGGTGCATTGGTCAACCCCAATGGTATGGCCAAGCACTCAAGGGGACATCTGAGAGTGATCTTGTGAGTGTCCTTCTCTATGTCCCTTATTTGGGGATATCGCAATCAAATATCAATCTCCAACGAGTATCCCTCTCCATGAAAATTTCCCATCCACTCATCGATCTTAGGTGAACCAAACTCAATGATATGTCTAAATTCACTACCTAGAGGTCTCCCCTGGGAAAACGTTCAAAAACCCCATTGCACACCATCGTACACAATGTTATACTGTTGTATACAACTGCACACCACATTATCATCATGTACCATCTTGTATCCCATATGTGCCACTCTATCAATCACTCCAGTAATATCAATTGATCCTAGATTCTAGAGTGATGTATCCACAACTATCCTATACTCGATTCCCCAATCAATTGGTGCATATACTTTCTTGTTGGTTGGTCCACAAGGAATTTTCTCAAATACCTCCTCTATAGCTAAGAATTGAGAAGAAAGAAATGACACATGATCCATGCAATGCAAAAAAGGTGTATGGTCAAAACCCTCTATGTCAAAACTCTCCTCATACACCTGCAACTCTGAATGCTCCTCATGCGAAATCGTCACAAGAGGCTCCTCCCTCAGATCAGGAGGGCCACTCATGCTCTCATGTGTCACTACCACCAAATATGGTGAAGTATCTTCTTCTGTCAATGATGAAGAGTTTTCCAAACTAAGTTGGTAACAAAGCTCCTCAATCTCCCTTTCCTTGTCTTTGATGAATTTAAGAGAAAGGTCCCTATCCATGAACAACTACAAATAATCATATTTCATCTTCTCTAGTGTCCTTTTTATGATGAAAAATTGATCACTAGTGACTCCATCTACAATTCCCTTTTTCCTCTACTCCATTTGTGTTTTCCATGTAAGGTATTCAATAAACTTATGATCACCATCTTCCCTCCTCAATACTTGTACAATATGCTCCTCCTTGACCAATAATCAATCCTCCAAATATTGCAATGCTAAGGTCCTTTATTCAATTTCACCATATTGTCAAGGTACACTCACATCCTCTTCATCATCGAAATCATATGAATCCTCATCATGTATAGGTGCTATCGTGCTTGGAATACCCTCATCATAAGCATCATATACAGTGGAAGGTGTTGGATTCTCATCATCGACTGATTGGAACATCTCCTCATAGTCATTGTGAGATGTTGCATGCTCACCTTTTTCGAATTCATCAGAGATATTCCCATCCAAGACACTAGTGTCATCGGTCTCATCGGTTAACTCTAATGATGTCTCATAGGATATTGTTTGGTCTCCCTATATGTGCACATCCTCCTCATGGATAGATGCATTCTCCTCCACCTTTCCTTCATGCTCATCCTTGTTTACTTCCTCCCGGTGATTTTAAAATAATCCTCATCAAAATCCTTGGGGACAACTTCCATGCTCGAGCTTGTAGTATATTTTGAAGGGTAAAGCTACATGGACCTTCTCATCCAATGTTAGATACTCATAGTAGTCAAGCATGTATTTATTTTCCTTCAGCTCCCTTAAAAGTTCAGCCAAACGTTATGGATTTACCTTCTTAATAAATCACAACATGGTTGTTATAAAGTTATAGTAATTTGGTATTTTTTGTCTTGGGTTTTGTCAAACATTTAATAAACCCTTGACCATGCACTTTTGTTTACTCTCATTATGAATCACGCATATTTTCTGGAAAAACCATAAAAAAATCGTCGAAAATAAAATGATGATAAATTTACTTCCCGGACTCCATTTAAACCGATTTATTTTTTTGAAATTGGGTATTTTTCCAAGATGAATTCAAATATCCAATTTTTTGGGGGAATGTTTCTCAAAAAGTCTTAGAATGTAATTTGAAATGTGTCACCCCCTTTTTTTTCCTTAAAAAATCTGCAAAAAGACCCAAAACTTTCTCCACTTCTTTGGCCAAGGAAAGTGCTCTGATGCAATCACAGGATGGGAAGATCACCAAATCTGATACCACTGTAATATCCCCAATATAATGGGATGGGATATTATGTCCTTGTGTGCAATAAGTGTTCTTGATGTTATAATCTCGTTGACATATTTTCACAAACAGTTTGCATGTAATCTACTAATAGAAATTTTGTCAAACATATTGCATGGTGAAGGTATAATATCCACATGATGAAAATGATAAATGGAGGAACTTATTGACCCATCCAACCTCTCCACTACCATATGAATTTCCAAATTTGATCTTCCTTTTCTTTATGCTCGAGGAAGCTCGACGTTGCGTCTGTCGAGTATTGTTGTGCATGTCTATAGATTAGAAACAAAACAAAATTCCATTTATTTTCTATAGTTTTAAATATAAACATATGTATAAATCAAGATTACAATTAAATATTAAAATAACCCACCACAAGTGAGGAAAATAGTCTTAACTCTATTGACCTCTTTCAAGTGATTTCCTTCTTCTCAACCTAAGTTTCTCTAAGATGCATTATCGCAAAATTTATAAGAAAAAAGTTAATGAAAAATTCTCATGCTTACAATGAAGTCCATATTTCCTAAAAAAAAKATTCATCAACTATTGATCTAATCAAGAAAACCATGGTAAATGTTGAAGATTGGCCTTCTTGGCCAGGAGGTGTATTCATTGGTAGAACCTTTTACTCTAAGGTAGCAATGGTATATGTAATGATGCTAGATAAAGCACTAATAGAATCCATAGTAGAAGACACACTCCTAGTAGAGGAGATAATTATATATTTAATATGATATATGTTTCACCAATAGAAGCCACAACAATGTAATTAATAGTGGTATATTTATTGTCAACTAAAGTGGAAAAATAGGACCATGAAAAATGGCGATGGGTGCAATGACATTGCAATGAAATTATAAAAGGAAACAAAATCCCTAGGTGTAGTGGAACTATAAGGGCCAACCAATGGTCATTTTAATTATGATGGAGACGAGAAAGGACAAAATATCATGGCTACATGCTAGTTAGATGATCGACCACCCTAGGAGAGGCCAACCACAACCTACAGGAGGTTCGACCTAGGGAGATAAGGCTGTTGGAGGCCTAGAAAAGGAAATTATTGAGTCTAAGAGGCTATCCCTGGTAGTAGAGGACTGTCACTAGGTGTTTTGGAGGTCTATGAGGCAGTCCTAGGGAGGTCGAAGTCTGCTGGGAAAATTATAGGAAATTCTAGGCAGTGTTGGGGGTTGTTACAACCACCCTAGCAACAATATTGAGGGCTTCCATTATGGTTGTAACATCCAGTACAAAAACAATTTTTTTGGGCCATTTTTGAGGGATATTTGAGGGCTATTACATGTATGTAATAGGTTGAGAAGAGGTTTGTTACAAACACCTTGTATAACAATGTTTGAAGTAGACTTGAGGAAAGTCTATGGAATCTTATAGTAGGTTGTACAAGACCTATGATAAGGGTTGTGTTGAGGTTTTGTGAGGGCTAGTACAAGGAAAGGAGGGTTGTCATAACCCTGTCACTAGAATAAAGAGAGGGTTGTCCCTTGTGGTGAGGCATTAAGAGTGGCCACAGACTTGGAGAGAAATCCAAGCCATAACTGCAGGTATGGTAAAGCATCTGCATCAAAGAGAGGCCCCTTCAGGGCTACCGCAGCCACAAGAACCCCTAAAACTGTAGATTGAGTGCTTTCTTTTAAAGAAAATTTCTAAGGGGACCACTAAGCAATCTTGAGAACTGTTCTTGAACAAGTTCTCCCTGAGGTTATGTTTCAGGTGGCTATAGGGGAAAACAAGTCTGTTCATAAAATGTAGTAGTGGTAGGTGGCCACAGGAAGCTACAAAAACATAATTTGTCTTCTAGTCTATGGTAAACAAGAAAGGAATATCATTGCTCATCATGACATTTACAAGAAAGAAGAATCTCCATTGGTGTACACTCTTAGGTATGCACTTGTATATATTGTTTGCATCATTGTCATGAGGGTACTTGCAGGAGGAAGGAACCCTTGCTGCAATCATGGATCCAAAGGGATCTTAGTGAATTCAGAGGAACAACACACTGGAATTGAAGACTCCAGGTTTAATTGTTTTAATTATAATGCTTCTAACCTACATTACTAAGGTTTCTACATTACAAGTAGATGTTGTAGCTATGACAACAATCCTTAAATTGTTTTGATTATAGATATGTACTCATGAATCTCCTCTAGGAGATATTATTTTTTTGTTTCCTTCTTTTTGTTTTCTTGTTACGGGAAGGTTAACAACAAAGGAAGATGGTTATCCTTTAGACTTCTGAGGGATTCACTTGACTCAGAGGGAGTCAAAAATATTTGAGAATAAGGAAAAGACAATACCTTCTCCCGTTCAATAGTTCAGAGGGATACAATTATTGATCTAGTTGATATTCCCAGAGACATTGCAGTAGGCCATAAAAGGCCTATCTAGGTTTGAAAAACTCTACAAGAGGTAGAGGAACATGTAGCTACTCAAGGCACATTCCGAGAGAGAAAGAGACCAAAATATTTTTGAGCTATTCTTCAACCATGAGCCACATTGTTGATACAAATCCTTATTGTCATGGAGAAACAATAGGTCAATAGGTATGGCAATATGCCATGATAGAAGAGTATCAATCCATTTTGAATAATGATGTATGGGATATTGTTCCGAGACCAGAAAAGAAGGTTGTAGTAACTTTCAAGTGGATCTATATGATCAAGCATGCAACTAATGGAAGTGTCAAGAAATACAAAGCAATATTTGTAGCCAGAGGATTCTCACAAGCAAGGGGATTTGACTATGATGAGACATTTGATCTAGTAGCCCGATAAACTTCCATCCGTACTATCATCAATGAGTTGGAAACTACATTAGATGGATGTAAATACAACCTTTCTCAATGGTGAGATTGAGGAATAAGTTTATATCGAGCATCGAGAGGGATTAGTGATAAACAACAAGAAATCTCATGTGTACAAGTTGAAGAAAGCCCTATATGGACTAAAGGAGGCACCTTGTTCTTAGTACTAGAAGATGGATGGATTCTTGATGAGTTTGGATTTCAGCAAGAGTGTTGTTGATCCAAACCTATATTATCATATTGTTGGTGATGAGTTCCTGATCTTGGTCCTGTATGTGGATGATTTATTCCTTACCAGTTTAGAAAGACTTATTACTGAAATGAAAGTGATCATTGACTTATGGATGTGGAATAATCTTCTCTCTATTTGGTACAAAAATGTGATTGGGGCTAGAGAGCTTCGTGGAGAATAATGTCTTTTGATGAGCATAGAAATAGTCAGTGATCATTATGGATACAGTTGGAAGAAGTAGCTGACAAGAAATTTATGTATGTTATCTCTTTCCAAGTGTATGGATTTTACCACATATCTAGCGACACATCTCACATTTTAAATATTATGGTGACGTACTCATCTCTACATGTGGCCGACATTGACCAGGTAGAAGAAAGGGAAAATAACTCACAAGGGAAAGGCACTACCAATTGGAAAAAAAAATGAAAATATTTTAATTTGTTGAATAAACTATAAAAGTGAAAATTGATTTCCTTTATATATGGTATATTCATTCTTTTGATGAAATGGGAATATGTGTGAGCGAAGAGAATTCTTTTGAGGCTAAAACTTTTTATTTAGTGTTTGAAAAAAACCAAAAAGTTTTCAAAGTAGTGGTATTTTTTCATCAAAGTGATGGATTCCATGGTTTGGGGGGATCATTGGTAGCCAAGTCAAATAATATTGTAAAATTCAGATGATTGCAAACTCTTTTATGTCGAAGTGAATCTCACGAGAAAATTGAAGTCATGGAGTGTGTAGTGAAGATTTGAAATGGTCAATCTTTGTAAATTATTTTTTTCAAATTGATCTAAAGAGTCATATGTTTAAGATTATTTTATTTAAATAATGAGTCAAAATTCAATTTGAATTGTTGATGTAAAGGAATCGAGTCAAGTAGTCATTAAAAATGTTAAGTCAAGTCCACAAAAATTTTAGTCAAAATCTTGCTTCGAGTAAAGTAAAGTAATGCTAAGATAAAGTGGAGAGTGCATTAACAAGATATAGTCATGATTTTTTTCATTGAAAGTGTCAGAAGGTTTGAGTCTATGTTGGAACTGGACATTCAAACATTAAAAAATATTTTATAAAGACATGAAGAATTTCATGATGAAAAAGGGTGCATGATCGGTGTTACACGAAACCCAAGTCAAATTTATAGTCAAGTCAAGATTAATTCATGTCAGTGGTACATCAATTAAGTTTTCTGAACCAGGGTCACACGTTTCCTTGTTGGACATTGTACAACCCAACAAAAATCATATATTTTGTATGCATTTTATTTCACATGAATGAAGAAGATTGTAGGTGTAAATAAAGAAATAGACTTCGACAAGAAAATGCAGTGGAAGATTTAGGATTGATTAAGAAGATGATCGATGAAAAGAGAAGATGATGTTGACTCCATGACAAAGAAATGAAAACAATATTGATGTAGAAAGAGAAGAGGATGTAGACTTCAAGAGAAAAGGAGAATTGTGGCAGAATCCTACATCAAGAAAGCTATAAAAAGAAGAAGAAGAACTTCCCATTGCGGTTGGGTAGAAGTTGTTGAAATGGCTCCACAGTTGAAAATGTGGGTAGAGTTGTCTAGATAAAAGAGTAGGTGAAACTCTTGAGATGAAGTAAGAAAGTTCAGAATCCTATAAATATGGTAGTTGAAGAGCAGAGGAAGCTCAAAATTTTCTAGCGAAAGGAATGAGGAATAACAAAGGGCCAAGTTCAGGAGAGAAACTTGGTGATGTATTGGGTAGCAGGTGCATTGGCTTGCTACAAAGGAAAGACTATTTGTAGCTTAGAGTGAGCATGGAAAATATCCTAGAGGAAGAGAGATGAATGAATATGGATAGTCATGTAAAGGGTTGATAAGGAAGCCACAACAAAGTGAAAGAAGAAACAAACTCCATGACGAAAGTAGAAGATAGATGGATTCCTATGTGTGAATAGAGAGAAGCAAGAAGCAAGAGGAAAGGATAGAAACAAGGATGAAAGGAAAAAAAGAAGAGGTGATAGAATACATCCACATCAAAGTGTGAGAAATGAAGTAGCAGAAGTGTAAAGAACAAAGAAGAAAGTAAAGTAAGGTATGAATAAAAGTATTGTGTTATTTGAGATGTAGATACAATAAATCCATGAAGTACGGCATCCCTAAGAAATTTAATGGTCCTTGAATAATAGTCTTGGTATTAGATTTAAAGGCTAGATTTGCCTAAGTTTAAATAGAATTGTATGTACCTGAGTCAATGATGATGTAAGCCTGATGAGGCATGTATTCCCCATAATTTTGAAGTTCTTGGTACTCTAAAAAACACTTTTTAATATATGGTTTGTGGTTATTTGAAATCATTGATGTAGTTATGAGAGAGAATCATTTCAACTGTGGGAAGAACTGTTGATTTGAGGCAGTCCACATCTGAAAAGAATGTCAATCTAAGGTGGTTAGTGAGATTTAAAGTCATGAAAAGGGGGCTTATGTAGTTGAGCATGAAAGGGAGATTTATAGTCATAAAAAGGGGGCTTGTGTGGAGAAAACTGATAGACAAAATTTTATGAGATGACAGGGAACTCATGGATAGGAGTCCATGAATCATTTTGTTACTTGAGAGTCTAATGGTTGATGAACTATGTACGAGAAAGAGTTTTCTAGTGAACAAGCGGATACAGCGATTGGTAACCCATGTATTCCGGTGGATGGTTACTTTTTTATATGGACTTCAACAAATGTTTATGTTTGCAGGTGAAAGAACAAGAGCATTGAGAATGAATACCAAATATCGTGGAATATCGAAGATGAATATAAAGGCAAAGAACCTAGAACATGAAGAAGGGACCAATTTGATGAAGATTTCTCATTAAGGAGGGAAAATGAAGGAATAACTCCAACTTAAATTGTTTAATAAATAATATGATGGAAATTGTAATAATTATTCTAGAAAGTCTATGTAGGATTGAGAGATGGAGAGAAATGAGTGAATGTAGGGATGAATATTGTTGATAGAATCATGGAGATCTCATGGAGATATCATAGGATACAGTTGAACTAATTTTCCAATTTTGATGTATTCATTATGGTCACCTCATATTACATAAAAGGACCATTTGTATAATAGTGTAACATTTTGAAATGATTGATTAATAAAATTTCCCCTTCATGGGTATGGGAGCACATGTCCTAGTGTCCCCTGCTTTGCATAAATTAGTAAAGGTGTGGGTTTTTATTTCTGTTGTGGCTCTGATTGTTCATCACTCTACAATTATACCATATGAAAATTTACAGAGTTAGAAATTCATATAATTGAATCATTGTTGAAGAGATATATTGGGAATTATCACAATCATGAGTTTGTTCCAATCTATCTAATGGGGTCCAAGATGTAATTTTTCTCTTGTTTTAAGAACAAATGTATTTATATTATAGGGCTTACAAATATTTAATGAATTATATCGAGTTAGGGTTTTGATTATTATCTACATGAAATGTTCTATTATCTTCAAAAGATGATTAATTTGAAGGGATAAAGAGAAGAGGCTATTGGGTGATGAAGGGTTGTTGAGAAATGAAGAAGGTGTTTTGAGGGATAAAGATAACAAGCATCATGATGGTTGCATTATCTAGCATTACAAAATACTTATTCAAAATTTAATGAGTATGGGAATGAGAAAAATATATAGGCTTTAGTTGAATATATGTGGTAAAATTAGATTTCAGGATCGACAAAACATTACTCTTAGCACCTTGTGGGTTCGAACTATGGACCTCTTATGTGTATACAAAACATTTATTTCTTATGAAACTTTTAATATGTATTTAGTCTTTAAGAGACACACTTCTAATTCTTTTTTCGAATTGAACATTTTCCATCCAAATTTTTGTCATATCATACCAAAATCACATCTAATTTCAAATTCAAACTTAGTAACTATGCATGCAATTTCATTTCATTATTTGAATTTGAAGGAAGGATTAGGGAAATGATTGAGAAACTATGGTGAATTTATGGTTGTAAGGATTCCAATTAAAATGGCTTTGGAGAGAGAAATTAAACACTTACATATTGTTTTGGGACTCTTCATTAGTTATCAATTGGATGTCTCGGTCAATGAAGATTTACAATATCATTCTTAGGTCTATTTCAAACCATCTTTTGTAGGTTTCTGGGGCTTTTGATAATGTCTCATAAGTTCATGTTTTTGGACAACACAATATTTAAGCTCACTCCTTATCTGAGGAACAAAATATAATAGCAGGGACCTTAATACTAGTAAAATCATAGGAAGGGAACTTTGTTTCCTCTATTCTCAATGTTTGATGCTCCTCCATGAATCAAGTCTAAGGAATACATAACTATTCTTCTATGTTTTTTTTTGTTATAGCTTTGTTGTCATAAATGAAGGATATGATGCTTGTTGAGGGTCATTATAAATGTAAATGTGGAAAATGTTCAAAATGAAATTTGCAGAGGGGATGAATAGTGTAGGCCATAGCTAATGGTAAGAAAATTTA
>JZKD02S0721066.1:236666-266930 GCA_000966675.3 Picea glauca
TAAATGATTTTAATAATTTTTTTTTTTTTAATGTGTGTTTAAGTTAACTTTTCTTCCATTTTTCTTTTTATTTTGGAAACACCTCTTCACAACAAAAAGAAACTCTTGATAAGAAATAATCATCTCTTTAATCCAAATAAGAAATCTTCACTATTAGGAAATACATATTCACACTAAGCTTCATTACTAGGAGACACCTCTTCATTTTGGGTGGCATGTAAGAATCAATTGGATGAGTTTTGACTTTAACTGATACCCAAGAAAAAGAAAAAGGGTGAAAATGTAATATCCCCAATAGAATGGGTTGGGATGTTATTTCCTTCTGTGCAATAAGTGTTCTTGATGCTCTAATCTGGTTGACAAATTTTCACAAACAGTTTGTATGTATTCTACTAATAGAAATTTTGTCAAATATATTGCATGTAATACAAATATCTCATAAATAGAAGGAACAATATGTGGTGTTAGCACATAAATTTGTAGTAGAAAATTTGGTCATTTCACAAGTGAATTAGGATATTTCTCGGTGCTAGCTTCATCAATGACAATTTCAAAAATCTTCAAAATTTGGCAAATATAATTGGATTTTAAAAGCCAATTTTGGGTCTTGAGTCTCTATGCAGGGTACTAGCAATTTTATCAAAAAAAATATTGGGGCTGAAGGTAAAATATCCAGGTTTCCAAAATAATAATCCAAGTTCATCAGCGATCGAAGACAACCACAAGTTAAAAGCATAAAACAAGTGCCAAGCCACATGGAGGAGGAGCCCATGAGAGGGCGTCATTGTGCTCTACGCGTTGAATTGCATTACAATTGTTGGTGCATATAAGCACCTCATCGTTATTCCCGAACTCCACTGTGGGATATGTCAGGGATATGTCACACTAAATAAATAAATAAATAAATTAAAGAGCACCAACAGTTGTCCTTAAATCCTAATATCAAGTGCTAAGAGGAAATATGTAGGTGTCAAGGAGAAATGTTCAGGCGTTGGTTGCCATATTTGTATGTGTCGACAACATTCAAGCAATCCTCCAAGTTATTCAAGCTCCATTTCAGAGATAGTTTTGCTTCGAAGCAAAGAATACAGAGAAAAAACAGAGCAGAAATAGAATTCAGTATATTAGGTAAATGAAGAAAAGAGTACTATAGAAAAAGGAAACTAGCTGAGCTAAATAGGTTCAAGCAAATCAAGAAATGATAGTACAGCTGGCCAGGACAACTGGTAGTGTACAGTCAGACTGTTGAGGTTACATTATATTTAACACTCCCTCTTAAACTCAACAGTTACAAACATCAGCACTGATGATGCCCAAGTGTTGTCTTTGAAAATAAAAAACGGATTTTCCCAGTGGCTTTGTGAAGATATCTGCAAGCTGATCTCGAGAGCCATAGAATTGAAGTGCAATATCACCATTATTGACTAGCTCACGGATGAAGTGAAAGCGAGTGTTAATGTGTTTTCTTTTCTTGTGAAACGCATGATTTTTGGATAGAGCAATTGTTGAGGTGTTGTCACAGAAGATAGGAGTTGGATCCTTTTCTGTATGTGACATATCTTTCAATATTATTCTCAGCCACACCACTTGACAAGAAGATGAGGTAGCAGCGACATACTCTGCCTCTACAGAAGATATTGATACAATTGGCTGCTTCTTTGATGCTCGTGAAATCATGTTCATGTCCAGGTGAAAAACATGTCATGAGGTGCTTTTCTTGTCATCTAAGTTGCCTGCAAAATCATTGTTTGTGTAACCAAAGAGATGGTTATCATTAGATTGAGTGTACCATAAGCCAAAATTGAGAGTTCCTGCAACATATCTCAGAATCCGTTTCACCATACTCTAGTGAGAATCTTTGGGGGATTCCATGTATCTGGAAAAAAGGTTGGCTGCATACATAATATCAAGTCTAGTTGTTGTAAGATACAACAAACTTCCTACTAAACTTTTGTATAGGGTAGGATCCATTGTAGGACCTTCATCTTTCTTGCTCAATTTTGTGCCTAGGGGTATAGGGGTTTCTGTTGGATTGCATTCTTCCATGCAAAATCTTTTGATGATGTCTGTTCCATACTTTTTTTGACAGACAAAAATTCCTTTGGTTGATTGATCAACCTCAATCCCCAAAAAATATTTCATTATGCCAAGATCTGTCATCTCAAACTCAGATTGCATGGCATGATTAAAACTGGTTAACTCAAGATTTCCAGTATATATCATGTCATCAACATATAAACATACAATAAAAATTTTACCGTGCTGATCTGTTTTGGTGTAAAGAGTTGGCTCATTTTGGCTTCTGCTGAAACCACTTTTGATCAAGTAAGTGTCAATTCTATTGTACCAAGCTCTTGGAGCTTGCTTTAAGCCATACAAGGCTTTCTTCAACCAATATACTTTGGCTGGCTTCTCTTGGACTTCAAATTCAAGTGGTTGATTGACATAAACTTCTTCTTATAAGAAACCATTCAGGAAAGCTGACTTGACATCCATATGGTATACTTTCCATTTGTGTTGGGATGCTATGGCCAATAGAGTCCTTACAATGTCTATTCTTGCTACTGGAGAAAAAGTTTCACCATAATTAGTACCTGGTTGTTGTGAGAATCCTTTGGCAACAAGTCTTGCCTTGTGTTTTTCAATCTGCCCTTTTTCATTGAGTTTAGGTTTGTAAACCCACTTGACACTAATACTCTTCTTGTGTCTGGGGAAATCAACAAGATCCCATGTCTTGTTCTTCTCAATGGAGTCAATCTTTTGGTTCATGGCTTGAACCCAATGTGGCTCCTTAGCTTCTTCTTTAAAAGATGTAGGTTGACATGATATTAATGCAAAAAGATTGTGTTGTTCAATGTCATCCAACTGCTGATGGATTTCTCTCAAACTTCGAGTTCTCTGATTTTGAAGTTCAGAGGATGAGTCTCTGCTTGAAGTTGAGTTATCCTGAGAATTTTCAGGTTGTCCTTGTACCTACAATCTTGGAAGAGAAGTTTGAGGTATTGGCTGTCCTGAATTTTTTGTGTTTTCAGAACTGGGCAACAATGGATTTTGACTATCCATTTGCTGATATTCAGATTCATTCCAAAGTTGATTTTCCAGAAATTTTACATCTCTGCTGAGAATTAGTTTCTTTGAGATTGGATTGTAAAGCCTGTAAGCTTTAGATGTTTCACTGTATCTAGTAAAGATACATTTCTCACTTCTATCATCYARTTTCTTCCTTAATTCAKAAGGTATGTGAGCGTATGCTATGCATCCGAATGTCCTTAGATGCRCAACATTTAGCTTTGTCCCACTCCATGCTTCTTGAGGGACTTTCATCTTTAKATTGGTGGTTGGAGATCTATTCAAGAGATAAGYTGAGCATGCTACTRCTTCAGCCCAAAAAGTATTTGACAAACATTTCTCTTTGAGTAGGCTTCTTGCCATGTTCATTATTGTCTGGTTTTTCCTTTCAGCCACTCCATTCTATTGTGGAGTATACCTGGCTGTAGTTTCCATGATAATTCCTTTTGATTTGCAAAAAATTGCAAATTCGTTGGAGTTGTGTTCTCCTCCTCCATCTTACCTGAGAGATTTTATATATTTGCCACTCTGTTTTTCATCTTCTACTTTGAATTCTTTGAATTTTGCAAAAGTTTCAGACTTGTGTCTGAGAAAATAGATCCAGATTTTCTTGCTAAAGTCATCAATAAATGTTAGAAAATAAAAGCTACCGCCTATGGACTTTGTTTGTATTGGTCCACATAGGTCAGTGTGAACAAGTTTGAGATGTTGTTTGGCTTGAGTGGAGGACTGTGGAAAACTAGTTCTCTTATGTTTTCCAAGTATGCAAGACTCACATGGGGGATTTTTCTCTTTGAGGATAGGGAGACCTTTGACCATGGAGTGCTTCTGTAGAATACTTAGACTCTGAAAGGGTAGATGTACAAATCTTGTATGCCAAACCATAGTTTCATTGGGGGTGAATGCACTTTGTGCATTTGTTTGGATCAGATTTGTAGTTCTAAGGGTCAGGGGAAACATCCTATTTTGAGTCATGTGGATTTCAGAAATCAATTTTCTGCTGGGGGTTTTATCGTATATCCTGCAAGATGCTCCCTCAAAAAGTACTTTATAGCCATGTTCAATGAGTTTTCCTACACTTAGCAGATTATGTTTCAGATCTGGAACATGATAAACATTGTTTATGTCTTTCTTTACATTTTGTTTAGTAAGAATAGGTACAGTTCCTTTTCCTTGAACTTTGACTAAGGAGTCATTTCCAAGTGTAAGTTCAGATGAGATTGACAAATCAATGCATGAAATTAAATCTTTGTTACCTGTCATGTGATTGCTGCATCCATTGTCCAACAACCAAAGATCTTTAGGTTGTTCTTCAGTCTTGTGACATGAGAGAAACATACCTCCTGAGGTTTCTCCCCTATGATTTGAGACATGTGCTCTACCAGAGAGTTGATCTGCTTGCTTATTTCTTCATTCAGATTCATAGTGCCCATACTTTTTGTAGTAATAGCATTGTATTCTTTATTTGTCATTTGATCTTCTCCCTCTGCCTCTTTGAGGCTGGAAATTCTGATTCTGGTGTTCTTGTCTGTGACCTTGGAAATTTTGATTCTGGTTCTGTTGTCTGTTACCTCCACTTGAGTGTTGGTTACTTGTAATGCTCCCCCATCCTTGGTGACATCTGCCTCTTCCTCTGCCTCTCCCTCTGCTGAAGGAGAATTGAGTTTTGAAGGCATTGGCGATTGACTCATCTGTGAGATGCAGTCTGGTCTCATGTGTCACCAGGGAACCGATTAGTTCATCTATTGAAAAATGTGACAGATCCTTGGATTCAAGGATTGTTGTAACTTTGAATTTCTTTGGTAAACTTCTAAGGACTTTCTCAACAATGCGTTGATCAGGGATGGCTTCACCAGTTAATCTGATCTAGTTTACGATTCCCATGACTCTGTTCATAAACTAATCCACATTTTCAGACTGTGTCATTCTTAAAGTCTCGAATTGTGTCCTCAAGGTCTACAGTTTGACTGTTTTGACCCTATCATTTCCTTGGTAGGATGATTTAAGGATGTCCCAAGCCTGTTTTGAAGTACCAGTGCCTGTGATTTTTGAGAAAATCGAGTCATCCACTGAATTTTGAATCTAGAATTTGGCTTTATTCTCTTTGTTCCTCTGTGTTGCTTGAGCAATTCTCTATTGGTTCATCATGGTGGAAAAGTCTGTTGGATCTAGTTCCACATATCCAAGATTCAATGGATCCCATCACTCTTGTGCTTGCAAGAAGGATCTCATTCAAAGAGACCAAAACTCATAATTCTTTCCAAGAAGAATCGGACCTTGAGTTGGTCCTAAATTGCTAGACATGGCCATCTTTAAAGAATTTTACCAAAACAAAAAAGAAATTGTTAGAAAATTTTGTATTTACTTGTTTCCTGTGAATAAGCTAATTTCTTGCAATGACTTCAAAACTTTGTGATTCAGGATTTTGGGACTCTTGTATACGAGTCCTCCAATGTCTTTGTCTCCCCAACTCTCGGTCGCTGAAACGTCGAAAAGCACTTAACAACCCTGTATTGGCCCTTAGCCTCCGTCTATGTGACCATGACCGATGACCATGTGCCTAATCGTTCAAGCACTACCGTCTTTTCGCGATTCGGGGAATTGCAATGCAAGTAGTTCGTCAGTTCTTTGTTCCTCAATATGCCAAAACCTGAAATTTCCTAGCGCCTATCCTTCTCGAATGCCTTTTCAGGATTTCATGGGTCGAGAGTCTCGAACTCTTACCCTTTACATTCCCAGTAGCCGAAATGTCGAAATGCTCCTTTTGGGGATTTCCCTAAAACCTCAACCGCTGCCACGTGTCCTCCTTGTGAACAGTCATGATGTTTTTGGGACTTTGATGAGTCCTCACCTTTTCATATGTGAGGGTTAAACCTCATGCAACTTCTCCTAGATCTGATGGCTATCGACTATCCATGCAAGATTGGACGGCTCCAGATCTCTTCTATGCACTTCTTTGATCCAGCGGCTCTAAGGCCACTGCACTCTAGATCCAATAGTCTAGATTCCTTTGGGATTTCACAAATCGGGACTTTGCGAGGTAGCGACTTCATGACCCCTTGCTTCTCCAAGTCCCGAACTATGAAACGCCAAAATTCAACGGCTGGCATGTTTTCGCGGTTTCACGTCTCTGGGAGTTGAAAGACTCTCCCTCTTATGTTTCCCGATCCATGAAATGCCGAAAAACTTAAAATGTCGCACCTTACTTCGAGATCAATGGATGTTTGATCTTCGCTCCTAGATCTGACAGCTAAAAATCTTTTGCCTTTTCTGCGCGCTCCTCGTCCTTTCTGAGATCAATTAACGCCTCAAATCTGTTAGTAGGACTGATCTTACGGCTGCGTCTGGCTTTCCTTTGCTCCTTTATCGTGTTCTTTGCTTCTTCTGCAAAGAGTTTCTCTTGAGGAAGGAAATTCGTGAATCTTTAATGAATTTGAAATAATTTCACGAATTCTTTGAATGTTTCTGCCCTTTGCAACAATCTTTCACTAATTTGAAAGAATTTTCACGAGATCTTTAGATGTTTCTGCCTTTTACAACAATCTTTCACGAATTTGAAAGAATTTCTTTGAATTCTTCAAATGTTTCTGCTGCCTGTAGCTCTGACTCCTTAATCTTTTGAGCATATTGTGCTTTGCTTCGTCGTGTTTGATTTTTGTGACGATCTTTTGAGCGGATGGCGGACTACGGATTTCTCTCCAGGCTTTGTGAAGAATCTCGCATCCTATGCTCTCATTCACAATGTAAGCTCTACGCTATTGAGGATCGGGTTGCTCTCCAGACTATGTGAAGAGGCTTACTACTGATGCTCTGATACCATGATAAAATGTGAAGCAAAGAACACAAAGAAAAAATAGAGCAGAAATAGAATTCAGTATATTAGGTAAATGAAGAAAAGAGTACTATAGAAAAGGAAAACTAGCTGAGCTAAATAGGCTCAAGCAAATCAAGAAATGATAGTACAGTTGGCCAGGATAGCTAGCAATGTACAGTCAGACTGTTGAGGTTACATTATATTTAACACATTTCAGAGATAGATGTGCATCAAACCATGAGGAACATTGACACGACAAGTAGGTCATCAAAGCCAAGCTTAAGGGAATTGATGCATCTATTTAATTTTCTTTGTGTCAATGGATATTTCTCATAACTCTTGTTATATTTGTGGTTTTCAGTGATCATTAACATGAGAGCTCCAAATCTCGCCAGGCCCTAGGATATATGAATGGTGTTCAAGTTATAACATTCTCCTGAGATGGTTTATGTTCATTACAATGAGATTGAGCATACAAGGTCCCAAATTTATTATACTTTTCCATTGAGTTTCCTTTGAAGTGTTATCTATAGATAGAGTTAGCATGGGAGTATAAATTAAACAACCAAAATATGTTGAATCTTGTCCTAATGTTGTGAATGAAAGCACTTAGTATGTGCCATCTCTATCCCTTAGAAATCCCTCAATATGTAATGGTTATTTCAACATGGTATGCAGTGTAAAAGTCGTGTTTCAGAAGGGGGCTATCTGCGCAAAGGGATATAAAACATTTGTAGTTTCATGCACAAGCTTGTAATAATGTTTGATGTGATGAAGCATTACATCTACCCACAGGATGTTGGTACTTTCAATTGCCTTCTTTTTTCTCTGTGTAGGTACAGGCAGACAACCAAATCTGTGAATTTTTGGCAATGTTCCAATGAATATAATGCAAAGGAAAAATTTACAATCACGATGGGCATTTTAGTATTCAAGTTTCAAGGTGTAGAAAAGAATCTAGGTGCCCAATTTCTCAAGTTTTATAGTGGTTAAAATTTAAGCATGGAGGAAGGAGGAGTTTTTGTTGATCAATTGTTCTTCCATGACCTAGATGGTTTCATGATTGATATTTTCAATTGTGATAATTTACGAGTGGTACCGTTGGCTTTTACAAGATCTACTTGCAATCTCAACTACCATTCCAATCCTTATTCTACAACAGTACTCTAGCAATAGCAACGTTGTCTCTAGGATTAATTGATACAAGAACTGACCAATCTGTAGTGCAATAACACTAAAAATCACTTTTGGGGATACATAATCAACTAGAATGAAGTTTTTGACAGGGAAAGGCAGATTTTGGGAATTTCAAGTTTCATAAAGTCTTTGCAGGATATTTTTAGATGGTGGTTGGTCTCTTACAACTTTTTCAAAGAGATGCTCGATGTGATGGATATATTAAACAACCTACAAGAACCTTCATAAAGGTTTTCAAGCAAGGTTTAGTTCTTTGTTGTTGCAAACAAGTTATTTTGCCCCGATTTCCTCTAGTAAGCAAACTAATCATGATAGTGCAAAGGTGTGTGCATATTGTTCTGAGGCAAAGTGTTGCAAATAGTTATAAAGTTTGAATTGACATCAGAAAGGAATAGATATCTTCTATCCTAGGCCATGTTTACTTTAGTGGTCCTAGAATTCCAGAACATTTGCCAACAGAGAACTCAGATTCTAAGAAGCAGTAAATTCACAGGTGGCAGTAAGAAGAAGTGGAAATTAAATGACAACAATAGACTCCTATATTTTAGCATGATTGGGACACCTAGAACCTTATCTTCAATAATTTCATCTTACAAGATCTCGACCTCATGATATAGTTAAAAATAATTCCACAATTAAAGGCTTGACTCCAACAAATTCGAGATATCAAAGCAACAGTTCCTAGAATTTGTTACTTTGATTTGTTGTTATCATTTTATTCCTAGAAAGTAGTAACTAAGATTACAAGTGTCATTTCTTTAGGATACTGATTCGATTTTTGGCATAAGGAGGTATTTCGAACTCGTCATTTTTTCATGGAACTTCATGATGTAATCATTTTCTATATATATTGATGTAAAAAACAGAGAAAAGTTTCGACTGCCTAGGAAGAGGACTTTCCTTTGTAGCATAAAACCATGTATTTTCTCATGAGTTTTAATACAAGCAGTGAGTGCCTCTAATGGCCTGAGATTCATCATGGTGTCATTGTTCATCATGTTTTCCTTGTTTATGCGTCTTTCATGTAGCACTAATCTATGAGTAAGTGGAAGGAATTCATCTTTGTCTGATGCTCCTCTCACATAGATCATGCTTATAATACATGATTGATTTATGTTTCAATAATCAGCTCCCATGTGTTAATTCCTCTGAAACTGCATGAAGAGACGCATCCATTGTTAGGTGCCTCTAGTTTAGTGGACTATCTGTTAATGTTTGAATGATTATTCCTTTCAAAATTCATGCTTGATAGATGCTTTGTCGGGGGTAAACTTACCTGTTGTCTTCATTCCTCTAAATTTGCAACTAATAATTCATCCTTTGATAGATGCTCTCTCCTTCAATGGGGTTATCTCCCTTTTCAAACTGACTTTTTATTATTACAACTTGTTGAACATGGTTCTTAATTTACCTCAGTGTTTTCGGGGAGGTTTCAACCTGCATTAGTTGTAATCCATTGAGATTCATGCCCTAACTCCATTGCCCAATAGACTCTTTCCCAAGCTTTTCAAACTACCAACCCTTATAAAAACAATTTGTTCCTATTAGAAATCTGATCTTCTGAGTGCTATTGTTGAACATATTTGAGTGTGAAATTCTTTGTCTATTGATAGAGCCCTCTCTCACTGTATTAGGTCAGAATACAGTCTAAATTAGGTTGAAATGGTTACCTTTGGTATTTCCTACAACAACCATAGGAAAATCACTGAGTGTTAACATATTGACGTCGTTGTTAGGGATGTAAGTGGAGAAATATTCCTTGGGAGAACGGAAATGATCAAATCCATCTCTTGATGGTAGAGATGAGAAGGACACAAGATTGACTGCAATCTTCTACCTGGTGACTCCAACTTCATTACAGATGAATTTATATGTGATTCCACTAGTTTGAAATGGAAAATATTCTGGCTCAGAGGTATGCTTTATGTGATTTCTCAAGTATAGTCGGGTTTTCAAATCTAGTGCCTAGTAGAGATGAATGGGAAGGTTGCATTCCTAGATTTAGAGGAGAATATTGGGAAGTACCAACTGAGCACTTGTTGGATTTCCATGATTTTATTTATCATCTTCAAATCATGCATGACGATGTTCATATCAATATTTTCAAGTACTCCTTGGAAGGAAAGGCTTGTGAGTGGTGTAGATCTCTTCCAGCTACTAGCATTCTATAGTGCACCCTTTTTCTGGCTACCAAGGTTTAATCGCTATTAAGAGAAGGTTATAACACCACTCTATACATAACTCATTTAAGCACAGAGTAAAACATATTATTTACTGCTATAATTAACAATCCATAGCATTCCATATTAATTCGTATACACAGCGGAAATCGTGATAACATAAATAGTAGATTCATGCAAAACGTGATAAAAACATAATCATATACTTATCTTTTAACAGTGGTAGAATCCACCAACCAAGTGTAGGACTTCCACGAACCTCCCAGCCTTAGACCGCACTGCTCATCAACTCAGCAATGAGTCACCCCCGAGATGGGACTAAGCTCCACCCCAAGGCAAGGAAATCTAGGCTAGGCTGAGGTTACAAGGAAAACAACAGACAACCACAAGGAAGGGATTCTCTCTAAGGAACCTCCCACGCTCAGTGCCCACAGACCCTCATTCCCCACATGCCTGTTCCACCCCAGGAGTATACATCTTCTCTGTCACCTGGACAGTCCTTCGGCTGCTAATCTCCCTTGCCTTGGGTTATAGGAACATGCCGGACCAGAAGTCTCCGGGCTCTATGGAAGCTACAAGGTTCCTTCCAGGAGTGCTCTCCTTCCTCTGTGCACTCTCTCACCTGGAGGGAGTCGCTCACAGGTCCAAAAACCTATTCTTCCAACTTCAACCACCTCTCTCACCTGGAGAGAGTGTTGTACAAACTGGTCAACAAGCCACATAGGGTCAAACACTACACGTCCACCACAATCCACTGGATCCAGACACGAACACCCCAGGGCAGCTCCAGACAGGTGCAATAGTATAACCAGGCTTAGCAGGGATGAGACACTTATGTTTTCTCAATTTGGCAACATGGAATATACTCACATTCTAGACTCTCAAGGATGCATGACGATTCATCCACATAGGGGTCGATTCAGACTCCCCAATTTAGAACAGAGAAGGCGTGTACCAACTTTCCAGAACAAACACAGACTCTTTCCCAAATCCACGCAGGCTTCTCGTTCAGGGAATATACACACCAGTTTTCTCAGAGCTAGACATAGACTTTTCAAATCACAGGGATGCATGAAGGTTCTCTACAGGAGTCGAGTTGGTAGTACTATCCAGGTCTCCGTACACGTTCAGACAATCGGGTATAATGGGGAAGGAACCTTCTCACGACTCACCCTGGCCATTTTATTCGCATGTGTCAGAGTTGACACTTGTCGCCCATGAAACTGCATGCATTCCACCAGCACGCATCTCCCTTGCATGTTCTCCCCTTGCCAGAAACTTAGGATAAACATAAAATGCACATGTCTTTTGGGGATAATATTAAAATATTATTCCCAGGCTTTAGCCCCCTAAGCTTAGCCCCTAGGCTCAACACTTAGCCCCTTTTCCCACCTTCCAGCCCCTAATTCCTTGCCCACCCTATGGATTCTTAGTCCCCCTTCACTCATT
This sequence comes from Picea glauca, assembly GCA_000966675.3. Lineage (NCBI taxonomy): Eukaryota > Viridiplantae > Streptophyta > Pinopsida > Pinales > Pinaceae > Picea > Picea glauca. The sequence continues at coordinate 248,376 of JZKD02S0721066.1, forward strand.
CATCATGGTCGATCTGCACATGTCAGTGTTTATATGTTATTAATTGTTCTACGTGATTACATATACAATAGCAGGCTCCTGGCCTTCAACACTCAGGCTCCCTGGCCTAACAAACACATAAGCCTCCAGCTTATAAAAACTTGGCTCACCAGCCTATAAAACATAATTACAATTCCTTTCAGAACATGGTTTACAATGGGGCTCGGCCTTGGGGACACTACACATTCATTCGTTGAAAGATTTTCATATTGCATTCAATAATTATTGCAAAAATGTTATGGTGATGATATCCTATATGAAGGATGCTTTATGGAATTTTATAATTTATATATAAGATCTACCAATCAAAGTCTTTGCAATCAAGGAATTGTTGAAGAAATTATTCCTCAATATTTTCAACATATTTCCCATGATTTTCAAAATGATATATTTTCTCAAGAACCTAAAGTTGAAGCAGACGAGTTGATCCATGACATGCTTCTTGCTGAAAGTTTTCATTACTTTGAATAATGTGGGGAGGTAGTTAATCTAGTAGAATCCCCATTTGAAAACATTGAAATCAACCTCTAGTATGCTTCAGTTTTGCAGATAATTGTTATTGGCAACAACCATGAAACTGGAAATATGCAGAGACAATCCAATCTAGAACATGAAGAAATAGTTTTCCTTGATATTATGGTAGCTGATTTGGAAGATTTTATCAGCCTGAATCATGCATCTTTCAGCCAAAAAAAAAAGGATAGTAAGATGCTTTATGCAACAGATCCAACACCGAGGCAGTTTTTTTCTCTTAGATCAGCTGGAGGTTTTTCATGAATTTCATGATCCTATGGCATTTTGCATGGAGTTGTATTTTTCAAAGGTCTCCAATGCTCCAGTTTTAGGTAGGATTTCAGTTTACAGTTGTAAGTATTGGCTGCTCATTCATTTTCTGTTGCAGAAATCCATGTTTTCCTATAGGTTTTCATTCACCTGTAAGGAATAAGATCATGTTGTTAATAAAATGATTACATTTCTACATTGGAAATTTTATTTTACATGACTAGATTGACTCCTCTTGGTTACTGTAGGAGTGCGTATAAATAATCTCAATATGTGAGCATTTTGTTTCCATTTTCGTTTGGTTTGCAGTGTGTAGGTGTTTTAATTTTCAATAATGAGCATAAATGCTCTCAAGGTTTGAACAATTCATAGTTTGCAGCTCTGGTTGATTGTAGCACATCATAGACATAGTACACGTTGAAAGAATGAAATTAATAAGGCATATGGTATGAAATTTCTTGGCAGCTTGCAGGGAGCGTTCCATCCCCCATGGAGCCAAATGTTAGCAAATAAATTTACAGTAGAAAATTTGGTCATTTCACAGCGTCGGTGAATTAGGATATTTTGTAGCGCCAACTTCATCAACAACAATTTCAAAAATCTTCAAAATTTGGCGAATAGAATTGGATTTTAAAAGCCAATTTTGGGTCTCAAGTCTCTATGCATGGTACTAGCGATTTCATCAAAAACATTATTGAGCCCAAAGGCCAAATCTCCAGGTTTCCAAACTAAGCATCTAATTTTATTAGCTATCAAACACAACTAGAAGTCAACAAAATAACAGAAGAGCCAAGCCACATGGAGGAGGAGCCCACGAGAGGGCACCATTGTGCTCTACACGTCGAATTGCATTGCAACTGTTGGCACATATAAACACCTCACAGTTCTTTCTCGGATCCAAAGTGGGATATGTCCCACTAAATAAATAAAAAGAGAACCAACAATTGTCATCAAAACCTAATGTCAAGTGCCAAGAGGAAATATGTACGTGTCAAGGAGAAAAGTTCAACCATTGGTTTCCATATTTACAAGTGTCAACAACATTCAAGCAATCGTCCAAATCATTCATACTCCATTTTAGAGATAGATGTGCATCGAACCATGAGGAACATTGACACGACAAGCAATTCATCAAATCCAAGCTCGAGGGATTTTAGGAATCTATTTCATTTTCTTTATGTCAATGGATAGTTGTCACAACCCTTGTTTAACTATATTTGTGGGTTTCAGTGATCATTAACATGAGAGCTCCAAATATTTCCAGCCCCAGGATATATGAATGGTGTTCAAGTTATAACTTGCTCCTGAGATAGTTTATGGTCATTACATCAAGATTGAGAATACAGGGTCCCAAATTTATTATAATTTTCCATTGAGCTACCTTTGAAGCGATATCTATAGATAGAGTTAGCATGGGAGTGTAAATCAAACATTCAAAATATGTTGAATCTTGTCCCAATGTTGTGAATGGAAGCAATCAGTATGTGCCTTCTCTATCCCCTATAAATCCCTCTATATGTAATGATTATTTCAACATGGTATGCAATGTAAAATTATTTCTTCATAAGGAGGCCCTCTGCGCAAAGGGATACAGTACCTTTTTAGTTTCATGCACAAGATTGTAATAACGTTTGATCTGATGAAGCATTACAACTACCCACAGGATGTTGGTACTTTCAATTGCCTTCTCTGTGCTCTGTGTAGGTACAGGAAGACAACCAAATCCATGAAGGTTTGACAATGTTCCAATGAATATAACGGAAAAGAAAAATTTACAATCACGAAGGGCATTTCAGTATTCAAGTTTCCAAGAGTCGAAAATAATCTAGGTGCCTGATTTCTCAAGTGTTATAGTGGTTGAAATTCAAGCATGGAGGAAGGAGTATTTTTTGTTGATCAATTGTTCTTCCATGACCTATATGGATTCATGATTGAGATCTGCAACTGTGATAATTTACGAGTGGTATAGTTGGGTTTTACAGGATCTACTTGCAATCTCAACTACCATTCTAACCCTACTTCTGCTACAGTACTCTAGCAACAAAAATATTGGCACTAGGATTAATTGATAGATGATCTCAACATTTTGTAGTGAAATAACACTAAAACCCACTTTTGGCGCTACAAAATCAACCAGAATAAATTTTTTGACAGGGAAAGGCAAAGTTTGGGCATTTGAAGGTTCATAAAGTCTTTGCAGGATATTTACACATGGTGGTTGGTCTTTTACAACTTATTCAAAGAGATGCTCGATATGATGGATAGACGAATGCACCTACAAGAACCTTCATAAAGGTATTCAAGCAAGGGCTTGTCCTTTGTTACTGCAAACAAGTTATTTTGCCCAGATTTCTTCTGGTAAGCAAACTGATCATGATAGTGCAAAGGTGTGTGCATATTGTTTCGAGGAAAAGTGTTGAAAATAGTTATAAAGTTTGACTTGACATCAGAAAGGAATATATATCTTCTATCATAGGCCATGTTTACTTTAGTGGTCCTAGGTTTCCAGGACATTCGACAACAAAGACCTCAGATTCTAAGAAGCAGTAAATTCACAGGTGGCAGTAAGAAGAAGTGGAAATTAAATAACAACAACATACTCCTACCTTTTATCATGATTGGGACACCTAGAAACTTATCTTCAAGAATTTCATTTTTCAAGATCTCGACCTCATGATATAGTTAAAAATAATTCCACAATTAAAGGATTGACTCCAACAAATTCAAGATATCAAAGAAACCATTCCTATAATTTGTTCCTTTGATTTATTGTTATCATTTTATTCCTAGAAAGTAGTAACTAAGATTACAAGTTTCATTTCTTTAGGATACTGATTTTATTTTTGGCATAACAAGGTTTTTCGAACTCCTCATTTTTTCATGGAACTTCATGATGTAATCATTTTCTATATATATTGATGTAAAACACAGAGAAAAGGTTCAACTGCATGGGAAGAGGCCTTTCCTTTGTAGCAGAAAACCCCGTATTTTCTCATGAATTTTAATACAAGCAGTGAGTGCCTCTGATGGCCTGAGATTCATCATGGTGTCATTGTTTGACCTGTTTTCCTTGTTTATGTGTCTTTCAAGTAGCACTAATCGATGAGTAAGTGGAAGGAATTCATCTCTTTCTAATGCTCCTCTCACATAGATCATTCTTGTAATATGTTATTGATTTATGTTTCAATAATCATCTCCCATGTGTTAATTCCTCTAAAACTGCATGAAGAGATTCATCCATTCTTAGGTGCCTGTAGTGTAGTGGACCATCTGTTAATTTTTAAATGGTTATTCCTTTCAGAATTCATCCTTGATATATTCTCTGTTAGGTAACCTTCCCTCTTGTCTTCATTCCTCTAGAGTTGCAGTTGATAATTCATCATTTTCTAGATGCTCTCTCCTACAATGGGCTTATCTCCCTTTTCAAACTAAATTTTTATTATTACAACCTATTGAACATGGTGCTTACTTTTCCTCAGTGTTTTCAAGGAGTTTTCAGCCTGAATTATTTGTAATCCATTGAGATTCACACCCTGACTCCATTTCCCAATAGACTCTTTCCCAAGTTTGTCAAACCACCAACCCTTATAAAAAAAAATTGTTCCTATCAAAATTATGACCTTCTGAGTTCTATTGTTGAATATCTTTGAGTGTGAAAGCCTTTGGCTATTGATAGAACCCTCTCTAACTGTATTAGGTCAAAATACAATCTAAAGTAGGTTGAAATGGTTACCTTTGGGATTTCTTACAACAACCATAGAAAAATCACAGAGTGTTAACATGTGGTATTTTATTATGAATGAATATATGAATACAATGATCCAAAGGATGCTATGGAAGTTGCAATACATCAATGGAAAACACACAATACAAGACACAAACCTATAATCATGTCGTGGTCTCCTCAATAGATGAGATCAAACCCTCCAAGTGCCACAACCTCTCCAAGAAGATCACTACAACCCAAAAATAGAAACATACTACAAGATGAAGCTCCAATAGAAATCATGGATGGATTCCCCTACCAAATTGAAACTCTATTGTAAATCCTAGATGGATCCCCCTCTGGTCTAGCTAGGGTGGATATTGCACCACCAAAACCAAACTGTAATGGTGGAAGGTTTTTTATAAACCTTAACAAAACATTGGCTCTAATAGAACTTCCAAAATGGGATATCAAATCATATTACCAAAGTGAGGATATAATTTTCCCTTTTTTGACCAAATCAAAAGTGACTTCTAAAATTTTCCCCTTTTTGACTAAATCAAATATAACCCTTATTTTCCCTCCAATTTTAACTTTAAGATTAAAAGTCACTTTAGTAACTTATTAATCTAAAGTTACTTTATTTCCTTAATGTCACTTTAAAAACATAACATCTCCTAACTAAGTGACATTAAATGACCCCCTTTTTACTCCTTTTTCTCCATTGACAAGCCACATAAATCCCTTCTACTACAAAATGAGGAAACCCAATAATTGGGACATGAAAAATCCTCCCTTCCCAAATATTGCTTGTCCTCAAGAAATTCCATAATGCCCCGATGCTCCATTGACTGATCCATATTGAAACTAAAAATGGTACTAGGATCCCAAACCACCGTATAAGATGTGAAGCATCCTCCGCTCAAGATGTGGTCTGGTAATGTATTGACATCAGAGGTCTCCTAAAAAATGCTCGCAAGTAAGGCCACTCGATGCTGCAACAACTCAATCAATCCACCAAGGAACTGCTCTACTAGAGAACCAATCTCATGAAGGAAAATACTGGATCTTGCCTTTGTGTCAACTCTCACATTGTCTCCCATCGAAATCTTAGGGTCCCAAGATATCCTAAGAAAGGAACCACCACGTTGATGTTGCGCCACTCTGATCATAGTCATCTGACCATCATGCCACTTTGCATCCATAGGTTGTAATTCCTTAAAGGATCACATCCATTATCAAGGATCATACCCATCCAATGTATCCCAAATCTAAAATCAGACATCATAGAGAAGTCTATGTGGTCATCAACTAATAGGGAATCCAGTATACCTTGTCTTCAAGTGTCAAAGGGAAAATAACTAATACTCCATCACCCCTGGCCTACTACAATCATCCTAGCATCATCTAGACAATCCCCCAACATATCATCCTCAGAGTCCCTAAACACAAGAACCCTGTAGAAGGTAAAGTCGTTACGATCCCATACTAGCATGTATGACATGAAGCATCCTCTACTCATAACACTGGTCTCTAAGGTGAAAATACCAAAATCCACTTGACTACTTCTGATAATCCAGGCAATCATAAGCTGCATAAATTCAACCAACTTCTCAGAAGAACACTCCTCCAAGAAACCACTCCTAAGCCTCCCAAAAGTAAACTCTGAAAAGTCAAAATCGATGCTCACATATCTAATAGTAGTTGAAGAGTCAAACCATGTAATCATAGGTTAAAATAATCCTAAAATGATACCAACATGTTGAAATTACACCATTCTAATCCTCGTCGTTGGACCAATGCACCCAGGCTACATCATCCTCTCTTAGAACCCCAAGATGAACTATCGGAACAAACTGAAATCACTATCCTAGATCCTCTCTTGCAAAGGTGTCTCAGTGAAATATAAACCTGCAAATCCATGACTAGCCTCAAGTCTGCCCTTCCATATATAGAAAGTCTCGACCTCCCCTCTCTTGAAGTCCCAAAAATAAAGTAGACCAATCACTATCACAACTCTCTCACTCATCATCATCTAAATCAATCTATCACTCAGATGAATTCATGGATCCCACCACCAAATTGGAATTCCACTACTCCCAATACATGTTATCTATTGTTGTTCCATATTGGTAACCATCAGAGTGAAAATGATCCAAGTCCCTGGTATTTCATCATCTGGTAGAAACCAAGTACTAGGAAACAACTATGTGCCTACTAATCCATTCAGTTCCTGCCAAACTACACCATCAATGTACTTAAGTAATCAATGGAGTCTAAATACCTCCATGGAAAGTATCCATGTCACATATGGTGCCTCATACTCATACAGGTACCTAGAAATCCTGGCCGAAGATGAATCACATGTAACCCTCCTAAGTGTAGACTCACAGACTACATGTGTGTAACCTACATAGTGGATAATTCCATCCACTACTATGTCAGTTGAAATATCTGAGAACTAATCCAATAAAATATAGATCCCCTCTTATACTCCAACCACATAGCCCAAACAAAATAACTATGACATGGATATAATCTTGTCTACCTCACTCATCTGACTCAAGTGAATCCTCCATGTCCTGTTAAATATAACGTTGATATCAAAAAATAACACTTGATTCCACTGGCACTGTATGCATGATTAGAAAGTGCCAGGTGCGTTGGTCAACCCCAATGGTATGGCCAATCACTCGAGGGGACATCTGAGAGTGATCATGTGAGTGTCCTTCTCTATGTCACTTCTTTGGGGATATCACAATCAAATATCAACCTCCAAGGAGTATCCCTCTCCATGAATCTTTCCCATGCACTCATCAATCTTAGGTGAACCAAACTCAATGATATGTCTGAATTCACTGCCTAGAGGTCTCACCTGGGAAAATGTCCCAAAAACCCATTGCACACCATCGTACACAATTTTATACTATTGTATACCACTACACACCACATTATCATCATGTACCATCTTGTATCCCATATGTGCCACTCTATCAATCACTCCAATAATATCAATTGATCCTGGATCCTAGAGTGATCCATTGGTGCATATACTTACTTGTTGGTTGGTCCACAAGGAATTTTCTCAAATACCTCCTCTGTAGCTAATAATTTAGAAGAAAGAAATGACTCATGATCCATGCAATGTAAAACAGGTGCATGGTCAAAACCCTCTATGTCAGAACTCTCCTCATACACCTACAACTCTGAATGCTCCTCATGCAAAATCATCACAAGAGGCTCCTCCTTGAGTGCCAATCATGCTCTCATGTGTCACTACCACCAATTATGGTTAAGTCTCTACTTCTATCAACGATGAAGAGTTTTCCAAACTAAGTTGGTAACAAATCTCCTCAATCTTCCTTTCCTTGTCTTCGATGAATTTAAGAGAAAGGTCCCTATCCATGAACAACTACAAATAATCATATTTCATCTTCTCTAGTGCCCTTTTTATGATGAAAAATTGATCACTAATGACTCCATCTAAAATTCCCTTTTTCCTCTACTCCATTTGGGTTTTCCATGTAAGGTATTCAATAAACTTATGAGCACCATATTCTCTCATCAATACTTGTACAATATAATCCTTCTTGACCAATAATCAATCCTCCAAATATTGCAATGCTAAGGTCCTTTATTCAATTTCACCATCTTGTCAAGGTACACTCACATCCTCTTCAACATTGAAATCATATGAATCCTCATCATGCATAGGTGCTATCGCACTTGGAATACCCTCATCATAAGCATCATATACAATGGAAGGTGTTGGATTCTCATCGTCGACTGATTGGAACATCTCCTCATAGTCATTGTGAGATGTTGCATACTCCTCCACCTATCCTTCATGCTCATCCTTATCAAAATTAAAAGGATGATAAATTTACTTCCCGGACTCCATTTAAACCGATTTATTTTTTTGAAATTAGGCATTTTTCCAAGATGAATTCAAATATCCAATTTTTTGGGGGAATTTTGCTCAAAAAGTTTTAGAATGTAATTTGAAATGTGTCACCCCCTTTTTTTTCCTTAAAAAATCTGCAAAAAGATCTAAAACTTTCTTCACTTCTTTGGCCAAGGAAAGTGCTTTGATGCAATCATAGGATGGGAAGATCACCAAATATGATACCACTGTAATATCCCCAATAGAATGGTATGGGAAATTATGTCCTTATGTGCAATAAGTGTTCTTGATGTTATAATCTCGTTGACGTATTTTCACAAACAGTTTGCATGTAATCTACTAATAGAAATTTTGTCAAACATATTGCATGTAATACAAATACACCAGAAATAGAAGGGACAATATGTGGTATTTTATTATGAATGAAGATCTTATTACAATGATCCAAAGGTTTTTATGGATGTTGCAATACATCAATGGAAAACACACAATACAAGCCAAACACATGGAATCATGTCGTGGCCTCCTCAACAGATGATATCAAACCCTCCAAGTGCAACAACCTCTCCAAGAAGATCACTACAGCCCAAAACTGAAAACAAACCCCAAGATGAAGCTCCAATAGAAATCCTGGATGGATACCCCCTACCAAACTGAAACTCTAATCTAAATCCTGGATGGATACCCCCTACCAAACTGAAACTCTAATCTAAATCCTGGATGGATTCCCCTCTGGTCTATCTAGGGTGGATATTGCACCACCGAAACTAAACTGTAATGGTGGAAGATTTTTGATAAACCCTAACGAAACAATGGCTCCAAGAACACTTCCAAAATGAGAGATAAAATCATAATAGCAAAGTGAGGCTCTACCCCTCCTTTTATCCTTTCTCCATTCTGGTAGAATTTTCCCCTTTTTGACCAAATCAAATGTAACTTCTAGAATTTTCCCCTTTTTGACTAAATCAAATACAACCCTTATTTTTCCTCCAATTTTCACTTTAAGATCAAAATTCACTTTAATAATGGTCAAGTAACTTATTATTCTAAAGTTACTTTATTTCTCTAATGTTACATTAAAAACATAACATATCCTAACTAAGTGACATTAAATGACCCCCTTTTTATTCATTTTTCTCCACTGACAAGTCACATGAGTCCCTTCTACTACAAAACATGGAAACCCAATAATGGGGACATGACAAAAAAACCAAAAAAATACCTAAACTAATGCAAATGCAGGATAGTGAAGCTTGTTGAATAATTTTAATGGAGGTACGCTCAAACTAAACAAGATTAAGAAATGATCCATAAACCAAAAAAAATAAAATCTTGGATTTAATCTACGATGTATAGTGGGTAGATGTAATAGAGCTAAAAATATATTCTAAAACAATTCACAAGCCCATATATCCATTTGAATGACAATTGGATGTCTACAAATAGGCCTTGAAACTTCTCATTATGACACAAAAAAGTTTCAACTAAGACAATAACCAAAATTTTTACTAAAAACATTTTTTTGGCAAAAAAAGGTTTTCAATTGAAAACAATTTTCAAACAATCAATATCTAACCACCCTCGAGCACATAATTTCAATTCCAAATCAACATGATTTATTATATTTGAAATGCAATTGAATAATAAGTTCAATAAAAAGGTGGAAAAATGATGTTTCAATGGAAAACTCCAAAAATATCATTTTCCTTGCCTTCTTGTTGCAAAATAGTAACCAAGATTTATGATTTTACCATTAGATTTTTAAAATATGTAAAATGACAAAACTGTTTTCCATGTTTCACTACAAATTGGAACAAATCGTCATCAGTACACACATATATATATTCCAAAATATCCCAAATGTACATTCATTAATGAAAGGTCACACCATTCTCAAGTACATAATGGTAACTTGTGCCCAAAGAACAAAGTAGAAAACTCCTGCCCAAATTACAAAATGCCAACTCATGGTGAAGGTATAATATCCACATGATGAAAATGATAAATGGAGAAACTTATTGACCCATCCACCCTCTCCACTACCATATGAATTTCCAAATGTGATATTCGTTTTCTTTATGCTCGAGGAAGCTCGACGTTGCGTGTGTCGAGTATTGTTGTGCATGTCTAGAGATTGGAAACAAAACAAAATTCCATTTATTTTCAGTATTTTTAAATATAAACATATGTATAAAACAAGATTACAATTAAATATAAAAATAACCCAGCAAAAGTGAGGCAAATAGTCTTAACTCTATTGACCTGTTTCAAGTGATTTCCTTCTTCTCAACCTAAGTTTCTCTAATATGCATTATTCAAAAATTTATAAGAAAAAAGTTAATAAAAAATTCTCATGCTTACAATGAAGTCCATATTTCCTAAAAAGAAAAGATTCATCAACTATTGATCTAATAAAAAAAACCATGGTAAATGTTGGAGATTGGCCTTCTTGGTGAGGAGGTGTAGTCATTGGTAGAACCTTTTACTCTGAGGTAGCAATGGTATATGTAATGATGCTAGATAAAGCACTAATAGAATCCATAGTAGAAGACACACTCTTAGTAGAGGAAATAATGATATATTTAATATGATATATGTTTCATCAATAGAAGCCACAACAATGTAGTTAATAGTGGTGTATTTATTGTCAATTAAAGTGAAAAAATAGGACCATGAAAAATGGTGATGGGTGCAATGAAATTACAAGAGGAAACAAAATCCCTAGGTGTAGTGGCACTATAAGAGCCAACCAATGGTGATTTTAATTATTATGGAGACAAGAAAGGATAAAATATCATTAGTGACTACAAAAAGTAGGTGTTAAATTAGTTAGATGCATAAATTGACAATCGCATGACAAAACCAAAATATACCTAAAAGTGTGAATGAGGTGGATCAGTAAGAAGTCCCATTTGAAATTGGAAACACAAGGTAAGAAAATAGTTAGGAATTAGTAAAACACTAATAAACTTTAACCATATAATATATTTATCATTTTCTAATTAAACCTCTTTTCTTATTGATACACAAAGGAATGCATATATGGAAATGTGTTCTTTCAATGTGCATTCCTTCCTTTAGACGATTAGTTGGAGGGTGATGTGGCATGGTTTCTTATTAGTTTAAAAGGAAACAAAGCTATTTTAAAAGAAAGATAAGAACATTCCTATATTCACGATTGCCAATTTTTAGTACATCAAATTCATATGAGGGTTGAAGGATATTATCCTGAAAGGATCAATATGTAAGAAAACTTCTTTTAAATATTAAAGTAAGGAGTGGATATTTTAAGTGCTTTTATAAATTTGCAAGATCTCATTGAATCTTGGATTATCCCAAGTGCTCATCCTTGTCAATTGGGTTTAGCTCAACTGGTTGGGAGGAATTTGTTATCCTCCCTACTCGGTTTCAATTCTTGCAAGTGACATGTTCAACTCATAAAGAGTATATTGTTGCAATGGCTTTGAGATCTATTATTGACCGGACTTGTTCCCTAAAAATTCTAGGGTTTACCTTGGGTACCATCCTCAAAATGAGGGGAAGTACTTAGGGATTTATCCTAGCTTTCTAACCTGGAAATTTTTTTCTATTCCTTCATCACTTACAATACTCTTAAATAGAAGTTTTCTAAATAACCATATAAATTCAGAGATTTATTTTTCTCGATCAACAACATGATATCCTATTATTCATCCTTTAATGTGCAATGAAGAATATTTCATTTATTTCTTTACTAATGATTTCAAAAAATAATTTAAACCAACATTTCTTCATTATTTGGAATGAAATATTATCCAGGAAATAAGAAATAACCCCCAAATTAGTTATTCCTAGGTGCGACTAGAATCTTCCAAGGTTGCGTCGATCTTTCTCTGTCACATGGAGGCATATAGAAATCTATAGAATGACCCATGCTCCTTCAAGGATGCATTCACAGGGAAATGCCCAACCTTCCCTCTATCGTCTGGAATGGGCAGGGCAAGGGAAAGGAATTGTTTTGGAATGGATCCTAGATTTGACAAGGACAATCTTAAGAAAGGGAACATAGCTAGAAAACTCCAAAATGGTGTTTGGCCAAAACCAAGGAGAATTCAAGGTATGAGGTAACTTCAATCAATGTTGGTATCTATATATAGTACATGAAATACAATGCAGTGGTAGGAAAGTTTATGGGCCTCTGCCCGTCCAAGAAAGCATTTATTGGATGGGTAAATTTCATATGGAAAACCAAGGGGCCAAAGGGTTCTTCATGACCATTTTTTCATGTGTCAAAGACCGTAAGATCATATTTGAAGTAGGACCATATTTATTCAATTCAATTGTTCTTCATCTCAGGTGTCAGATGGAACACTTTATCCCTAAAAAAGAGAACTTCAAGGAAGCTCCAATGTGGATCAATATGTTCTCCCTGCCACAACAATTCTCGGAAAAGGAAACACAGGAATGTATCAAAATCTCCCTTGGTTCTTTCATCAAGATCTCGAAGGTGGAAAAGCAAGGAATATATACCTCATATGCTAGGATCTTTGTTTATATGAATGTGCTAATTCCCTACCAGAATCTATCAACGTCTTTTTTCAAGACTCAGAATGGATCCAGAAATTGGACTATGAACATGTCCCTTTCCACTATAGAAATTTCCATGAATATGGCCACCTATTCCAATACTACCCTGTAAATAAACCAAAGAAAGTGGAAAAAGGAAAGCCCCAGTAGACCAAGAGGGATTCTTGAAGGTACCCAAGAAAAAGAAATCAAACAAAAAATCAACAATTCTAATTCCCTCTACTCAAGAACCTAGTAACCAAAACAAATTCAAAAATATGATGGACAAGGTAGAGGACATCCCATAATCAGGAAACACATTGAAATTTCCAACTTGTCCAACATCATAGGCAAGGCTTTCGAAGATGAATCCAATTGACAAAAAATAGACCCTCAATAGACGAATACCAACCCTACTCAGATGAGTATAAAAGAACAGATCATGGAAATAAAGGGAAAATTTTCAAAAAACTCAAAATAATATGACACGCAAAAGGATATGAACTCTGAAATGTTGGAGATTGACTTACCAACCCTAACCAAAGTCTATGGAGAAAAATACACCAATATTAAAATCCCTAGCTAGTAGAACTACAAAACGAGCTCATCATAAATAAACTGAAAGCAAGAAAGGCCTAGGCCAAATCCAACCAATCAAAAGGGATAGGAATAAAATATTCTCATAAATATCAAAAATATCTGTTAGAAGAAGAGAGAAAAAAATACGCAAATATTCAAAGTAGAAAATAGTGGAGACTAGCGCCCTATTGGTGAACTCAGGACAAGCAATGGGACTGCCAGATAAACATTTTACCTCCCAATCCAAACTCCCAGGTTAGGTGCTCCATTGCATCAGTCCCATGTTTCTTTTATTTTTATGTTTACCTTTTTTTTGTTACTAATGAAAGTTCTTGGAATATAAGAGGGCTAAATTCTCTCACTAAACAATGTATGCTTAAGAAAATAATCAACTAACTAGGAAAAACCTACTATTGTTCTTATGAAGGAAACTTCAACTAACCAGGAAAAACCTACTATTGTTCTTATGAAGGAAACTAAATGTGATAAAGAGATGATGACAATTTTGGCCAATAAATTTTGGAAGGAAAGTAAGGTCGAGGCAATGACAACCATGGGAATTTTTTGGAGGTTTGGTAGTCCTTTGGGACCTAGATCAAGTCACCTTGGATAACTTTGTGAAAGCCCACTTTCCTCTCAATTGACTTCAGATTTAGGGATTCACAAGTCCAAGGGTCAATCACCAATGTCTATGGGCCCATGAATCCCCTCCTTGAAATTCCAATTCTAGACTCTCTCAAAGTAGTAGGGTAGGGGAGCTTTCCCTACATTTTAATTTGATTTCAGCATGGAACTTCAACATATATACATCTCTTCAAGAGAAGAGAGGGGATTTAAGAAAATTAGAACAGAAAATTTATCTTTCAAAAGATTCATAATTAATGTTATGAAACATCAACTTGTTTCATTGCCAACATCCATCTTGTTCCAAATACAATTAGACAAACCAAGTACTCATTTCACTTGACATCATAAAAACATAATTTGCCACCAAACTAAGATAGGTAAGGATTAAATCTGATAGACTCCTCAAATCTCAACCTCATATTAGTATTTACAGGCATCCGAGTGGAAGATTTATCTATCTACGCACAAATCCATGCTTCTCCATGCATGTTCTGGACCAAAGTCACATGTTTCAAGCTGACTCTTCATTTTAAGTCTTTCCATGATTACCGTGTTCTTGCAACAAGTTTTCATTCTACACAAGCTCCCACTCAAACCAAAATTAGATACACAAATTTTTTCTCTAACACCTTGGATTCAAAGTGATCGAACATACCAAATGAAAGGAAGAAAAGGTGTATAATATGATTGCTACACTAATCCATGAAAGAAGAATGAGCAGAAACATAGAATAGAATAGTTTCAAACAAATGAAATAAACAACACAATTTCCCAAGGAAAATCAAGAGAGAAAACACCACACTCTAAATCACACTTAATGTATTATTCAACAACTAAATGGTTACAATATAGAGTCAAGTGGTGCTATCAACAAGAGTAATATGTTGAAGGATCCTTCTTTCTTGACTCTCAAATCAAGTCTACACTATGCACTCGAGGACAAGACTAGACACCTAGGCCTACACCGGCCAATAGACCAACTACTAGGTATATTGCATGCCTATTTCATGAAACATCTTACAATTGAGTATCCCAAGCCATTGAATAGTCTTCATCATATGAAATATCATGAGAAAATACCATGGGTTATCCAATACCATGTGTCTAAAGAATGGATAGTAAACCCATCATTGATTCTATCAAGGTTATCCTATTAATCCATATGATATGCGGGTCTTACTGTGTGTGTATGTGTGTGAAAAACAACAACTCTAAGATAATACAAAAGAGTCACATGCTAATAAAGTACATCCTAAATATAATTTATAAATAATCTCATAAACATGGATCACATCACTCAGTAACATTTAGATAATAACATAAATTTTCCAGCATAACCAAACTCAACCAAATAAGACAAAAATATCAAAATTCAACTCCATTTATATGGTGAATAGTTCAGTACAATTCGATATGGTTGGTACATGTGATAATCAAAAATCCAATATGGTTAGCAGTTTGAAGTGATATTTTCAATAACTACATGATGAAGAGCATCGAGAGCATGCCTACGAGTATGTCAAAGAACCCAAGATGAGGATGATTATGATGGTGATGCAGGGGGAATAAAGGTACAAGTATGTAGAATATGATGGAAGAATGGTTGATGAACTATGTATTCCCCCTATGAACTATGATGGATTCCCTCTACCAAACTGAAACTCTAATGGAAATCCTAGATGGATTCCCCTCTGGTCTAGCTAGGGTGGATATTGCACCACTGAAACTAAACTGTATTGGTGGAAGAGTTTTGATAAACCCTAATGAAACAATGGCTCCAAGAACACTTCCAAAAGGAGAGGTAAAATCATAATACCAAAGTGAGGCTCTACCCCTCCTTTTATCCTTTCTCCATTCCTCATATAATTTTCCCCTTTTTGACCAAATCAAATGTAACTTATAGAATTTTCTACATTTTGACTAAATCAAATATAACCCTTATTTTCACTCCAATTTTCACTTTAAGATCAAAATTGACTTGAATAATGGTCAAGTAACTTATTATTCTAAATTTACTTTATTTCTCTAATGTTACTTTAAAAGCATAACACATCCTAACTAAGTGACATTAAATGACCCCCTTTTTACTGATTTTTCTCCACTCACAAGCCACACAAGTCCCTTCTACTACAAAACAGGGAAACCCAATAATGGGGACATGACAAAAAAAAATAAAAAATACCTAAACTAATGCAAATGCAGGATAGTGAGGCTCGTTGAATTATTTTAATTGAGATACACTCAAACTAAACAAGATTAAGATACTAAAGAAGATTAAGAAATGATCCATAAACCGAAAAAAAAAAAATCTTGCATTTGGTCTACGATCTATAGTGGGTAGATGTAGTATAGCTAAAAATATATTCTAAAACAATTCACAAGCCCATATATCCATTTGAATGACAATAGGATGTCTACATATAGGCCTTGAAACTTCTCATTATGACACAAAAAAGTTTCAATTACGACAATAACCAAAATTTTTACTAAAAACATTTTTTTGGCAAAAAAAGGTTTTCAATTGAAAACGTTTTTCAAACAATAAATCTCTAACCACCCTCGAGCACTTAATTTCAATTCCAAATCAACATGATTTATTATATTTGAATTGCAATTGAATAATAAGTTCAGTAAAACGGTGGAAAAATGATGCTTCAATGGAAAACTCCAAAAATATCATTTTCCTTGCCTTCTTGTTGCAGAATACTAACCAAGATTTCTGATTTTACCATTATATTTTTAAAATATGTAAAATGACAAAAATGTTTTCCATGTTTTACTACAAATTGGAACAAATCGTCATCAATACACAAATATATATGTTCCAAAATATCCCAAATAGTCTTAACTCTATTGATCTCTTTGAAGTTATTTCCTTCTTCTCAGCCTAAGTTTCTCTTATTGCAAAATTTATAAGAAAAACTTTAATGAAAAGTTCTCATGCTTACAATGAAGTCCATATTTCCTAAAAAAAAGTTTCATAAACTAATGATCTAATCAAGAAAACCATGGTAAATGTTGGAGATTGGCCTTCTTGGCCAGGAGGTGTAGTCATTGGTAGAATCTTTTACTCTGAGGTAGCAATGGTATATGTAATGATGCTAGATAAAGAACTAATAGAATCCATAGTAGAAGACACACTCCTAGTAAAGGAAATACTGATATATTTAATATGATATATGTTTTACCAATAGAGGCCACAACAATGTAGTTAATAGTGGTATATTTATTGTCAACTAAAGTGAAAAAATAGGAACATGAAAAATGGCGATGGGTGTAATGACATTGCAATGACATTACAAGAGGAAACAAAATCCCTAGGTGTAGCGGCACTATAAGGGCCAACCAATGGTCATTTTAATTATGGTGGAGACGAGAAAGGATAACATATCATTAGTGGCTACAGAAAGTAGGTGTTAAATTAGTCAGAGGCATAAATTGACAATCGCAGGACAAAACCAAAATATACCTGAAAGTGTGCATGAGGTGGATCAGTAAGAACTCCCATTTGAAATTGGAAACATAAGGTAAGAAAATAGTAGGTGTTAAATTAGTCAGAGGCATAAATTGACAATTACAGGACAAAACCAAAATATACCTGAAAGTGTGCATGAGGTGGATCAGTAAGAAGTCCCATTTGAAATTGGAAACACAAGGTAAGAAAATAGTTAAGAAAATAGTTAGGAATTAGTAAAATAGTAATAAACTTTAACCATATAATATATTTATCATTTTATGATTAAACATCTTTTCTTATTGATACACAAAGGAATGCATATATGGACATGTGTTCTTTCAATGTGCATTCCTTCCTTTAGACGATTAGTTGGAGGGTGATGTGGCATGGTTTCTTATTAGTTTAAAAGGAAACATGGMTATTTTAAAAGAAACATAAGCACATTCCTATATTCCCCATTGCCAATTTTTAGTACATCAAATTCATATGAGGGTTGAAGGATATTAGGATATTATCCTAAAAGGATCAATATGTAAGAAACCTTATTTTAAATATTAAAGTAAGGAGTGGATATTTTAAGTGCTTCTATAAATTTGCAAGATCTCATTGACTCTGGGATTATTCCAAGTGATCATCCTTGTCAATTGGGTTTAGCTCAAGTGCTTGGGAGGAATTTTTTATCCTCCCTACTCGGTTTCAATTCCTACAACTTACATGTTCAACTCATCAAGAGTATATTGTTACAATGACTTTCATCTCTATAATGGGATTTTCCCTAGCTTTATAACCTCGAAAAAATGGTCTCTTCCTTGATCACTTATCATACTCTTAAAAAGAAGTTTTCTAAATAACCATATAAATTCAGAGATTTATAATTTAAACCAACATTTCTTCATTAGTTGGAATGAGATATTA
>JZKD02S0721067.1:0-15060 GCA_000966675.3 Picea glauca
GTAAATAGAACAGTGGTGCATCTTCTTCATGGTTATTGCAGCAAGCATCCTAAACTTTGGGATGAACATTTACACTACATTCAACATGCTTACAATCGAGCTAAGCACTCTTCAAATCAAACATCACCATTTGAAGCATGTTTTGGATATTTGCCCAAATCTCCTTTAGATTTTATCTTTGGGAAGGATATTATTATTCATGGTCAATATGACATTAATAGGGAAGAAAAGTTCATTGAAAAAATTCAGTCGATACATCAAATGGTACAAGAGCAGTTGGAAAAGAGTCAAGCCAAGTACAAGACAAGACATGAAAAGCATCATGTTGATCATAGTTTCCAAGTTGGAGATGAAGTTTGGATTTACATTAGTAAGGAGAAACTTAAAGGAGAAGGTAAAAAATTGAAACCAATTCGATATGGTCCTTTCAAGATTCTTGATAGGATTGGTAACAATGCCTTCCATTTAGATTTACCTCCTTATATGCAAATGTATGCAGTTGTTAATGTTGAGAATTTGAAATTGTATGAGCCTCCTTTGATTTATGATCAAGGAGAACATGTTCATATTCCTTCTATAGATGATTTCTCCCCAGAATATCTTACAGAACTGCATGAAGACACAATCCTTGACAGGAGAATGAGAACTTCAAAACAAAGAAATGTGGAATATCTTTGAGTTGGTCTTAAAGGCACAAATCCAAGCAAAGCCAAGTGGATTGAGGTTGGAAAGGTGAGGGAAATATACCCTCATCTTTAGATAGAATGAAAATAGTCTTTTAGAGGTCCAAAAGCTTTCCAATAAGCAAGTGTGATCCACGGGATCAAATTTTGCTCAAAATTCAAAGTACTCGGAATTGCTTCAAATCAAATGGGAGCATAGGCCTCGTCGTTACGAACCCAATGCAACTCGTTTGGGTTCAAACGAACGTTGGATGAGAGAGATATCGTGTTCTATTCAAAACAACAAATAGGCAAAACAAATGTGTTGATTGTACAGTCTGTATGGATGCTAACATGGCATACCATAAGACACATGGTAGGGCCATACAACATGTGGCAGGTGTTGGTTGGTAGGATTTTGGATGAGTTGTTGGATGACACATGTCATTGGTGGTGAATGAAATGTTGACACGTGGCCCACTCAGTGGCCACCACGTATCACCCTGGCGTTGGTTTAAAATTTATGTTGTTGGCCGGATTCGACCCCGTGACCTCCAGGCAGGGGTAACGCTTTGGGAAGGGTCGCCCAATTGGTGTTCCCATAAGTGTTTCTTATTATATATATGTGAAACAATATATATATATATATATATATATATATATTGGAATAGTTTTGGTATGGGGCGCGGTCTGAGTCGGGGCTTAGCCCCCAGCCCCCGGTCATGTGTGTATACAATATAACCACCAGCAGATGCCTCTAATCCATTACCATATGGTTTAAAATGTGGACCTTTTTATGTATTGTGCGTGGTCATATGGTGCTTCACATGCCCACGGTCCTAGGCAGTTAGGGGCTAGCGCGTAACCGTCCTACAATTCGCACTGTTTGTGCGGTTGCACCCAGTGCTGAGTTTTAACACATATATGCACGTGGGGGCTAGGTTGAGGAGTAAGAGGTGCATTTTGGCAATCCAGAGACAACAAGTTTGAAGGGGAACTTCCACGAAGCCTATCTTCTTCAATTTTTGGCCAAACGAGGTGTCGAAAAAGCCCAGCTAGGGGTTTTTGGACATTATGAAGCCATTGGAGCCATCTATTTGGAATTTTGAGCATTGTAAAGCACACATTTTATCACTTTGAGCAAATAATACAAAAGATCCATTGGAATCTGGACTAGGAGATGTAGCCCAAGATAGGGGTGAACTCCTTTATCATTTGTTGTGTTATGTGTTTTTTGTTCACTGTTATTTGATGTTGTTTATATGCATCTTAACTGTGTAATTTATATAAAAGTTGTCTTTGCAAAATTGATCCATTTGCATAAGAACACTTGCATTAAAACTTGCAAATATTTTCAAGAATACAAGTCTTCATCATTTTTATATCAGCTACACATAAGGTTTATGTCGAGGGTAATATGGAAACTATCGCTGAAACTATACCGATTAATATCTCCAGAACCCCTGGCATCGTGGAGAATGTTTTCATCAGAGATAACTATTCCCTCGAAGAGATTCAAATCTACAAAGATCTATTTAAATAATTCCGTGACATTTTTTCCTGGTCTTACAAGGAAATGCCAGGCATCGATCCAAAAATAGTCGAACATGAAATCACAACTTATCCAGATGCCAATCTTGTTTGGTAGAAGCTTCATCTAATTAATCCCAGGAAAGCGATAGCCATTAAGGTTGAGGTCGAGAAACTGTTAAAATTTGATTTTATCTATCCTATCCATTTGACCCAGTGGGTGTCAAATCTGGTGCCGGTCAATAAGAAATAGGGCACGATTCGCGTATGTATGGACTTCTGTGATTTAAATAAGGCCTGTCCCAAAGATAATTTTCCCACACCATTCATTGACCAAATAATCGATGAATGTGTAGGTTGTGAGGCCTTTTCTTTCATGGATGTTTTTTCAAGATATAATCAGATACAAATCAAACCCGAAGACCAGCATAAAACGAAATTCATTCGTCTGTGGGGTACATTCGTGTATCGTAAGATGCCCTTTGGTCTCAAAAATGCTGGAGCAACCTTTCAGTGGCCCATGTATTTTTATTTCCATGATGTCAAGCATATAGTCGAGGCCTATTTAGATGATTTAGCATCTCGATCTTGCAAGAGAATGGATCATCCCACACACCTTTGACTTATCTTTGAGCGATGTCACTACTTTCAGATTCTATTGAATCCAAGCAAGTGCATATTTTGTGTAACATCATGACTTTTTTTAGGTTTCATAGTGTCAACAACAGGGATCATGGTTGATCCTCTCAAGGTTGAGGCAATAGTTCAGTTGCCTCCCCCCCACACAATCCTTCAACTTCAGATTCTATAGGGCAAGGCAAATTTTTTAAGGCGTTTCATCGCCAACTATGTTGAGATCACAAAGGGATTTATTCACTTACTAAACAAAGAAGTTCCTTTTCATTGGTACAATGTCGCTCAACGCTCCTTCGAAGCATTGAAACATGACCTCACCACTGCCCCTCTGCTTCGGCCACCCAACTATAACAAAGATTTCTTATTATACCTGGTTGTAGCAGAGTCAACCATTGGCATGGTCTTAGTTCAGGAAGATGATTTTCTCTTAGAATATGAGATCTATTACCTAAGGTGAGGCCTACTCAGACCGAAACTCAATTATTCTCATATCGAAAAAATTGCGTTGGCAATAGTCCATGTTGTTCAATGGTTCTGTCATTATGTTTTGTTTCGCAAGACCACTGTCATTGTCATTGTGAATCCATTTCAATACATGTTGACACGATGGGTAATAGGTGGAAAGATCAGTAGATGTATAGTCGTCTTCCAAGAATTTGACTTAAATTTTGTTTCAGCAAAATCCAAAAAGTCACTGGTCTTTGGATCCCTAGTACAGAGATATACTTGTCTATCTCCAGACTTTGAAATACCCCACCTCTTCTTCTCATGTTGAGAATCGTCATATATGCCATCAAGCTAAGAATTATCTCATACTCGATGATACATTGTATCGAAGAGGTGTAGATTGCATCCTATGCCAATGCCTCACTCACAAAGAAGCAGTTATCATACTTAACAATTTCCATACCGGAGCATGTGGCTGTCATTTGTCTAGGTTGGCAACAACCCAAAAGATTTTACAACCAGGTTACTTCTGGCCGACACTAATCAAATATTGTATCAAATCGGTCAAGAAGTGCCATCCGTGTCATATCTTCTCTCAGAAGATGAGGGCACATCCCACTCCCATGTTTCCTATCATCACAGTTGGTCCCTTCACCAAGTGGGGGATTGATTACACTACATGAAACCATCCTTCAGCAAGGGGACACCGTTATATCATTTTCATCGTAGAATACTTCAAAAAGTGGGTCAAAGCTATGCCAAAGTTTAAAGATTATGGAGAGACTACAAATCTCTTTTTATTCAACTAGATAATAACAAGGTTCGGTGTCCCGAGAGAGATTGTCACTGACCATGGTAGCCACTTTCACAACCAGATGATGACCGAATTAACATCAAATCTTGGGTTGTGGAAAGAATATTTCTCACCCTACTACCCCTAAGAAAATGGTCAGGTGGAAGTTGTAAATAAATCTCTTAAGACCATCCTATAGTGAACGATCAACTCAACCAAGTCGAATTGGCATTTGATGTTATACTCGGCATTATGGGCTTACTAAATGTCTGTTAAGACTGCAACTAGTTTCTCACCTTTTCAACTCGTCTACAAGCTAGAAGTAGTCTTGCCTATAGAATGTTAGATTCTATCCCTAAAATTGGCAATACATTTACTGCCAGACACTTCTCCACTTGAAGAACGGTTATTATACCTTGAGCGGCTCAATGAGAAGCATCATGATGTGGCCTTGGCCAACGAAGCTCACAAACAAAAATTCAAGTGTCAATATGATCGGTCAATTCATCCTTGGATTTTCTCTGAAGGCGACCTTGTCCTAGTTTATGACCAAGACAAGGACCCCCTGGGGGTAGGAAAATTCAAACCCATGTGGTTCAGACCATTCATCATAAAAGAGGTTATAAAAAAGGGTGCTTATCATCTGGTTTACTTTGATGTAAATGCTTTGGCAGAGCCTAGAAATGGGCTTTACCTCAAGAAGTATTACTCATAGGTAGGTCTCCTTGGGTAACTTGTTGTAAATTTTGTATAGTCTTTGTAATATTACTTTCTAGTTTCTTTTAGTATTATGGACGTGTCATTTTTTATGCTATCTTTTGTCACTGTGGAAAATGTCAAATGAATCAAAGGTGTTCATTGGGTACATAGACAGTGTTATCTGGCACACTCGAAGGCTTGCCTCCACAACTTGGGTAATTTTTACACCTCAAGGCCAGTTATTGTCTTCTGGAGGTATATGCTTAGGCAACACCACAAACAATGTCGTTGAGTATAGTGCAGTTATTGAGTTGCTTCATGATGCCCTATCATTTGGTATCTCTCATCTATGAGTCTATTTAGACATTCAGCTAGTTATGTCTCAGTTAAATAGAGTATACCATGTTCATGATCTGACTTTACACCGATGATTCCTTAGGGTACATCTCTTAGAACGAATCTTTGATTATATTACATATTTTCATGTTCCTAGGAGATTAAACCAAATTACAGATACTCTAGCTAATCTAATTTTAGACTGGCATCTCACACACATATAAAAAGACATACACATAGACATGTAAATACATTTTTAAAGGTAAATATGATCCATAAGACACAAAAAGACATAAAAATCCATATATAATATCATAATCATCAGAGTACATAGGTGGACGCAAGTGCCTCAAAAAATATATATAGGTGGAGCTATCAAAGTCTAAACTAACTAAGGTTAGAGCCTGTGAGCCCTATTGTAATAATCAACAGCATTTTCCAAACGCTGAAGCAATCGAACCCACGTTTGTGGTGCCCCCACTACATGAGGTTGCATGGATGGTGGCAGATCCTCAATCTCTACCATAGGGATGGTGCGAGTGAGCGAGGTACAATTTCACTCAACTCGTCTCAAAAACCTCTCAACCTCACTGGCTGGAAGCTCTCCTGTTGTTGTTGGTCCCCCTGTGGTGGTAGGTGCGACCCCTGGATGAGGACAATGCCTATTCCTCACATAATCCCTAGGTCATGAGGGTCCCACATCTGCACATAATAGACACATATCTGTCAAATAATCTGGTATAAAAAAAATGATATATAAAAAACAACATAAAAATTATATATGTTTCAAAAAAAAATGATGCAAACTTACCCATCTTGCCTCGCTCCTTGCCTAGAGGTACAAGGATCTCGGGATCACTCGAGAAATAAATCCTAGCATAAGGATAATCCTCTATGGCTGGGATCTGCCATGAAAACCAAGCAAAGAAGTCATCATCAAAGGACTCATTGGTCCTTCCACCACCCTGTCGTGGTAGCAACACTGCCCATCTACAAACGACAGGAAGAGAAGCCTGGTGTCCTCATACCACCACTCGAGGACTGAAACTAGGAAACCTTTCAAAGAAGAAAGAACATAGAATCATCCTGAACCCGAAGTTCCTCTATGTCCGTAACCGACAATCTGTCAGCTGCCTCTTCATGCAATCCTATAGTGTAGTGCTCCAATCAAATATCTGTGCATTTAAGCATTGGACTGCATAGTTCATATGTGCACGAGATGCCTGATGTAGAGACATAGAGCCATTCATCCACCCAATAAGAAACATAATCGCCTATAGTGATAAATCGATGATCCTACTTATTTGCACCTGTGAGATCGATCGGTCTGTACCAGCCTCACAATAAAGTCCTATCAATTCTAATATGTTATGAGGCCTCGAAGGAAATGTCTGGAAATTGAATGGTTCCCCTCTCCTAGAGAGGCCAGTCAAAAAGTATATATTCTCTGTAGTAGGCACCAGTGGCTGCCCCTCTAACATAAAAGATTCTACATCAGGGTGCCAGTATTCAACCAAGGCATTCAGTAGCCTAGGTTGTTCTCTCATGAAAGGACATAGAAAAAACTTGAGCAAGCCACATTGTATTAACACTGCCACAGCATTAGGGTCTTCCCCAACTAGTGTGTTGATATCTTTGTGCTCTCATTCTCTCCATTGCACATACATCTTGCACATGGGAAAATTTTTAGAGGGTTAAGCCTTGCTTTATAAACCTTTTTTCACTCATGGGAGGGTCCACACGAGCTGTTGTGATGACAGTCATGTGTACACGCGCTCTGACATCGGACAGAGTGAGTGTACACGTGGGCTATCATAGGACAACCCACGTGGACCTAGGGATGACCTTTTAAAGGTAAACACCCCCCCAAGAAACCAAATTAAATGCATAAATAAAGAATTAAAAAGAAAAGGGAGGTAGTTTATACTTACTTGGTCCAGACGGATGGTCATTTCATCCACTGTAGCTCCCAGAATCAACACTTTTATCCAAGGGGTTTTTTTTCTCTAGAGTCAATTTCCAAATCAGCAATGGTGATAATGAGCTGCCAACTTCTATTTATATACTTTTTTTCCCTTTTTTGTCACTTTTTTGGCCCCCCTTATCATTTTATTTGAATTGAAAATCATTTAGAGTGATTCAAGAGTTTCTTTGAAAGGTTACGAGTGGGTATTAGGACATTTTTTGGAGTTTTGGGTCACTTTTGATGGTTCATGGGGAAAAATCTCAAATAGCCAAGTTAGATTTCCACCCCTACTTTTGTATCTCGTTGTCTTTATGCCTTTACCATAGGATCGATCCCATCAGGTTGCGACATAGAACCATCATGCTACTTTAGAAGTGTCACGATTTGGTGGTAGAGCTTACCGAAACATGGATGCCCTAAGTAGATCCTGGTTTCATTATAGTGTCCATGCTATCACTAATGACTGTAGGCTCGGGAGTCCTTTTAGTTTTTCTTGATTACACATTTGAGCCTCATTTGCGTGACTCTTGACCTCACCCACAGGACTCCCAAAACATAATGGGTCTTCTTTTAAGCCCTTTTTAGACCCTCTAAACATGAAAAGATTGTCAAGTGATCTTGTGGCCTTTCACGCTCGTTAAACTGAAATTTGAAGTCACGTTTATCCGGCAGTAGTTTACCCCTTTTTCGGTCTGGATGGTCAACTGTACGAACAAAGGTATACTCTTAGGAACTTCAGTTCTCTAGAAGAGTACTCTCAGGTATAATTTTAAACCTTTTTCGGGCCTAAGGGACTAAATTTACGAAAAAGGAACCCCCACGAAGTCCGTAGTTAATCTCTTTTTAGACTTCCTAAAATTGAAAAGATCACCAAGTGACCTTATTCTTTCACACTCGTTAAAATGGTCCAGAAGAACATTTATGACGGAGTCCATAGTTAATATTTTTTCAGACTCCTTAAAAATGAAAAAATGGTCGAGTGATCTTGTCTGTATCACACTCGTTAAAATGTCTTTGAATGGACGTCTTTTCGGTGCTAGTTTACCCCTTTTTCGAACCGACTAGACTACCTTAGAAAAAGGTACCCCAGTGGAGTCTAGTTTTACGTTTTTCAGACTCTCTAAATATGAAACACCATCGATGTTACCTTCTCTAGGCTCATTAAACTTACATCGAAGGATGTTACCATTGTGTGTTTGGTTAACCACGTTTTCATACCTACATCTTTGGTCTAATGTCAGCTCCATGTTGCTCTCAACTAAACCATCTGAAGCATGCTTTATACGCAAGCCCTATATCACTTTGTCTCTGCATCTTGACACCTTTGGTCCCAGGAGAGATTTTTCCCTAGTGTCCTTTATTTGAACATTAGTCTTGTCATTGCGCCTCGAAATTGTATGTTTGCAACACTCATTCCTCCTTTGTAACGTAACATTCTTTTATTATTTTTCCAAAATTATTGAAAAAGACAAAAAAATCAAATATACCCCAAAAAGAGGAAGGGAAAATTATTTTCTTTTTATTGGCAGCACAATGAGTCACCCTTGGATAAAGCACATATGTATGTTTGTTCGTCAAACTCTGGGATTTAATATGACCTTAGGAAGTTGTTCCCACTACATTGAGTTATGTCCTCCTCCATTTGGTTATTCTTCCAAACATATGGAGAGTTTGTGTTGCCTCCTGCCTCGTAAACTTATGTTAATGCCATGCTACCTGATTCTCATCATTTGTCATGCTATTGTCTAAGGGAAGTTTTTACCAATCCTAAGTCGGCCCCTCTGCAGTTTGTCTCTTTCCCTCATGCCCGACCATCCCAAAAGTCCAATCAAGTCTTTATTCAAAATCAATGAAGCCTTGGGTCTGATAATCAATATTCTCTAGTCCATGACCAACGAGTTGTCGAAGACCTCTAGGTAGTGAATTTGTACACTCATATTACACTCCTAACTGATTTTTGAAGATTTTGAAGTTGTTGCTCAAGCTCTAAAGACCTCATCTCCAACCATCAGGCCTTATCAGCTTCTAGAAGATTGATACTCTACATGTATATCTTTTTTATTTTGAGATGTAGCTCTGTTGTGTATTGCTCACAGCTACACTTTATATAGTTATATGAAATGGATCTACAATGTATTTGATTGGTAGCCATGATTTTATTTTATCCTGAACATGGGTATGCCTACCTTGGTGAGACAATTATTCTTTTGCAGATGACACCTCCCGATTTCTGACCCCTGGGCTCACTTGTTCGGATCATCGGTGAANTATATGCCATCAAGCTAAGAATTATCTCATACTCGATGATACATTGTATCGAAGAGGTGTAGATTGCATCCTATGCCAATGCCTCACTCACAAAGAAGCAGTTATCATACTTAACAATTTCCATACCGGAGCATGTGGCTGTCATTTGTCTAGGTTGGCAACAACCCAAAAGATTTTACAACCAGGTTACTTCTGGCCGACACTAATCAAATATTGTATCAAATCGGTCAAGAAGTGCCATCCGTGTCATATCTTCTCTCAGAAGATGAGGGCACATCCCACTCCCATGTTTCCTATCATCACAGTTGGTCCCTTCACCAAGTGGGGGATTGATTACACTACATGAAACCATCCTTCAGCAAGGGGACACCGTTATATCATTTTCATCGTAGAATACTTCAAAAAGTGGGTCAAAGCTATGCCAAAGTTTAAAGATTATGGAGAGACTACAAATCTCTTTTTATTCAACTAGATAATAACAAGGTTCGGTGTCCCGAGAGAGATTGTCACTGACCATGGTAGCCACTTTCACAACCAGATGATGACCGAATTAACATCAAATCTTGGGTTGTGGAAAGAATATTTCTCACCCTACTACCCCTAAGAAAATGGTCAGGTGGAAGTTGTAAATAAATCTCTTAAGACCATCCTATAGTGAACGATCAACTCAACCAAGTCGAATTGGCATTTGATGTTATACTCGGCATTATGGGCTTACTAAATGTCTGTTAAGACTGCAACTAGTTTCTCACCTTTTCAACTCGTCTACAAGCTAGAAGTAGTCTTGCCTATAGAATGTTAGATTCTATCCCTAAAATTGGCAATACATTTACTGCCAGACACTTCTCCACTTGAAGAACGGTTATTATACCTTGAGCGGCTCAATGAGAAGCATCATGATGTGGCCTTGGCCAACGAAGCTCACAAACAAAAATTCAAGTGTCAATATGATCGGTCAATTCATCCTTGGATTTTCTCTGAAGGCGACCTTGTCCTAGTTTATGACCAAGACAAGGACCCCCTGGGGGTAGGAAAATTCAAACCCATGTGGTTCAGACCATTCATCATAAAAGAGGTTATAAAAAAGGGTGCTTATCATCTGGTTTACTTTGATGTAAATGCTTTGGCAGAGCCTAGAAATGGGCTTTACCTCAAGAAGTATTACTCATAGGTAGGTCTCCTTGGGTAACTTGTTGTAAATTTTGTATAGTCTTTGTAATATTACTTTCTAGTTTCTTTTAGTATTATGGACGTGTCATTTTTTATGCTATCTTTTGTCACTGTGGAAAATGTCAAATGAATCAAAGGTGTTCATTGGGTACATAGACAGTGTTATCTGGCACACTCGAAGGCTTGCCTCCACAACTTGGGTAATTTTTACACCTCAAGGCCAGTTATTGTCTTCTGGAGGTATATGCTTAGGCAACACCACAAACAATGTCGTTGAGTATAGTGCAGTTATTGAGTTGCTTCATGATGCCCTATCATTTGGTATCTCTCATCTATGAGTCTATTTAGACATTCAGCTAGTTATGTCTCAGTTAAATAGAGTATACCATGTTCATGATCTGACTTTACACCGATGATTCCTTAGGGTACATCTCTTAGAACGAATCTTTGATTATATTACATATTTTCATGTTCCTAGGAGATTAAACCAAATTACAGATACTCTAGCTAATCTAATTTTAGACTGGCATCTCACACACATATAAAAAGACATACACATAGACATGTAAATACATTTTTAAAGGTAAATATGATCCATAAGACACAAAAAGACATAAAAATCCATATATAATATCATAATCATCAGAGTACATAGGTGGACGCAAGTGCCTCAAAAAATATATATAGGTGGAGCTATCAAAGTCTAAACTAACTAAGGTTAGAGCCTGTGAGCCCTATTGTAATAATCAACAGCATTTTCCAAACGCTGAAGCAATCGAACCCACGTTTGTGGTGCCCCCACTACATGAGGTTGCATGGATGGTGGCAGATCCTCAATCTCTACCATAGGGATGGTGCGAGTGAGCGAGGTACAATTTCACTCAACTCGTCTCAAAAACCTCTCAACCTCACTGGCTGGAAGCTCTCCTGTTGTTGTTGGTCCCCCTGTGGTGGTAGGTGCGACCCCTGGATGAGGACAATGCCTATTCCTCACATAATCCCTAGGTCATGAGGGTCCCACATCTGCACATAATAGACACATATCTGTCAAATAATCTGGTATAAAAAAAATGATATATAAAAAACAACATAAAAATTATATATGTTTCAAAAAAAAATGATGCAAACTTACCCATCTTGCCTCGCTCCTTGCCTAGAGGTACAAGGATCTCGGGATCACTCGAGAAATAAATCCTAGCATAAGGATAATCCTCTATGGCTGGGATCTGCCATGAAAACCAAGCAAAGAAGTCATCATCAAAGGACTCATTGGTCCTTCCACCACCCTGTCGTGGTAGCAACACTGCCCATCTACAAACGACAGGAAGAGAAGCCTGGTGTCCTCATACCACCACTCGAGGACTGAAACTAGGAAACCTTTCAAAGAAGAAAGAACATAGAATCATCCTGAACCCGAAGTTCCTCTATGTCCGTAACCGACAATCTGTCAGCTGCCTCTTCATGCAATCCTATAGTGTAGTGCTCCAATCAAATATCTGTGCATTTAAGCATTGGACTGCATAGTTCATATGTGCACGAGATGCCTGATGTAGAGACATAGAGCCATTCATCCACCCAATAAGAAACATAATCGCCTATAGTGATAAATCGATGATCCTACTTATTTGCACCTGTGAGATCGATCGGTCTGTACCAGCCTCACAATAAAGTCCTATCAATTCTAATATGTTATGAGGCCTCGAAGGAAATGTCTGGAAATTGAATGGTTCCCCTCTCCTAGAGAGGCCAGTCAAAAAGTATATATTCTCTGTAGTAGGCACCAGTGGCTGCCCCTCTAACATAAAAGATTCTACATCAGGGTGCCAGTATTCAACCAAGGCATTCAGTAGCCTAGGTTGTTCTCTCATGAAAGGACATAGAAAAAACTTGAGCAAGCCACATTGTATTAACACTGCCACAGCATTAGGGTCTTCCCCAACTAGTGTGTTGATATCTTTGTGCTCTCATTCTCTCCATTGCACATACATCTTGCACATGGGAAAATTTTTAGAGGGTTAAGCCTTGCTTTATAAACCTTTTTTCACTCATGGGAGGGTCCACACGAGCTGTTGTGATGACAGTCATGTGTACACGCGCTCTGACATCGGACAGAGTGAGTGTACACGTGGGCTATCATAGGACAACCCACGTGGACCTAGGGATGACCTTTTAAAGGTAAACACCCCCCCAAGAAACCAAATTAAATGCATAAATAAAGAATTAAAAAGAAAAGGGAGGTAGTTTATACTTACTTGGTCCAGACGGATGGTCATTTCATCCACTGTAGCTCCCAGAATCAACACTTTTATCCAAGGGGTTTTTTTTCTCTAGAGTCAATTTCCAAATCAGCAATGGTGATAATGAGCTGCCAACTTCTATTTATAGACTTTTTGGCCCTTTTTTGTCACTTTTTTGGCCCCCCTTATCATTTTCTTTGAATTGAAAACCATTTAGAGTGATTCAAGAGTTGCTTTGAAAGGTTACGATTGGGTATCAAGACATTTTTTGGAGTTTTGGGTCACTTTTGATGGTTCATGGGGAAAAATCTCAAATAGCCAAGTTAGATTTCCACCCCTACTTTTGTATCTCGTTGTCTTTATGCCTTTGCCATAGGATCGATCCCATCAGGTTGCGACATAGAACCATCATGCTACTTTAGAAGTGTCACGATTTGGTGGTAGAGCTTACCGAAACATGGATGCCCTAAGTAGATCCTGGTTGCATTATAGTGTCC
The DNA here is from genome assembly GCA_000966675.3 of Picea glauca. NCBI lineage: Eukaryota > Viridiplantae > Streptophyta > Pinopsida > Pinales > Pinaceae > Picea > Picea glauca. The sequence goes on from JZKD02S0721067.1 coordinate 13,242, forward strand.
ATGCTATCACTAATGACTGTAGGCTCGGGAGTCCTTTTAGTTTTTCCTGATTACACATTTGAGCCTCATTTGCATGACTCTTGAACTCACCCACAGGACTCACAAAACATAATGGGTCTTCTTTTAAGCCCTTTTTAGACCCTCTAAACATGAAAAGATTGTCAAGCGATCTTGTGGCCTTTCACGCTCGTTAAACTGAAATTTGAAGTCACGTTTATCCGGCAGTAGTTTACCCCTTTTTCGGTCCGGATGGTCAACTCTACGAACAAAGTATACTCTTAGGAACTTCAGTTCTCTAGAAGAGTACTCTCAGGTATAATTTTAAACCTTTTTCAGGCCTAAGGGACTAAATTTACGAAAAAGGAACCCCCACGAAGTCCGTAGTTAATCTCTTTTTAGACTTCCTAAAATTGAAAAGATCACCAAGTGACCTTATTCTTTCACACTCGTTAAAATGGTCCAGAAGAACATTTATGACGGAGTCCATAGTTAATATTTTTTCAGACTCCTTAAAAATGAAAAAATGGTCAAGTGATCTTGTCTGTATCACACTCATTAAAATGGCTTTGAATGGACGTCTTTTCGGTGCTAATTTACCCCTTTTTCGAACCGACTAGACAACCTTCGAAAAAGGTACCCCAATGGAGTCTAGTTTTACGTTTTTCAAACTCTCTAAATATGAAACACCATCGATGTTACCTTCTCTAGGCTCATTAAACTTACATCGAAGGATGTTACCATTGTGTGTTTGGTTAACCACGTTTGCATACCTACATCTTTGGTCTAATGTCAGCTCCATGTTGCTCTCAACTAAACCATCTGAAGCATGCTTTATACGCAAGCCCTATAACACTTTGTCTCTGCATCTTGACACCTTTGGTCCCAGGAGAGATTTTTCCCTAGTGTCCTTTCTTTGAACATTAGTCTTTTCCTTGCGCCTCGAACTTGTATGTTTGCAACACTCATTCCTCCTTTGTAATGTAACATTCTTTTATTATTTTTCCAAAATTATTGAAAAAGACAAAAAAATCAAATATACCCCAAAAAGAGGAAGGGAAAATTATTTTCTTTTTATTGGCAGCACAATGAGTCACCCTTGGATAAAGCACATATGTATGTTTGTTCGTCAAACTCTGGGATTTAATATGACCTTAGGAAGTTGTTCCCACTACATTGAGTTATGTCCTCCTCCATTTGGTTATTCTTCCAAACATATGGAGAGTTTGTGTTGCCTCCTGCCTCGTAAACTTATGTTAATGCCATGCTACCTGATTCTCATCATTTGTCATGCTATTGTCTAAGGGAAGTTTTTACCAATCCTAAGTCGGCCCCTCTGCAGTTTGTCTCTTTCCCTCATGCCCGACCATCCCAAAAGTCCAATCAAGTCTTTATTCAAAATCAATGAAGCCTTGGGTCTGATAATCAATATTCTCTAGTCCATGACCAACGAGTTGTCGAAGACCTCTAGGTAGTGAATTTGTACACTCATATTACACTCCTAACTGATTTTTGAAGATTTTGAAGTTGTTGCTCAAGCTCTAAAGACCTCATCTCCAACCATCAGGCCTTATCAGCTTCTAGAAGATTGATACTCTACATGTATATCTTTTTTATTTTGAGATGTAGCTCTGTTGTGTATTGCTCACAGCTACACTTTATATAGTTATATGAAATGGATCTACAATGTATTTGATTGGTAGCCATGATTTTATTTTATCCTGAACATGGGTATGCCTACCTTGGTGAGACAATTATTCTTTTGCAGATGACACCTCCCGATTTCTGACCCCTGGGCTCACTTGTTCGGATCATCGGTGAA
>JZKD02S0721100.1:0-15060 GCA_000966675.3 Picea glauca
ATGGGTTTTCTACAACAATTTCATTTGGTAATCAAGTACAAGAAGGGTACAAGTAACAAGGTAGCCAATATGCTTTCTAGACCTCCTATTGTTGCTTCTATTATTTTGAAGAATATTGATTTATCTCATGATAGCTATGTAGAACAATATGCTATCGATGAAGATTTTAAAGAAGTATATGAGAAGCTAACCCATGGTGCACGGGTAGAGAACTATTGTCTGCGGGGAAAGTTACTCTATCATCTTGGGAAGTTATGTATTCCTACAATTGAACGAGTCCAGGTAATACGAGAAGCTCATACTTCTCTTGTATCAGGGCATTTTGGGGTAGGAAAAACTATGTCTCATTTGCATAGGTTTTGTTACTGGCCTTAAATGAAATCAATTGTAAGTAAATATGTAAAGGGGTGTGTGATGTGTTTCACTTGTAAGCCCACTAATAGAAAATTGGGGCTATACTCACCACTTCCTGTTCCATCCCATCCATGGGAAATCATTTCCATGGATTTTATAGGGGGTTTACCAATGACCAGAGGGGGTCATGATTATTTGTATGTTGTAGTGGATAGGTTCAACAAGATGTGTATCTTGATGCCATGTAAAAAGAAGATCATTGCTGAGCAGACTGCTAATCTCTTTTTTCAGGATGTTTAGGTTCACTTTGGATTACCCACGTCCATTGTCTCGGATCGAGATACTCGATTCCTTGAGTATTTTTGGACTAGCTTGTGGAGAATGATGGACACCAAATTGAAGAGGAGCACTGCTTTTCATCTACAGACCGACGGACGGACAGAGGTGGTAAACAAAACAATGGTACTTTTGCTTTGAGGCTACTGCAGCAAGCATCCTAAGTTATGGGATGAACAAATACCTTATGTACAACATGCTTATAATCGAGCTTTACATTCATCCACTCAGAGTTCACCTTTTGAGATGTGTTATGGGTACCTACCAAAGGTTCCTTTGGACTTGATGTATGGGAGAGATGCCGATGTGAATGAAGAATGCATAGAGGACAGAGCCCGCAATTTCATCCAAATGATTCAACAGATACACCAGGCAGTAAGGGAATAGTTGGAGAAGAGTCAAGCACAATATAAAGCTCGACATGACAAGCATAGGGTTGATCATCAGTTCCAGGTTGGAGACCGGGTATGGATTCATATCAACAAGGAACGATTGAAGGGTGAAGGCAAGAAACTCAAGCCCATCCGATATGGGCCCTTCACTATTTTGGAGAAAAGCAGTACTAATTCTTTTCATTTATATATTCTGCCTTATATGTAGATTTATTCAGTTGTGAATGTAGGGAACTTGAAACTTTTTGAACCTCCCATGATCATGGATCAGGATGAGGAAGTTTCAATATCATCAGTTGATGAGTTTTCACCTGATTACTTGGATGAGTTACAAGAAGATATCATCATGGATAGAAGGACGAGGACTTCACACAAAGGTGATGTTGATTATCTTCGAGTAGGCTTAAAAGGCACACATCCAAGCAAGGCAAAGTGGATTAAGAAAAATAAGGTGAGGGAACTCTTCCCTCACTTACCAATTGATTGATGAAAGCTTTTGGTGGTCCAAAAATCTCTCAGTGGGAAGGCGTGATCCAAAATGGATTCAAAGAAGGTTAAGACAACTCAAAATGCACAGAAGCAAATCAGAACGCTCAGAATGGCTCCAGCAGACAGCAAAAGGGAAAAAAATAAAAGTTCCTAAAACTTAGTTAAAATGACATAATCACGAAGAGCACATCACAAGCTTTCTAATGGTGCAAACGGATCATCAAACGGAGTTACAGATCAAAATTTATAAGCGGTCAAAGTTCAATCAAACTTGGTCAAACAGGGAAAAGTCAAAGTGACACCTGGCACCATTGCAAGGGTGACACGTGGCATAGATGAGTTGGCAAGATGACATGGCATGGCAGGCACATGGGCACGTTCGGTGATGACACATGTCAACTTCATTGGCAAATCATATTGTGACAAGTGGTAGTTTTGGTGGACCAGTTATATGGTGCCACGTGGCCCAATCATGGGCTGCCACATGGCACCCCTCCAATGGCTGGAAAATGCAAAAGTTTATTTGACTCCTCAAGATTCAATCTCATAACCTCCAAACAACCCAAAGGCCCTACACACACGTGCTAACCACTAAACCATACATTGTTTCTTGTTTTTAATATGGTTTAAATGATATTTAAATGTAAGCTTTAGACTTAGGCGCCAATGAGAGGGACTAGGCCTTCGGCCCAGCCCCTAATCACGTGTTTTATCCCACATGACCATATTATTCCGCCGCTTTGTGGGCTTAACCCAACCAACCACCAAATATAGCATATTTGCCACTAAATTTAGCCTTTCCACCATTTTCTCCACCAGTTTGTAACCTCCGCCAGTTTTAGCAAGCACACCAAAAATTTGTTATAACACACGTGTAAAATAGGGAGTCTGTGGGATTCAACCCCAGAACCTCCCAACAACCTAGGCCTTAATTTATATGATCTAACCAACTTGCCAACCACTTGAGTTATGACATAACCGCCCAGAATTTGTATATAAGGGGGTTTCGCGCAGTCCATGAAAAGACACAAGAGAGCACGGAGAAGGGTCAGGCTGAGTGCATTCATACAGTACGGATTTGGGCACATTTTTCAAGATTTTGGCATGGATTTCTAGATCTATCAATCATTAATTGCAGGAGCAGTGGCATAGAAACCGAGGCAGGGGTGTCTTGGGGGCCCAAAAGTGTCCGACTCGTATTGAGGCATGGAGATAGTCAGTTTTAGGTAAAACAATTCCATGAACGCAATGGTGGTGTTAGTTTTCTGATCTGAGCAAAGCTTATGTGGCTTAACTCTAGAATGAGGTATACTTATGTATTTTTCCCAATTCTTTTGTGGAGTTAATAAAAAGACCTACCCATTTGAGAGTAGGACCCGGAGACGTAGTCCACTAGGGACGACCTCCATTATCAAGTTCTTTGTGTTCATATTGCATGATTGTGTCTCTTTCATTTTGAGTTTTTCCTTCTTTATGGTGTACTTTTGTTTATGCTCATTTTATGCAATTCTTTAATAAGTCCCCTGACGAAAAGATCCCGAATCAATAATAGATACATTGTTGTAGAAAAAAGTAACTCATTATCATTCCTTTCATGTTTAAGGAACATACTGTTAAACAATTGTCAAATTGACATATCAAATCGTGATAAAAAAAAAATTAAAAATAGTCATTGGAAAGCTAACACAATTCTTCACAAGTTTTTTTTTTACTGTAAAGTGAAATTCTAAATAAAAAAAAATACTTTTGTATGTCGGAAATTGAAGAACTTGTGAAAATACAGTTTGTTTTCTCATAAAACAAGAAAAAGTGTAACCCATCTTCATGATTTCATCCATATGTTAGCCACCTGTTCTACCACAAAAGGGAAACCAGAACACGTGGCTCCCATTAAAAACTTAGAGTTTGACGTGTTATAGTGTAAACAAAACTGTACCAACAAAATGATTTGATCGTCGTGATAAAACTGTATGAACAAAATGAAATTGGTCGCCATGACCATCTAGTTTGTGACGAGAGAACATAGAAAACCAAAACCTGGAGGCACTACTCCTTGGGAAATCTTGAACGACCATGGATGTTGAAGGACAGGATGAACTTATGGCCACACGTTGGGCATCGAGTCCGTGTAGGAGCGTCCGCCAATGCATCGAACATAATATCCATTCTTTTGTCAAGGATGCGTTGTGAGTGCAGTTGGTCATATTGCTTTTGCCGAATTTCAAAGATGAGTTGGAGGTGCTCTTCCGAGATTGAATTTGTGGAGAGAAGAGGTGGGTCCACCTCCTTGTCCTTTCCAACGCTCATCGTATGATCCTCCACCTGCCAATTTGGGGGAATTTCTTCCTCCACAATGCAATTTACTGTTCCAAACACCTGGTCCTATGGATGTATTTTTTGGCGGGAAAGAGGATTATTGAGCAGATGAGTGTTAGGGTTAATATCCAGTGTCATAATGTTGGATGACATGGGAGAGGAGCGGATTAACTAGGGTTAATATTTTTGTAGCTAGGGTTAATATTTATTCTAGGTTAATATTTTGAACTCCCTTTCATTCTTTCAACCAAATTGTATTCAATTTTGAGAGGCAATTGATATCCGTCGTTTGGAAGTTTAATTTCCTTCTACTATCAATCTGGATGATGTCTTTGTTTTATTCATACTATGAATTTTTGTAGCTATTGACAATAAGGCACGACACTTCAAACATGCTTGGATTGAAACAAAGAAGTTGACAATGCAACGTGCTTAACAAATCAAGGTGTTGTTGAATAAATCCAAGTAATATTAAGTGTTGGAATATATAATTCCTACTTATCTAATACGCTTGATAATGTATTGATAAGTAGAGATAATCTCTTTGTGAGTTGTGTGATCCTCTTCTTAAGAGGTTGTTAGAGAGTTGGATTTGTGAGATCATAGTTTGGTGCGTGGTTGAGATATTCTCTCAACCTCTCCAGTTATCTTTGAAATAAGTTAGAACTGATAATAACCTCTGCACTCTATATAATAGATTCTAATGTATTGATATTAACAAGTAATTGAATATTTTGTGTGTTATACTCTACTCTTCCATTTTATCATGGTATCAGAGATTCAGGGTTGTGCATAACTCCTTCACATGAGTGTCTAGGAAAATGTGGAGAGTAGAGTAGATAATAGATTGATTATTGAGTGGATTGTTGTTGTGTGTTGTGTGTTTGCATTAATGGTTTGTTTGTCCATCAGATCCATGTGAGGGGATCTCATAGAGTTTATGCTTGAGACAAAATTCACGCAATCATTGAAATTGAGATACTGTTGCATGATAGATGAGTGTTGGCCAAGTCATTAATCGTGTCAGTATCAGAGGTGAACTTGTGTGCAGAAGATGAGAACGAGCACTAATGCTTCCTGATTTTTTGTATAGTAGGCGATCTCGCAAAAGACGTCAGACTTCGGCAACATGGGCAATGACTATTGGATATCACAAGGGTTCAAACCAAGTGGAAAATTAATCCAGTCCTTCGAAAGACATGCATCGCTCCGATGACCTATTGATTACAATGAGAAGTGCAAGTAATTAAGAGATTGTGTGGGTGTAAGCAGATGATCCAGGAAAATTCTATGCCCAGTGGCTCTCAAGAGTTAAGTCACACCAGATTCAGAGACAAGAAATACTTCTTTTCCATTAGGCGTGTGATGTGTTTACAGCAAGATGGAGCCACAAACTGTATGAAAGGGTGGTGTATGAGAAACTTTCATATTCTCTTTTGTAATATACCTTTCCCTCTTCTGATTTGTGTTGGTAACCAACACTTGTGAGAAAAAGGAAAATAATGGTGTGATTTCCTCAACTTTGACCAGAATGTTATTGAGTTCGTCATTTGTCATCTGGAGCTCTCAATTTCCTTTGTCCAGGACGCAAAGATTCGTGCAATTTTTTGAAATTTTTTCCGACATGTTTAAACCATTTGATGTTAATTTTGAAGACCATATGATGTTAATTGTGAAGATAATTGTGAGCGTTGTCTTCTATAATTCTGATTTTGTATCAGAATTAATTAATTTCAATTGTGAGCTTTGGAAAAATCATTGATTCACAAAGAGAAGAAGTTGAATTCCTTAGATTACTAACACGGTCTCCTATGTCGATGGTGATGGTTTGATCGCTCCTTATCACTTCTTTGAAATTTTCCAAGAGTCTGCTAAAGTGGGACTGCAGGTCAAGTTGCAAGATCTCAACGCATGCACCAAAATACCATTGGACAGCTTTGGAAGGGCCTCCATAGATTAAAAACTTGAAGGATTGTGTGGAGGTGTTATAATGAAGTGAGGAGTTATAGTGAAGTGAGGTGTATGTGACCATTCTGTCGGATTCACACATTCTCCAATATGATTGTGAAAAGTGTGATAGAGTTATGATTTAACAAATATTGTTTGTTTGAGGGTGTGCATAGTATAATATGAGTTATAATATGAGTTATATATGTAATTAAAATCAATTCTATGATATTTTGATGTAGTGATCCTAGAGAATACTATCTATTTGAGTCATTGTATAACCCCTAATGTGAAAAGTTTGTGGTGATATAAAAACCACTATGTAAATCATGCTTGAGGGTAATCCGAGAAAGCCTAGAGCATGGTTATAGGTAATCTGAGAAAACCTCATACGTGATTAAGGGTAATTTGAGAAAACCCATAGCATGGTTATAGGTAATCCAAGAAAACCTGGTGCATGGTTGAGGGTAATCCTAAAAAACCCAGAGTATGGTTATGGGTAAGCTGAAAAAAACGTTTGATGATGATGTGATGAAGGGGGAGTTAAAGTTAAAAGTACAGGTATGAGGAAGAATAGTTGAATGAACCATGTAGATGAAAATGATTCCTAGATAAATGGAGATTACGACAGCTAATGGCCCATGTATTTCGAGTAGATGGATTTCTTTTTGTACGGAAGTCAATAATCAGATACAGGTACAAGAGGAAGCAGATGAAGATATGACCACATAGATATTTATATAAGTATTCATTAAGGGAGAGTGTTGGAATATATAATTTCTACTTATCTAATATGTTTGCTAATGTATTTAGAAGTAGAGCTAATCTCTTCATGAGTTGGGTGATTCTATTCTTAATAGGTTGTTAGAGAGTTGGATTTGTGAGATTCTAGTTTGGTGTGTGGTTGAGATATTCTCTCAACTTTCCCAGTTATCTTTGGAATAAGTTAGAACTAATAACCGCATGCGCACTCTATATAATATAGTCTAATGTATTGATGTTATCAAGTAATTAAATATTTTTTGTTTTATAATCTACTCTTCCATTTTATCACTAAGTGGAAAGTGTAGGTTCAACTTAAATGGCCTAGATATTCTTGATAATTTTTTAAATTATAACATTCTAAATGTTTTTTCCTAAAACAAAAATACAAGAGAAACTCACAAAATTTAAAGGTTGTATTCATTCCCTTTGGAATATGATGCCTTGAATGATGATGAACATTGTTTGTATGACACTCGACGAAGAATACATTAGCCATGATATTAGTGCACATGTAAACCATCTCTAGCTTTTTGCTATCTTATTCAAGCATTTGTGTGGAAGACAAATAAACATTGAAAATGCACCCAGGTTCGCAAAGATGGACTTAGAAATGAATGTTGATGAATTAAGTGGATTTCTAGTATGAAAGCTTAGCTTTATCACTCTATAAGTGCCTCCTTGGGAACATTTGTTGAGTATTTGTCTCTTTTAATGAAAATGTTGCTACAACTACTGTGTGGAATATTTTAAAATCCTAAAGATTTAGGTTGTGAAGTAGAATTTGGTTTTATTGGAAGAGTGAATGTTTTAAATATCTTATCCATATAATGCATAATATGGTGAAAAATATGCCACGATATCATGGATGTGTTTATAGGTTTTGACAGATGGTTTTGTTTACATCAAATTGATGGATTCTAGAACCTAAATCTCTTTCAAAACATTGTTTTTATTAAAAACATTTTAGAACCAAAACTAACTTTTCAAAACAATGTTTTGTTTAAGAACTTAAACTTGATTAAAAACCTAAATGATTGAAAATATTGTTACTTTCAATCTCATCCACACTTCAATTTATCAATTTAATAGATTAGTTTCACATTTTTGTTTTTCTTCAAAGAGTTCTTTGAACAATGAGAATGAAAAACAGACACACTTACTTTCTAAGCATAAGAACCAGTGAAAAAAAAACAATTGCATTTTCATATTTTGTAAAATGTGCATTGCAACAATGTTATGTTATTTTCCTCAAAATTTTAAATTGTTTATCCATTAAAAAAATAAAAAGACAATAATAAAAGGTTTTTTGGGATTTAATAATGATTTTTTTTTTATTCTCATTTCCCTCAATAATGTTTTTTTTTTATTCTCATCTCCCTCTATAATGTATAGAGGGATAATTTCCCAATGATTAATTAAATATTTTTAAATGATTCAAGTTTGATTCATAATATTTGTAATGTTATCTAAAAAATTTCACTTTTTGTCATTTCCAACTTGACAGTTGTCACTCAATATATTGATTCTCCATGTGAAACGCCTAGCCATGTAATGAAGAGGATGATAAAGGGAGCTATGGATCCTATCAAGTGAAACCTAGTTTATAAACAAAATCAAAGTGAAACTAATTGTATAAAAAAAATAAGACCTATGATTAGGAACGATCTTAGGCTGATTTCCTCACCATTGCTTTGTAATTCAGTAGCAAGACTACCAACTTCACAATGACTAGCAGTGAGCACATCTTTAAAGATTGACTCAGAAAAGGCCATTATCTATTGGAAAACATTGGTTGTGCATAATTATTTAAGAACCTAGGGAGAACATTTTTGGTTTGTAGTTAGACATCCCAATGTAGTCAATGTTTCTATATTCTTCACTCTTATACATTGTTATGTCATCATCACAATGTTTTGTTGGATTTCAATTACAATTTTCTAACTTAAAACAAGAGTAGGTAACCTAATTATCGTTATATTTAACAAATTCCAATGGGATGTCCTTATGATATAACTCCCATGCTTCAACTATTTTATATATNCTTTAGACTTAGGCGCCAATGAGAGGGACTAGGCCTTCGGCCCAGCCCCTAATCACGTGTTTTATCCCACATGACCATATTATTCCGCCGCTTTGTGGGCTTAACCCAACCAACCACCAAATATAGCATATTTGCCACTAAATTTAGCCTTTCCACCATTTTCTCCACCAGTTTGTAACCTCCGCCAGTTTTAGCAAGCACACCAAAAATTTGTTATAACACACGTGTAAAATAGGGAGTCTGTGGGATTCAACCCCAGAACCTCCCAACAACCTAGGCCTTAATTTATATGATCTAACCAACTTGCCAACCACTTGAGTTATGACATAACCGCCCAGAATTTGTATATAAGGGGGTTTCGCGCAGTCCATGAAAAGACACAAGAGAGCACGGAGAAGGGTCAGGCTGAGTGCATTCATACAGTACGGATTTGGGCACATTTTTCAAGATTTTGGCATGGATTTCTAGATCTATCAATCATTAATTGCAGGAGCAGTGGCATAGAAACCGAGGCAGGGGTGTCTTGGGGGCCCAAAAGTGTCCGACTCGTATTGAGGCATGGAGATAGTCAGTTTTAGGTAAAACAATTCCATGAACGCAATGGTGGTGTTAGTTTTCTGATCTGAGCAAAGCTTATGTGGCTTAACTCTAGAATGAGGTATACTTATGTATTTTTCCCAATTCTTTTGTGGAGTTAATAAAAAGACCTACCCATTTGAGAGTAGGACCCGGAGACGTAGTCCACTAGGGACGACCTCCATTATCAAGTTCTTTGTGTTCATATTGCATGATTGTGTCTCTTTCATTTTGAGTTTTTCCTTCTTTATGGTGTACTTTTGTTTATGCTCATTTTATGCAATTCTTTAATAAGTCCCCTGACGAAAAGATCCCGAATCAATAATAGATACATTGTTGTAGAAAAAAGTAACTCATTATCATTCCTTTCATGTTTAAGGAACATACTGTTAAACAATTGTCAAATTGACATATCAAATCGTGATAAAAAAAAATTTAAAAATAGTCATTGGAAAGCTAACACAATTCTTCACAAGTTTTTTTTTTACTATAAAGTGAAATTCTAAATAAAAAAAAATACTTTTGTATGTCGGAAATTGAAGAACTTGTGAAAATACAGTTTGTTTTCTCATAAAACAAGAAAAATTGTAACCCATCTTCATGATTTCACCCATATGTTAACCACCTGTTCTACCACAAAAGGGAAACCAGAACACGTGGCTCCCATTAAAAACTTAGATTTTGACGTGTTACAGTGTAAACAAAACTGTACCAACAAAATGATTTGATCGTCGTGATAAAACTGTATGAACAAAATGAAATTGGTCGCCATGACCATCTAGTTTGTGACGAGAAAACATAAAAAACCAAAACCTGGAGGCACTACTCCTTGGGAAAGCTTGAACGACCATGGATGTTGAAGGACAGGATGAACTTCTGGCCACACGTTGGGCATCGAGTCCGTGTAGGAGCGTCCGCCAATGCATCAAACATAATATCCATTCTTTTGTCAAGGATGCGTTGTGAGTGCAGTTGGTCATATTGCTTTTGACGAATTTCAAAGATGAGTTGGAGGTGCTCTTCCGAGATTGAATTTGTGGAGAGAAGAGGTGGGTCCACCTCCTTTTCCTTTCCAACGCTCATCGTATGATCCTCCACCTGCCAATTTGGGGGAATTTCTTCCTCCACAATGCAATTTACTGTTCCAAACACCTGGTCCTATGGATGTATTTTTTGGGGGGGAAGAGGATTATTGAGCAGATGAGTGTTAGGGTTAATATCCAGTGTCATAATGTTGGATGACATGGGAGAGGAGCGGATTAACTAGGGTTAATATTTTTGTAGCTAGGGTTAATATTTATTCTAGGTTAATATTTTGAACTCCCTTTCATTCTTTCAACCAAATTGTATTCAATTTTGAGAGGCAATTGATATCCGTCGTTTGGAAGTTTAATTTCCTTCTACTATCAATCTGGATGATGTCTTTGTTTTATTCATACTATGAATTTTTGTAGCTATTGACAATAAGGCACGACACTTCAAACATGCTTGGATTGAAACAAAGAAGTTGACAATGCAACGTGCTTAACAAATCAAGGTGTTGTTGAATAAATCCAAGTAATATTAAGTGTTGGAATATATAATTCCTACTTATCTAATACGCTTGATAATGTATTGATAAGTAGAGATAATCTCTTTGTGAGTTGTGTGATCCTCTTCTTAAGAGGTTGTTAGAGAGTTGGATTTGTGAGATCATAGTTTGGTGCGTGGTTGAGATATTCTCTCAACCTCTCCAGTTATCTTTGAAATAAGTTAGAACTGATAATAACCTCTGCACTCTATATAATAGATTCTAATGTATTGATATTAACAAGTAATTGAATATTTTGTGTGTTATACTCTACTCTTCCATTTTATCATGGTATCAGAGATTCAGGGTTGTGCATAACTCCTTCACATGAGTGTCTAGGAAAATGTGGAGAGTAGAGTAGATAATAGATTGATTATTGAGTGGATTGTTGTTGTGTGTTGTGTGTTTGCATTAATGGTTTGTTTGTCCATCAGATCCATGTGAGGGGATCTCATAGAGTTTATGCTTGAGACAAAATTCACGCAATCATTGAAATTGAGATACTGTTGCATGATAGATGAGTGTTGGCCAAGTCATTAATCGTGTCAGTATCAGAGGTGAACTTGTGTGCAGAAGATGAGAACGAGCACTAATGCTTCCTGATTTTTTGTATAGTAGGCGATCTCGCAAAAGACGTCAGACTTCGGCAACATGGGCAATGACTATTGGATATCACAAGGGTTCAAACCAAGTGGAAAATTAATCCAGTCCTTCGAAAGACATGCATCGCTCCGATGACCTATTGATTACAATGAGAAGTGCAAGTAATTAAGAGATTGTGTGGGTGTAAGCAGATGATCCAGGAAAATTCTATGCCCAGTGGCTCTCAAGAGTTAAGTCACACCAGATTCAGAGACAAGAAATACTTCTTTTCCATTAGGCGTGTGATGTGTTTACAGCAAGATGGAGCCACAAACTGTATGAAAGGGTGGTGTATGAGAAACTTTCATATTCTCTTTTGTAATATACCTTTCCCTCTTCTGATTTGTGTTGGTAACCAACACTTGTGAGAAAAAGGAAAATAATGGTGTGATTTCCTCAACTTTGACCAGAATGTTATTGAGTTCGTCATTTGTCATCTGGAGCTCTCAATTTCCTTTGTCCAGGACGCAAAGATTCGTGCAATTTTTTGAAATTTTTTCCGACATGTTTAAACCATTTGATGTTAATTTTGAAGACCATATGATGTTAATTGTGAAGATAATTGTGAGCGTTGTCTTCTATAATTCTGATTTTGTATCAGAATTAATTAATTTCAATTGTGAGCTTTGGAAAAATCATTGATTCACAAAGAGAAGAAGTTGAATTCCTTAGATTACTAACACGGTCTCCTATGTCGATGGTGATGGTTTGATCGCTCCTTATCACTTCTTTGAAATTTTCCAAGAGTCTGCTAAAGTGGGACTGCAGGTCAAGTTGCAAGATCTCAACGCATGCACCAAAATACCATTGGACAGCTTTGGAAGGGCCTCCATAGATTAAAAACTTGAAGGATTGTGTGGAGGTGTTATAATGAAGTGAGGAGTTATAGTGAAGTGAGGTGTATGTGACCATTCTGTCGGATTCACACATTCTCCAATATGATTGTGAAAAGTGTGATAGAGTTATGATTTAACAAATATTGTTTGTTTGAGGGTGTGCATAGTATAATATGAGTTATAATATGAGTTATATATGTAATTAAAATCAATTCTATGATATTTTGATGTAGTGATCCTAGAGAATACTATCTATTTGAGTCATTGTATAACCCCTAATGTGAAAAGTTTGTGGTGATATAAAAACCACTATGTAAATCATGCTTGAGGGTAATCCGAGAAAGCCTAGAGCATGGTTATAGGTAATCTGAGAAAACCTCATACGTGATTAAGGGTAATTTGAGAAAACCCATAGCATGGTTATAGGTAATCCAAGAAAACCTGGTGCATGGTTGAGGGTAATCCTAAAAAACCCAGAGTATGGTTATGGGTAAGCTGAAAAAAACGTTTGATGATGATGTGATGAAGGGGGAGTTAAAGTTAAAAGTACAGGTATGAGGAAGAATAGTTGAATGAACCATGTAGATGAAAATGATTCCTAGATAAATGGAGATTACGACAGCTAATGGCCCATGTATTTCGAGTAGATGGATTTCTTTTTGTACGGAAGTCAATAATCAGATACAGGTACAAGAGGAAGCAGATGAAGATATGACCACATAGATATTTATATAAGTATTCATTAAGGGAGAGTGTTGGAATATATAATTTCTACTTATCTAATATGTTTGCTAATGTATTTAGAAGTAGAGCTAATCTCTTCATGAGTTGGGTGATTCTATTCTTAATAGGTTGTTAGAGAGTTGGATTTGTGAGATTCTAGTTTGGTGTGTGGTTGAGATATTCTCTCAACTTTCCCAGTTATCTTTGGAATAAGTTAGAACTAATAACCGCATGCGCACTCTATATAATATAGTCTAATGTATTGATGTTATCAAGTAATTAAATATTTTTTGTTTTATAATCTACTCTTCCATTTTATCACTAAGTGGAAAGTGTAGGTTCAACTTAAATGGCCTAGATATTCTTGATAATTTTTTAAATTATAACATTCTAAATGTTTTTTCCTAAAACAAAAATACAAGAGAAACTCACAAAATTTAAAGGTTGTATTCATTCCCTTTGGAATATGATGCCTTGAATGATGATGAACATTGTTTGTATGACACTCGACGAAGAATACATTAGCCATGATATTAGTGCACATGTAAACCATCTCTAGCTTTTTGCTATCTTATTCAAGCATTTGTGTGGAAGACAAATAAACATTGAAAATGCACCCAGGTTCGCAAAGATGGACTTAGAAATGAATGTTGATGAATTAAGTGGATTTCTAGTATGAAAGCTTAGCTTTATCACTCTATAAGTGCCTCCTTGGGAACATTTGTTGAGTATTTGTCTCTTTTAATGAAAATGTTGCTACAACTACTGTGTGGAATATTTTAAAATCCTAAAGATTTAGGTTGTGAAGTAGAATTTGGTTTTATTGGAAGAGTGAATGTTTTAAATATCTTATCCATATAATGCATAATATGGTGAAAAATATGCCACGATATCATGGATGTGTTTATAGGTTTTGACAGATGGTTTTGTTTACATCAAATTGATGGATTCTAGAACCTAAATCTCTTTCAAAACATTGTTTTTATTAAAAACATTTTAGAACCAAAACTAACTTTTCAAAACAATGTTTTGTTTAAGAACTTAAACTTGATTAAAAACCTAAATGATTGAAAATATTGTTACTTTCAATCTCATCCACACTTCAATTTATCAATTTAATAGATTAGTTTCACATTTTTGTTTTTCTTCAAAGAGTTCTTTGAACAATGAGAATGAAAAACAGACACACTTACTTTCTAAGCATAAGAACCAGTGAAAAAAAAACAATTGCATTTTCATATTTTGTAAAATGTGCATTGCAACAATGTTATGTTATTTTCCTCAAAATTTTAAATTGTTTATCCATTAAAAAAATAAAAAGACAATAATAAAAGGTTTTTTGGGATTTAATAATGATTTTTTTTTTATTCTCATTTCCCTCAATAATGTTTTTTTTTTATTCTCATCTCCCTCTATAATGTATAGAGGGATAATTTCCCAATGATTAATTAAATATTTTTAAATGATTCAAGTTTGATTCATAATATTTGTAATGTTATCTAAAAAATTTCACTTTTTGTCATTTCCAACTTGACAGTTGTCACTCAATATATTGATTCTCCATGTGAAACGCCTAGCCATGTAATGAAGAGGATGATAAAGGGAGCTATGGATCCTATCAAGTGAAACCTAGTTTATAAACAAAATCAAAGTGAAACTAATTGTATAAAAAAAATAAGACCTATGATTAGGAACGATCTTAGGCTGATTTCCTCACCATTGCTTTGTAATTCAGTAGCAAGACTACCAACTTCACAATGACTAGCAGTGAGCACATCTTTAAAGATTGACTCAGAAAAGGCCATTATCTATTGGAAAACATTGGTTGTGCATAATTATTTAAGAACCTAGGGAGAACATTTTTGGTTTGTAGTTAGACATCCCAATGTAGTCAATGTTTCTATATTCTTCACTCTTATACATTGTTATGTCATCATCACAATGTTTTGTTGGATTTCAATTACAATTTTCTAACTTAAAACAAGAGTAGGTAACCTAATTATCGTTATATTTAACAAATTCCAATGGGATGTCCTTATGATATAACTCCCATGCTTCAACTATTTTATATAT
>JZKD02S0721111.1:0-15059 GCA_000966675.3 Picea glauca
CAATAACTATGGGATGTGATTTTCACACCCACCCTCTTACAGGAGTTTAATGATTGGGCTCTCATACACTCAAACAAAAAATAGAAGGTTGTCCCCAATGATAATAAAATTCAAGAAAGTGGGTCGAATTAATACCCATAAATAAATTCCCCCTTGAGACCCTCTTAGACACTCATTTATCTTATGGAAAACACACCCCTCATATCTGTCCATATCCCCCAACAACTAACATCCCATTTTATTTGTTAAATTTAGAAAATAAATTTTTCATAGACATCGCTTGGCCATAGCCATATTTCATATCTACATTATGCATTAATTAAATTGGGGATTATAGTGTGGATGTTACACGTAGGGAAAATATCCTACGTAGAATGGAAAGAGTGTCAACCTGGAAATAAAAACAAAAAACTAAAATATTATCTCTGTAAAAAAAAAAAGAGCGTATCCATGTTTTATACCTATAGATTTGACTGAGATGGTTGTATCTTGAGAAAATGGAAACCGTTTCGAGTGAAATGAAAAGTGTTTCTAACTGAAATGAGCACTCTAGATGCAGTGGAATGGTCATATTGGCCCAAAAATGTACAAAAATAGTAGAAACCATAGATGTAGCAACATGACTTCAAGATCTTGATCTACAATGGGAGCGGGTCTTCCAACATGATTTGATACCATGTTCAACAAAACGGGTTATTCCAATAGAGAATGAACACCTTCAATAACCACTCACACAAACAAATCAAATATAAACACACTGATGTTTATTCGTGGTAAAAATCCAATGTGGGGAAACATCCACGGCCCCAACCAACGTGACCACTTGAGGCAATTTAATAATGAAAAAGAAAAATATTACAATATATTTTCTCACAATCAATCATCAGCAAATGACCCTCTATTCTCTTTAAATAGATATCATGGACCAATCAAGTGTTAATCCATAGATCAATGTAGTCATTAAGATTGAGGATAACATTAGTTGTCAGATCACTCTATGTCTAGAACATATCATGATCGTCAGATTACATAATTACAAATGTATATTAATGCATACTAAAGAAACACACTAAGAAACACACTTTTACCTAAAGACACTTTAGACCAAGTTGATATAAACTAACTCCTAAGTGTCTAAATATCCTAGAAAGGAAGTGGATCTAGAAACTAGATAGTACCTTGGAACTTTTAATCATCAGTGACAGGATTAATCCTCGTGATTAACAGTGGGTTTAACTCATTGACCCTTAATTGATCAATTCTATGAGTGTTCAACATCAAATCCTCTATTCACACTTGCTATATTGTACTAGATACCTTAGGATCCATTTTCATTATGGGTAGGTCCCCTCGCAAATGTTAATAGTATTCATCAATGACTAATAAGAAAATGGTTTTTAGCATGCTTGACATTGGCTCATTTATTCACAAGATGTATATTTGTACAATTGATGGGATTGGATTGAAGACCTTGGATGTAGGGGAATTATCCATATATGTTACCCTTCCTAAGATATCTTGGATTATATCACTACTATATGAGTACTTTGAAGACCACATTGGCACTCTCATTTGTGCTAGATGTCTTCCTGATATATACTATGACATAGATCCACATTATATCTTCTCATGTGTATGATCTCTTTTATGACACAAATCCACCATGTACGTTTTCATGGAAATGGTCTTGCATCATTTCATGGATTCATAGTGGAGGCCATACCTTTCCATACATATGATCATGGATATGCCTACCTTAGGGGTGCTCTATGTACATGATTGGTTTATGTATGTTTGCATGTACTTCCTAGTTCCTTAATATATGATCTTCTTCCTTAAGCCACTTGCTTCCATGTATTTTAATAGTGTATTTTGGTCATCAGTTCCTCTTCTAAACTCACACATTAAGGAGCATATGTTACACTTGTATTCCCTATGCCTTAAAGAGAATCTGGTGATATTTTTATGTTGAAATCACGAGTTGTACTAAAGAAATTATTTGTAGATCACCACATTTGACCCTATTCATGATTTACCTAAGAAGAAGAGCAATCAATCATTGTTTTCTCATACATAAGTCACAAATGGTCGCAGGTCCCCTATACAGAACTTGTAGCAATCCCTTTAATCTTCTAGATTTGAGCTCCAAGGATATCAATGAGATATGGGTTACATTATTGAGAATGGAACTTATGCATGACCTATTTTCACCTAGTTCACATGCCTTCAACCTATCTCTAATATTCTCTAAAATCCTATAAAGAGAGGCCCAGATGGGGGAATGGGAACCTAAGAATTGAGTATCAAGAGTTCTCACACTAGTGAAAATCAATTCAAGAATTTGTTGTCATCACACTACTATAGAGTTGGATTTTGGGAATCAACACAAGTTAGGTTGAAATCCTAGGTGTGAGAGTTTATCATGCTCTTGTTGTGATACGATGAGTTACTTAATTTCTTCAAACCGGGAAAGGGTGGCCAAGGAGGAAATCAAGGGAAAGGAGCAAGGAGTATGGAAGGTTTCTCAAGGTAAACATATAAATTGCTATAATCTTCTTATTTCATTATAGATCTATGTTATTTCCCCCCTCCAAACATTATTTAAATAATTGATGTGATGTTTATAGAATTGTGTTTGGTAAATCTAGTATTACTTGAGGTACTAAATGAGATATCTTTGCATAAAATTATATTTCATGTGCCAAAAGGTTTGAGGAAGGTTTATTATCTGTCTCATTTGCAAGTAGTAGGTATAAGAGGTTGCATAGGAGATAGGTATAAAGATATTCTGCATAAGGATATGATTGGACAACCGTTGGGAAAAGGTAAGCTAACCTCCTTATTTCCTATAGAATTTGTTTTTGTGTGCATTAGATTTAGGTGGAATCCATAGTAGTCCATCATGCAATATGTCATTGTTTGTAATTAGGTCAATGAGAGGGCTTGTCTATCCATAGATGAGTGTCTCTACAACAATGAGGGATGAGAAGGAAATAATTCATTTAAAATGTATATTCCTTATCAAGTTAGTCCACACATACTTATATAGTGACTTGAATAGTTATATTTTGTATGCTTCTCCTCTTCAAAACAAATGAACATAAAGTTTGTATGCTTCTCCTCTTCAAAACAAATGAACATAGATGAGATACCATAAATCATGTGAACATGCTACCCATATTTAGAATAACCTATAGAGTAATAGTAGTCACACCAAAAGAAGCACATGTAGAGGTGTTTACCCACCACTTGGTGATTTAACATAGCTCATCTCAAGTTATCATAACCAATTTTTGGTAGCTAAGGGGAGCTACAATATATGATTTATCTCATCCTCCATTATCACCAACAATCATTCTACACATGGGGAATGTGTGAGTCTTATATAATCAAGGAACTTGCAAGAAACCTTTGGTTGGAAATATTTGATAACAGGTGAATCAATTTTGTGTGGAGGAACTACCATCACTTAACATTATAACACTTGGTAACATAACACACCTAAAAGATAGATGATATGTCTTGCTCTCAAGGAGGTGCTAGGAATCATGGCACATGAGTCAATGTTGCATGGAGGCACTGCTATCACTTAACACTTTATCATTTGGTAACATAGAACACCCAAAATATGAAATTTGTGTCCGGCTTTCAAGGTGTGTGAAGGAATTATCATGCATGCCATAATGGCTATCACAATGAGACACCTCGAAACCTGTTTTCAAGACTATATTTATAAGGTGGTTTTTAAAGAGACAACCAACTAACTCCAATAGTGTTTTTTTAAGAGCTATTCATTTAAACCAGCAACGGTGTGATCATTTCCATTAGAATCTACATTTGTTGTGATACATTGCATTACAATCCTTTAATTCATGTGAAGCTCAAGGTTGAGCTTCTCACAATTGCAATTGTTCTATTATTGTTGTATGTATTTGGATTATGCAAAATTTTGTCATCTATTTTTCTTCATTGTAGTTTAAATTTCCTTGTGATAAATTACATTCAAACTTTCAATTCTTACAGAGTTCAAGGTTAAGTTTCTCGCAATTTCAATTGTTCTATTATTGTTGTATGTATTTGGATTATATGATATTCTTTTGTATTTCTTTCTACATTGTGATTTAAATTTACTTCCAAGGCACAACAAATTAATGTGCATAAATACGAAGGTGTAACATACCCAACCACCCCTATGCCCACTGGCATGGTGGGGCACTAGAAAATTCCTTCAATTTTCCCAATGAATTCCTCTTCAATAAAAAAATTCGATACCACAATTAACTTATTCCCTTTCATATGATGAAAATACATATACAAATGGCCTAGAGATTCATATATACTCATGATACATACACACTTATAAATATGCACAATGATTCTTAAAACATTACAAAAATTAAGTACATAAATTCACATAATTGATAGCATAAACACATATCTTTAATAATATTTTACACCAACTAGTTGTTGATGTGGGATGTTCCTCCTAGACATATGCACTATTGCACCAGGTCTTTCTAAAATAGAACACCCCCAATCTAGGGATATGAATCCACAAGGACTAATGAGCACTCTCTTAGCCCAAATCGCACTAATTTCTTAGCCTAAGCATTCATGCAATCCTCCCAACTCACCACCTTTCTTTCCCCCTTTATTATGCACAATCAAAGAAGTGGACCCCCTTCTCTAAAATGCAATCCCTCGAGTTGTCACACTTATTTATTTCTCTCTAGCATAGAATAGATAGGAAAATCTCAATGCTAGGATCTACATGGATTCACAATGGCTTACAACAGAATTACATGTAGGGAATTTCAGCTTTCAGTTACAAACTCAAATTTCTCCCTTGTAGCTCATACCAGGCTCCCATCATGTTATGAATGAATGAAATAATGATGGTAGAATGATGGAAAACTCCTAAAACTAGGGAATAAGTATGCATGGCTCCAACTAGACACTTGGAACTCCAAGAACTCAACCTAACTACCTTGGAACACATCCCAAAGTTGATTTTTCACTTTTACATAACCTAAGGTAAATGGATTTCGGTTACAATAAAATATTATATTTCAATATTTGTCCCTTATGGTCCCCCTTAATCCCCCCTCTCATTCCTCTCTCATGGATTCATAACCCTCCATCGTTTTAGTCCCCCTCTTCTCGCAACTAGTGATGTATATTTATTAATAATTTTAATGTACATCATTTACATTACTTGGCCCTCGACCATACTGTTTGGATCACATCCTAATTCACATATTTACATTACATTACATCTTCATGGATCAAAATCAAGTTGTTATAGAAGGAATGAAGGGCCTCTTCTCATAAAATAATTCCTTAAACTATATCAATTCTAGCATAATTATATATTTTAATGTAAATCTTACAAATATTGGCTAGCAGGAAGTTAAGGGGAAAGTGTCTCTCAAACTGTAAAGGTAATTTCCCTTGTCTCTTTGAGCTAAATTTCATATATCTTTATAAAAAAACTCAATAAAATAGGTAGGGTCACATTTTTTCCCTAAATTTCATTTTTTTAGGAAAACCTCAATAGAAGAGGCATGGCTACATAATTTTGTAGATTTCAAACATATTTAGAAAAACCATGATAGTAGAGGTAGGGATATATTGTTTCATATATTGGTGCATGGATTGATCTCCAAGCACTTCTTTTTCTCCCCTGACAAGTCTAATTCTATTATGGACGAGGCTAAGTGTTTTTCACCAGAGGAATTTTTTCATCGAATATTTACAAAATTATTCATTCTTTTCTTTAAAACTTGTGTGATTTTTGTGATTAGCATTCACTTATCACCTGCGTTACTTTTAATTTTGGATTCATAAACTCCCTTGCATATTTTTTTTGTGTGTATATATATGAATTAATAAAAAAAATTATAAGAAACTCTTTCCAAATAAATCTTGTAAACCTTTCCCTCTAAATTTGATTTTACATCCTACAATACTTCTATGGCCAAAAATTTGGTTGCACCTATTTATTTTTTATTTGATCCTACAATATTTCTATGNCAATAACTATGGGATGTGATTTTCACACCCACCCTCTTACAGGAGTTTAATGATTGGGCTCTCATACACTCAAACAAAAAATAGAAGGTTGTCCCCAATGATAATAAAATTCAAGAAAGTGGGTCGAATTAATACCCATAAATAAATTCCCCCTTGAGACCCTCTTAGACACTCATTTATCTTATGGAAAACACACCCCTCATATCTGTCCATATCCCCCAACAACTAACATCCCATTTTATTTGTTAAATTTAGAAAATAAATTTTTCATAGACATCGCTTGGCCATAGCCATATTTCATATCTACATTATGCATTAATTAAATTGGGGATTATAGTGTGGATGTTACACGTAGGGAAAATATCCTACGTAGAATGGAAAGAGTGTCAACCTGGAAATAAAAACAAAAAACTAAAATATTATCTCTGTAAAAAAAAAAAGAGCGTATCCATGTTTTATACCTATAGATTTGACTGAGATGGTTGTATCTTGAGAAAATGGAAACCGTTTCGAGTGAAATGAAAAGTGTTTCTAACTGAAATGAGCACTCTAGATGCAGTGGAATGGTCATATTGGCCCAAAAATGTACAAAAATAGTAGAAACCATAGATGTAGCAACATGACTTCAAGATCTTGATCTACAATGGGAGCGGGTCTTCCAACATGATTTGATACCATGTTCAACAAAACGGGTTATTCCAATAGAGAATGAACACCTTCAATAACCACTCACACAAACAAATCAAATATAAACACACTGATGTTTATTCGTGGTAAAAATCCAATGTGGGGAAACATCCACGGCCCCAACCAACGTGACCACTTGAGGCAATTTAATAATGAAAAAGAAAAATATTACAATATATTTTCTCACAATCAATCATCAGCAAATGACCCTCTATTCTCTTTAAATAGATATCATGGACCAATCAAGTGTTAATCCATAGATCAATGTAGTCATTAAGATTGAGGATAACATTAGTTGTCAGATCACTCTATGTCTAGAACATATCATGATCGTCAGATTACATAATTACAAATGTATATTAATGCATACTAAAGAAACACACTAAGAAACACACTTTTACCTAAAGACACTTTAGACCAAGTTGATATAAACTAACTCCTAAGTGTCTAAATATCCTAGAAAGGAAGTGGATCTAGAAACTAGATAGTACCTTGGAACTTTTAATCATCAGTGACAGGATTAATCCTCGTGATTAACAGTGGGTTTAACTCATTGACCCTTAATTGATCAATTCTATGAGTGTTCAACATCAAATCCTCTATTCACACTTGCTATATTGTACTAGATACCTTAGGATCCATTTTCATTATGGGTAGGTCCCCTCGCAAATGTTAATAGTATTCATCAATGACTAATAAGAAAATGGTTTTTAGCATGCTTGACATTGGCTCATTTATTCACAAGATGTATATTTGTACAATTGATGGGATTGGATTGAAGACCTTGGATGTAGGGGAATTATCCATATATGTTACCCTTCCTAAGATATCTTGGATTATATCACTACTATATGAGTACTTTGAAGACCACATTGGCACTCTCATTTGTGCTAGATGTCTTCCTGATATATACTATGACATAGATCCACATTATATCTTCTCATGTGTATGATCTCTTTTATGACACAAATCCACCATGTACGTTTTCATGGAAATGGTCTTGCATCATTTCATGGATTCATAGTGGAGGCCATACCTTTCCATACATATGATCATGGATATGCCTACCTTAGGGGTGCTCTATGTACATGATTGGTTTATGTATGTTTGCATGTACTTCCTAGTTCCTTAATATATGATCTTCTTCCTTAAGCCACTTGCTTCCATGTATTTTAATAGTGTATTTTGGTCATCAGTTCCTCTTCTAAACTCACACATTAAGGAGCATATGTTACACTTGTATTCCCTATGCCTTAAAGAGAATCTGGTGATATTTTTATGTTGAAATCACGAGTTGTACTAAAGAAATTATTTGTAGATCACCACATTTGACCCTATTCATGATTTACCTAAGAAGAAGAGCAATCAATCATTGTTTTCTCATACATAAGTCACAAATGGTCGCAGGTCCCCTATACAGAACTTGTAGCAATCCCTTTAATCTTCTAGATTTGAGCTCCAAGGATATCAATGAGATATGGGTTACATTATTGAGAATGGAACTTATGCATGACCTATTTTCACCTAGTTCACATGCCTTCAACCTATCTCTAATATTCTCTAAAATCCTATAAAGAGAGGCCCAGATGGGGGAATGGGAACCTAAGAATTGAGTATCAAGAGTTCTCACACTAGTGAAAATCAATTCAAGAATTTGTTGTCATCACACTACTATAGAGTTGGATTTTGGGAATCAACACAAGTTAGGTTGAAATCCTAGGTGTGAGAGTTTATCATGCTCTTGTTGTGATACGATGAGTTACTTAATTTCTTCAAACCGGGAAAGGGTGGCCAAGGAGGAAATCAAGGGAAAGGAGCAAGGAGTATGGAAGGTTTCTCAAGGTAAACATATAAATTGCTATAATCTTCTTATTTCATTATAGATCTATGTTATTTCCCCCCTCCAAACATTATTTAAATAATTGATGTGATGTTTATAGAATTGTGTTTGGTAAATCTAGTATTACTTGAGGTACTAAATGAGATATCTTTGCATAAAATTATATTTCATGTGCCAAAAGGTTTGAGGAAGGTTTATTATCTGTCTCATTTGCAAGTAGTAGGTATAAGAGGTTGCATAGGAGATAGGTATAAAGATATTCTGCATAAGGATATGATTGGACAACCGTTGGGAAAAGGTAAGCTAACCTCCTTATTTCCTATAGAATTTGTTTTTGTGTGCATTAGATTTAGGTGGAATCCATAGTAGTCCATCATGCAATATGTCATTGTTTGTAATTAGGTCAATGAGAGGGCTTGTCTATCCATAGATGAGTGTCTCTACAACAATGAGGGATGAGAAGGAAATAATTCATTTAAAATGTATATTCCTTATCAAGTTAGTCCACACATACTTATATAGTGACTTGAATAGTTATATTTTGTATGCTTCTCCTCTTCAAAACAAATGAACATAAAGTTTGTATGCTTCTCCTCTTCAAAACAAATGAACATAGATGAGATACCATAAATCATGTGAACATGCTACCCATATTTAGAATAACCTATAGAGTAATAGTAGTCACACCAAAAGAAGCACATGTAGAGGTGTTTACCCACCACTTGGTGATTTAACATAGCTCATCTCAAGTTATCATAACCAATTTTTGGTAGCTAAGGGGAGCTACAATATATGATTTATCTCATCCTCCATTATCACCAACAATCATTCTACACATGGGGAATGTGTGAGTCTTATATAATCAAGGAACTTGCAAGAAACCTTTGGTTGGAAATATTTGATAACAGGTGAATCAATTTTGTGTGGAGGAACTACCATCACTTAACATTATAACACTTGGTAACATAACACACCTAAAAGATAGATGATATGTCTTGCTCTCAAGGAGGTGCTAGGAATCATGGCACATGAGTCAATGTTGCATGGAGGCACTGCTATCACTTAACACTTTATCATTTGGTAACATAGAACACCCAAAATATGAAATTTGTGTCCGGCTTTCAAGGTGTGTGAAGGAATTATCATGCATGCCATAATGGCTATCACAATGAGACACCTCGAAACCTGTTTTCAAGACTATATTTATAAGGTGGTTTTTAAAGAGACAACCAACTAACTCCAATAGTGTTTTTTTAAGAGCTATTCATTTAAACCAGCAACGGTGTGATCATTTCCATTAGAATCTACATTTGTTGTGATACATTGCATTACAATCCTTTAATTCATGTGAAGCTCAAGGTTGAGCTTCTCACAATTGCAATTGTTCTATTATTGTTGTATGTATTTGGATTATGCAAAATTTTGTCATCTATTTTTCTTCATTGTAGTTTAAATTTCCTTGTGATAAATTACATTCAAACTTTCAATTCTTACAGAGTTCAAGGTTAAGTTTCTCGCAATTTCAATTGTTCTATTATTGTTGTATGTATTTGGATTATATGATATTCTTTTGTATTTCTTTCTACATTGTGATTTAAATTTACTTCCAAGGCACAACAAATTAATGTGCATAAATACGAAGGTGTAACATACCCAACCACCCCTATGCCCACTGGCATGGTGGGGCACTAGAAAATTCCTTCAATTTTCCCAATGAATTCCTCTTCAATAAAAAAATTCGATACCACAATTAACTTATTCCCTTTCATATGATGAAAATACATATACAAATGGCCTAGAGATTCATATATACTCATGATACATACACACTTATAAATATGCACAATGATTCTTAAAACATTACAAAAATTAAGTACATAAATTCACATAATTGATAGCATAAACACATATCTTTAATAATATTTTACACCAACTAGTTGTTGATGTGGGATGTTCCTCCTAGACATATGCACTATTGCACCAGGTCTTTCTAAAATAGAACACCCCCAATCTAGGGATATGAATCCACAAGGACTAATGAGCACTCTCTTAGCCCAAATCGCACTAATTTCTTAGCCTAAGCATTCATGCAATCCTCCCAACTCACCACCTTTCTTTCCCCCTTTATTATGCACAATCAAAGAAGTGGACCCCCTTCTCTAAAATGCAATCCCTCGAGTTGTCACACTTATTTATTTCTCTCTAGCATAGAATAGATAGGAAAATCTCAATGCTAGGATCTACATGGATTCACAATGGCTTACAACAGAATTACATGTAGGGAATTTCAGCTTTCAGTTACAAACTCAAATTTCTCCCTTGTAGCTCATACCAGGCTCCCATCATGTTATGAATGAATGAAATAATGATGGTAGAATGATGGAAAACTCCTAAAACTAGGGAATAAGTATGCATGGCTCCAACTAGACACTTGGAACTCCAAGAACTCAACCTAACTACCTTGGAACACATCCCAAAGTTGATTTTTCACTTTTACATAACCTAAGGTAAATGGATTTCGGTTACAATAAAATATTATATTTCAATATTTGTCCCTTATGGTCCCCCTTAATCCCCCCTCTCATTCCTCTCTCATGGATTCATAACCCTCCATCGTTTTAGTCCCCCTCTTCTCGCAACTAGTGATGTATATTTATTAATAATTTTAATGTACATCATTTACATTACTTGGCCCTCGACCATACTGTTTGGATCACATCCTAATTCACATATTTACATTACATTACATCTTCATGGATCAAAATCAAGTTGTTATAGAAGGAACGAAGGGCCTCTTCTCATAAAAAAAATCCTTAAACTATATCAATTCTAGCAAAATTCTATATTTTAATGTAAATCTTACAAATATTGGCTAGCAGGAAGTTAAGGGAAAAGTGTCTCTCAAACTGTAAAGGTAAGTTCCCTTGTCTCTTTGAGCTAAATTTTATATATCTTTATAAAAACCTCAATAGAATAGGTAGGGTCACATTTTTTTCCCTACATTTCATTTTTTTAGGAAAACCTCAATAGAAGAGGCATGGCTACATAATTTTGTAGATTTCAAACATATTTAGAAAAACCACGATAGTAGAGGTAGGGATATATTGTTTCATATATTGGTGCATGGATTGATCTCCAAGAACTTCTTTTTCTCCCCTGAAAAGTCTAATTCTATTATGGACGAGGCTAAGTGTTTTCCACCAGAGGAATTTTTTCATCGAATATTTACAAAATTATTCATTCTTTTCTTTAAAACTTGTGTGATTTTTGTGATTAGCATTCACTTATCACCTGCTTTACTTTTAATTTTGGATTCATAAACTCCCTTGCATATTTTTTGTGTGTGTATATATATGAATTAATAACAAATTTTATAAGAAACTCTTTCTGAATAAATCTTGTAAACCTTTCCCTCTAAATTTGATTTTACATCCTACAATACTTCTATGGCCAAAAATTTGGTTGCACCTATTTATTTTTTATTTGATCCTACAATATTTCTATGGTCGAGATTATGACTACCCCTATAAAGAGATAATCTTTAAATGTGGTCGCTATGGGATACAAAGAGATAGGCTCTGAAATAGGCTACTTCCTAGACCCATGCATCCATCCACAATTGACTTTTTCAACTTCTCCATGCGATCCATTCTAGAATTGACATACAACTACTCACTATCCAACTTCTTCCTTTAACAATTTCCTTTTCCAACTTCTTCCAACAATGCCTCTTGGATCCTTCTACTATGGTTGCAATCTAAATCAAACACTATTGCATGTTCCTACTACTAAAATCCATCCTTCATCAAGAAGATCATAAAAATGCCCAAGTGTTGCACCATTCAAACCTATTATTATATCACTGTTGTGACCAACTTCTCATGCTTGTGTACACTAAGATCTCCCATGCCTTTAACTAGTTGGGTCATCAATCTAACTATCACATCCAATCCATAGTAGTGTACATCCTTATTCCTAAAAGACTCTTTTTCTTTCACACTTTAGTCATCTTGTACAACTCTTTTTGAACTAAGTCAAGGTCACCACCTTCATACTATTAAGTTATCTCCAAAACAGAATTTTCCAAGGCACCTTCTTTGCAAGTGCACTAGGATCCACTATCTACACTTAGGTAGTGATCCACCTTGTGATTCATTAGATAAGATAAGATGGAAATACGTTTCCAAGACTACTTCTAACCAATGTGTCTAATGTGTGCCTAATGAGCAAGATCTAAAAACTACCTCCTTCTCTGATGCCCAAAGCTTGTAACTAGTATGTTTTCAACTGGAAATCATATATCCCCATGGATACTGCATAAAACTCAACAATTTCAGTTGTTTCACAATCATGAAATTTGTTATCTCTTGCTTCGGAATCCAATTAAGAGTATTGTTGGGCAAATGCCTCCATGCACTGCTTAGACCTAACATTTAGATTTTTTTTCATCAAGAATGAGGCATGTATCTAGCCTATCTCTTCTCATGTGCAATTCTATGTGCAACAAGTCACTTCTTGATGATTTCCTTTACCAATGACCTCCACAACCATTGTTGGTGCAAGTTCATCCTTGCCTCCAATGTGTTTCTTTTGGTTCTTCAAATTGCACAAAAATTCAATCTTCTTCAAGACTTACTACATCGAAATCTTTATTGTTGCCAATATACTCCATGCATGTTATTCACCATATTTAGCACATAGGGATACTTTTCCCATAACTAAATCTTCTTGTTGTTGTGCGATGACATTAATATTGACTGCATATTTATTGTTCTCCTCAATCAACTTTACAACTGACATTCTTTCCATCCTTACCAACTTCCTTCTAGTCATCATAAGAACACCATAATTCTTGGTTCCATCTAATAAAATCAAACAGTTCTCATGAGGCACTGAAAATGCTTTGGAATACTTGAGAAATCATTTCCCTGGGATGACTATATGGTCATCCAATGGAGCCATTGTTAAGTCCAAAATGTTGAACTATTCCCCAACCTTCAAAGGTGCAGAATGAACTACTCNAGAGAGATACTATTTGGATGTCCCTAAATTGCAATCCAAAATTCACGATTTGGAGAAACAAGTGGCAATGCTCACTGGTCAGGGGCGGCCTAATGATAAAAATCAATGGACTGCTAGATCAATCTTGTTCAAAAATGTTGAGTCTGCTACTGCAATTGTCGATTCGAGATTGACATAGTTTTAGCAACTGTAATGGTATAATTTTCCCTCTTTTATACAACGTGTTCATAAGCTCTGTTTATATGGTTGACTTGCTAGTTGACTTGCTCTGTCATGCATAAGTTTTATCGATTTCTGGACTGGTTGTGACTAGATTTAGTTTGATTAACCATAATCGAATTTGAATATGTTGTTATTTGATATCTTTTCTATTCTTGAAACACAAACGATATCTCTGTTCGATTTGATTATATCTTGCGCAATGCGATGAGCCAATTGGTTGACTGTCTTAATTATAATTTCTATGTTGAGACCAATTCGTATGTCATTTGTTTCATAATCAAATTTTGAATGGATAATGATTGTTATGATGTGAGTTGTATTTCGATGATAACAAGTGTTTGATTCGATTACAGGAATGGGTTGATTGAATCAAATCTTTTTATTTGTGTCTATAATTAAATGTCTCGTGAAGAATGTTGAGTCGATATTTGTGGAGTTAGTCCGATTACATTGGAAGAAATTCGTGCATCGTATTTTTAATAGAATAATATCGATCTGACTGTTGTGATTCTAATTAGGCAATTACAGTTACGAGTTTACTTATAAATTATTTGAAACATAACGAATGAGAACTGTGGTTGGATTCTATGGATACAGTGATGTGTGAAATCGTAAATGCTTTCTATATTGGCAATGGTATGAATCTTATGATTATCGATAATGATTGTTTGTATCTCATACGATTTGGTTTGTTATTGATGGCATTCTTGCAACATTCTTGTTGAGATTTGATTCGATTTTAAGAACAATTGGAAAAACAGGGTATTCCTATTTTGTATCAATTCTATCTCTACTCTGTCCCGATCGTATTCTGTTCGGTTTTATTTGATATAATCATTAGTAATGTGTTGATTATTTCAAAGTGATTAGGTTCAATTTGATTTGATTTATATCTGGTCATTTTACTATTCTAGGCCAGCTACAGAATCAAACGATTCTGTAGCTAAGTCTATAGAGTCAATTTTGTTATTAGTTTCTGAATAAAACAATCTTCTAACTTGATTCTGGTGTCTATTTCCAGGGCAATTCGAATTTTCAATGGATACTATGGGTAGTTAGGGGATGATCTACAGATTTTACTCGCATTTTAGTTATTTAGTTTAAGGGATTTTGGGATTATTCCCAGATTTTGTAAAACTATTTATTATTATTCACAAGGATGTTTTACCTTGTGAAAAACTTATTTAAACTTATGATTTTGTAATAATCAACAATCCGGAGTTGGAGAGAACAAGGATATGTGATTTTGAATCAG
>JZKD02S0721122.1:0-15059 GCA_000966675.3 Picea glauca
CTGCCTTCAAAGAATTCATCCATCAGTTTTTAGAAGTATATCTAGATGATTGAACAATCTATAGTCTGTTGAAAGATCATGTAGAGGTGTTAAGGATGATGTTGGAAATATGCAAACAATGTCAAATATCATTAAATATCAAGAATTTCATCTTTGGGACACCTTTTGGAATACTATTGGGACATATAGTCTGTAAACAAGGGCTATTGGTAGATCCTGCAAATGTTACAACCATTATTAACTTACCATCACCCAAATTAGTACGCTAGTTGAGAGAAACACTGGGACACATAGGATATTATCGGAAATTCATAAAAGGGTATATGTAGATCACTGTGCCAATGGAGAAAATTTTGAAGAAGGATAGTAAATTCCAGTGGAATGAGGACTGTCAGCGAGGTTTGGACATTCTAAAAGAAAAAATGGTCACAACACCCATACTAGTATACCCAGACTAGGAAAATACATTTCATGTGCATGTAGATGCATTAGCCATAACACTTGGAGATATTATGGCATAGCCAGGAGCATGAGAGTTAGAACATCCTATAGAAATTGCAAGCATAAAAATATCAAAGTCAGAGAAGAACTACAATAAGAGAGAAGGCCTAGAAATGGTATATGCACTCCAAAAATTTAGACACTATCTACTTGGGAAACACTTTAAAATATTGATAGACCATTCTGCACTCAAGTACCTAGTCAATAAGCCAGTGTTGGGGGGGATAATATGTAGATGGTTATTGTTGTTTCATGAATTTGACTTTGAAGTGATAGTTAAACTAAGGAAGTTGAAGGCAGGATCCGATCACCTGTCGAGTATCTCCAATGGAGAGGAACCTACAAATTTAGAGGACAACTTCCCCGATGTGCAGTTATTTTCAGTCCAAGTAGCTGATGAATATTTTGCTGACATTATTGAATACTTGAGTACAGTGATTGTGCCACAAGAATTCAACACTGTGCAGAAGAAAAATTTGGTAGTCAGAGCTGCACACTATCAATTGATTGGAGGAAAATTATACAAGATGGGCACAGACAACATCTTGATAAGATGTGTACTAGAACATAAAAGGAATAGGACTTTAGAAAAGGCTCATGAGGGAATAGATGGAGGAAATTATGTAGGAAAATATACCACACAAAAGGTATTGTGTGCAGTACTATGGTGGCCGACCATTCATATATATGAAAAGGAATACTGCCAGAGATGTGATGTATGTAAGAGGGTTGGAAAACCTAATAGGCGAGATGAGATGCCCGTAAGAACACAAGTAACTTTGCAAGTATTCGACAAATGGAAAATAGACTTTGTGGGAATAATTAACCCACCAACAAAGAGGTGAGGATCAAGGCATATCATTACTGTGATAGAGTACTTAATGATATGGGCAGAAGAAACACTAGTAAAAGATTGTAGTGCAGAGACAACACCACGCTTCTTGCTTGAGCAAGTGATCACTATATTTTGATGCCCAAGGATTTTGATGAGTGATGATGCCCAAGGAGTTTGAAGTCTATCATAAAAAAATTACACCTTATCACCCTCAAGTGAATGGGACAATGGAAGCCTTTAATAAGATCTGAGAGAATGCATTGAAAAAAATCTACAATGTCAATAGGGATGACTGGGATTTGAAGATACCAACAACATTATGGGCATATAGGACTACATGCAAAAAGTTGACAGGACAGACACCATTCAGGTTGGTGTATGGACAAGAAGTAGTGGTTCCATTAGAATTTTTGGTACCTAGTCTGCACGTACCAACAATCACCAACATGACAGAACGAGGTGCAGTACAAGAAAGGCTAAGTCAGCTGATGGAGATGGAAGANCTGCCTTCAAAGAATTCATCCATCAGTTTTTAGAAGTATATCTAGATGATTGAACAATCTATAGTCTGTTGAAAGATCATGTAGAGGTGTTAAGGATGATGTTGGAAATATGCAAACAATGTCAAATATCATTAAATATCAAGAATTTCATCTTTGGGACACCTTTTGGAATACTATTGGGACATATAGTCTGTAAACAAGGGCTATTGGTAGATCCTGCAAATGTTACAACCATTATTAACTTACCATCACCCAAATTAGTACGCTAGTTGAGAGAAACACTGGGACACATAGGATATTATCGGAAATTCATAAAAGGGTATATGTAGATCACTGTGCCAATGGAGAAAATTTTGAAGAAGGATAGTAAATTCCAGTGGAATGAGGACTGTCAGCGAGGTTTGGACATTCTAAAAGAAAAAATGGTCACAACACCCATACTAGTATACCCAGACTAGGAAAATACATTTCATGTGCATGTAGATGCATTAGCCATAACACTTGGAGATATTATGGCATAGCCAGGAGCATGAGAGTTAGAACATCCTATAGAAATTGCAAGCATAAAAATATCAAAGTCAGAGAAGAACTACAATAAGAGAGAAGGCCTAGAAATGGTATATGCACTCCAAAAATTTAGACACTATCTACTTGGGAAACACTTTAAAATATTGATAGACCATTCTGCACTCAAGTACCTAGTCAATAAGCCAGTGTTGGGGGGGATAATATGTAGATGGTTATTGTTGTTTCATGAATTTGACTTTGAAGTGATAGTTAAACTAAGGAAGTTGAAGGCAGGATCCGATCACCTGTCGAGTATCTCCAATGGAGAGGAACCTACAAATTTAGAGGACAACTTCCCCGATGTGCAGTTATTTTCAGTCCAAGTAGCTGATGAATATTTTGCTGACATTATTGAATACTTGAGTACAGTGATTGTGCCACAAGAATTCAACACTGTGCAGAAGAAAAATTTGGTAGTCAGAGCTGCACACTATCAATTGATTGGAGGAAAATTATACAAGATGGGCACAGACAACATCTTGATAAGATGTGTACTAGAACATAAAAGGAATAGGACTTTAGAAAAGGCTCATGAGGGAATAGATGGAGGAAATTATGTAGGAAAATATACCACACAAAAGGTATTGTGTGCAGTACTATGGTGGCCGACCATTCATATATATGAAAAGGAATACTGCCAGAGATGTGATGTATGTAAGAGGGTTGGAAAACCTAATAGGCGAGATGAGATGCCCGTAAGAACACAAGTAACTTTGCAAGTATTCGACAAATGGAAAATAGACTTTGTGGGAATAATTAACCCACCAACAAAGAGGTGAGGATCAAGGCATATCATTACTGTGATAGAGTACTTAATGATATGGGCAGAAGAAACACTAGTAAAAGATTGTAGTGCAGAGACAACACCACGCTTCTTGTTTGAGCAAGTGATCACTATATTTTGATGCCCAAGGATTTTTATGAGTGATGATGCCCAAGGAGTTTGAAGTCTATCATAAAAAAATTACACCTTATCACCCTCAAGTGAATGGGACAATGGAAGCCTTTAATAAGATCCGAGAGAATGCATTGAAAAAAATCTACAATGTCAATAGGGATGAATGGGATTTGAAGATACCAACAATATTATGGGCATATAGGACTACATGCAAAAAGTTGACAGGACAGACACCATTCAGGTTGGTGTATGGACAAGAAGTAGTGGTTCCATTAGAATTTTTGGTACCTAGTCTGCACATACCAACAATCACCAACATGACAGAACGAGGTGCAGTACAAGAAAGGCTAAGTCAGCTGATGGAGATGGAAGAAGATAGGATTCTAGAAGGATGTCACCAAGAAGTACAGAAAGAAAGGGAATAATCTTGGCATGAAAGACATATTAAAAAGAAGAGTTTCAAGGAGGGATACCTAGTCTTGATGTATGACAATAAATTTCTTCAGCATCCAGGAAAATTCAGAATACATTGGTTGGGATCATATGAAGTGAATACTATCAAAGAGGGGGGATCTATATAGTTGAAAGATTTATGAGGTACAAAACTCAGAGGAATGATCAATGGGATTCGACTAAAACTGTATAAGGACAGTTTACCTCCTAGCACTTAGAAATTTACCGCGTAGTAAGAAGACATGTGTATAGTGTATTATAGTAGAAGTAAGGGAGAGAAAATGAGAAAAAAAAATTAAAAGAAGAAAAAGAAGGAAATCCATAAAAAGTAAAAAGGGGATAAAAGTCAAAGCATATCGGTGCACATGGAGGGTCTTGACAGAATAGAACTGGTAGAATAAAACAGTGCGTTGCAAGAAAACTAGGTTTCGAAAACACTGTGCGAAGAAGAGAAGTTAACGGGTAGAAAGGTACAATGCACATGAAACACAACAAAAAGTGAAAAAGTGAAAATTGTTAGTGTGACACAACTGTCAATTCTCCGTCCCGCTATAAAGTTGGAAAAAGGGGGGAAATCAACCCATTGTATTATTTTCTAAGGAGAAGAATGCAGAGTTAAGAGGAAGAGCGACAAAGTGCGAATTTGTGCCACCATATGTCAATTTTGAAGCCCGTAGTTTAGATTTTCTCTCCATCTCACCACCGAGGGTTAGAGAAAAGAGAAAAACCATATGAAACACACAAATTTTCACTCAGGTGCCACAAACCGGAACAAACGAGATGCACATAGTGGTGGATGTGGATGAAATCCACACACCAAAGTATGATCAGACCACATTGCATGTGGAAGAGGAGAAACAACCTGAACAAGAGCCCGAGCAACTGGAAAAGGATGTTGAATAGACGAAATCTGATGTGTCCAGGGGAAAAGGGTCTAAACAAGAAGAACTGACCACATGTTCCGTGAAGCAGGGCCTAGAGATGGAACCAGAGCATGAAATAGAGAAAGAGACCATTGAAGAGGGTGGGGTATCATCCCCACAAAGGAAGAATAAGGCCCTAGCAGAGAGTAGTACACAGGGTGTACAATGCATACATGCAGAATTGGCCATAGTGATGCCAAAAATTCCCAAGGGAGTGAGGAGTCGATAGCCTTAAATACTCTGACCATGATGTATGTGACGCCATAAAGTTCCCAGATTTGGTAGCACAAATCTACCTAGAGAGTAGGGGAGAAGGCCCATTAGGCGTGCCATTGTTGGAGCCTGTGTAGTGGATTCTGGGACTATACAACACCAACATCATGAACTTGTTAGACATACCACACTTCAGGCACAGGAAACACATAAAAAAATGTGTCAAAGAATTGTTAGCGAGGGTGCATAGAGGCATCCTGTGGATGGATAGGCCAGTTCCTATCAACATCGATCTCATTGAAATGATTACAGGGCTATCCACAAATGGGGAGAAGCTGAAACAATAACTAGAAGACAAAACTAAGGCGAAATCCATCTTAGACAAGATCAAAGCAAAGTATGGTGCAGAAAGGAGTAACATAGGTATCGAGATCAGTGACATCAATGGTCCCATGACACTTTTTGCAACAATATTTCTCATTTGCAAATTAATGCGCAAGTGCTGAAAAGAATAAGTGCCCGCAAGAGTAGTAGAAGTTGCGACGTAGTGCGCAAATGGGAGATTGATGAGCTAGGCCCCTTATATAATGAAATAGTTCCTGGAAGACTACAAGGATGCACAAGACTGGGGATATGAGTTCCACTATTTGTGGTTACTCATCCTCATTGCACTTATGGGGTGGCAGGAACCCACATAAAATTTGTTCCTACAAAGGATAGGAAAATGTGGCACAANACCAACAAAGAGGTGAGGATCAAGGCATATCATTACTGTGATAGAGTACTTAATGATATGGGCAGAAGAAACACTAGTAAAAGATTGTAGTGCAGAGACAACACCACGCTTCTTGTTTGAGCAAGTGATCACTATATTTTGATGCCCAAGGATTTTTATGAGTGATGATGCCCAAGGAGTTTGAAGTCTATCATAAAAAAATTACACCTTATCACCCTCAAGTGAATGGGACAATGGAAGCCTTTAATAAGATCCGAGAGAATGCATTGAAAAAAATCTACAATGTCAATAGGGATGAATGGGATTTGAAGATACCAACAATATTATGGGCATATAGGACTACATGCAAAAAGTTGACAGGACAGACACCATTCAGGTTGGTGTATGGACAAGAAGTAGTGGTTCCATTAGAATTTTTGGTACCTAGTCTGCACATACCAACAATCACCAACATGACAGAACGAGGTGCAGTACAAGAAAGGCTAAGTCAGCTGATGGAGATGGAAGAAGATAGGATTCTAGAAGGATGTCACCAAGAAGTACAGAAAGAAAGGGAATAATCTTGGCATGAAAGACATATTAAAAAGAAGAGTTTCAAGGAGGGATACCTAGTCTTGATGTATGACAATAAATTTCTTCAGCATCCAGGAAAATTCAGAATACATTGGTTGGGATCATATGAAGTGAATACTATCAAAGAGGGGGGATCTATATAGTTGAAAGATTTATGAGGTACAAAACTCAGAGGAATGATCAATGGGATTCGACTAAAACTGTATAAGGACAGTTTACCTCCTAGCACTTAGAAATTTACCGCGTAGTAAGAAGACATGTGTATAGTGTATTATAGTAGAAGTAAGGGAGAGAAAATGAGAAAAAAAAATTAAAAGAAGAAAAAGAAGGAAATCCATAAAAAGTAAAAAGGGGATAAAAGTCAAAGCATATCGGTGCACATGGAGGGTCTTGACAGAATAGAACTGGTAGAATAAAACAGTGCGTTGCAAGAAAACTAGGTTTCGAAAACACTGTGCGAAGAAGAGAAGTTAACGGGTAGAAAGGTACAATGCACATGAAACACAACAAAAAGTGAAAAAGTGAAAATTGTTAGTGTGACACAACTGTCAATTCTCCGTCCCGCTATAAAGTTGGAAAAAGGGGGGAAATCAATCCATTGTATTATTTTCTAAGGAGAAGAATGCAGAGTTAAGAGGAAGAGCGACAAAGTGCGAATTTGTGCCACCATATGTCGATTTTGAATCCCGTAGTTTAGATTTTCTCTCCATCTCACCACCGAGGGTTAGAGAAAAGAGAAAAACCATATGAAACACACAAAGTTTTACTCAGGTGCCACAAACCGGAACAAACGAGATGCACATAGTGGTGGATGTGGATGAAATCCACACACCAAAGTATGATCAGACCACATTGCATGTGGAATAGGAGAAACAACCTGAACAAGAGCCCGAGCAACCGGAAGAGGATGTTGAATAGATGAAATCTGATGTGTCCAGGGGAAAAGGGTCGAAACAAGAAGAACTGACCACATGTTCTGTGAAGCAGGGCCTAGAGATGGAACCAGAGCATGAAATAGAGAAAGAGACCATTGAAGAGGGTGGGGTATCATCCCCACAAAGGAAGAATAAGGCCCTAACAGAGAGTAGTACACAGGGTGTACAACGCATACATGCAGAATTGGCCATAGTGATGCCAAAAATTCCTAAGGGAGTGAGGAGTCGATAGCCTTAAATACTCTGACCATGATGTATGTGACGCCATAAAGTTCCCATATTTGGTAGCACAAAGCTACCTAGAGAGTAGGGGAGAAGTCCGATCAGGCGTGCCATTGTTGGAGCCTGTGTAGTGGATTCTGGGACTATACAACACCAACATCATGAACTTGTTAGACATACCACACTTCAGGCACAGGAAACACATAAACAAATGTGTCAAAGAATTGTTAGCGAGGGTGCATAGAGGCATCCTGTGGATGGATAGGCCAGTGCCTATCGACATCGATCTCATTGAAATGATTACAGGGCTATCCACAAATGGGGAGAAGCTGAAACAATAACTAGAAGACAAAACTAAGGCGAAATNAGAAAGGTACAATGCACATGAAACACAACAAAAAGTGAAAAAGTGAAAATTGTTAGTGTGACACAACTGTCAATTCTCCGTCCCGCTATAAAGTTGGAAAAAGGGGGGAAATCAACCCATTGTATTATTTTCTAAGGAGAAGAATGCAGAGTTAAGAGGAAGAGCGACAAAGTGCGAATTTGTGCCACCATATGTCAATTTTGAAGCCCGTAGTTTAGATTTTCTCTCCATCTCACCACCGAGGGTTAGAGAAAAGAGAAAAACCATATGAAACACACAAATTTTCACTCAGGTGCCACAAACCGGAACAAACGAGATGCACATAGTGGTGGATGTGGATGAAATCCACACACCAAAGTATGATCAGACCACATTGCATGTGGAAGAGGAGAAACAACCTGAACAAGAGCCCGAGCAACTGGAAAAGGATGTTGAATAGACGAAATCTGATGTGTCCAGGGGAAAAGGGTCTAAACAAGAAGAACTGACCACATGTTCCGTGAAGCAGGGCCTAGAGATGGAACCAGAGCATGAAATAGAGAAAGA
Source organism: Picea glauca (assembly GCA_000966675.3). NCBI lineage: Eukaryota > Viridiplantae > Streptophyta > Pinopsida > Pinales > Pinaceae > Picea > Picea glauca. Next base: position 8,273 of record JZKD02S0721122.1, read on the forward strand.
GACCATTGAAGAGGGTGGGGTATCATCCCCACAAAGGAAGAATAAGGCCCTAGCAGAGAGTAGTACACAGGGTGTACAATGCATACATGCAGAATTGGCCATAGTGATGCCAAAAATTCCCAAGGGAGTGAGGAGTCGATAGCCTTAAATACTCTGACCATGATGTATGTGACGCCATAAAGTTCCCAGATTTGGTAGCACAAATCTACCTAGAGAGTAGGGGAGAAGGCCCATTAGGCGTGCCATTGTTGGAGCCTGTGTAGTGGATTCTGGGACTATACAACACCAACATCATGAACTTGTTAGACATACCACACTTCAGGCACAGGAAACACATAAAAAAATGTGTCAAAGAATTGTTAGCGAGGGTGCATAGAGGCATCCTGTGGATGGATAGGCCAGTTCCTATCAACATCGATCTCATTGAAATGATTACAGGGCTATCCACAAATGGGGAGAAGCTGAAACAATAACTAGAAGACAAAACTAAGGCGAAATCCATCTTAGACAAGATCAAAGCAAAGTATGGTGCAGAAAGGAGTAACATAGGTATCGAGATCAGTGACATCAATGGTCCCATGACACTTTTTGCAACAATATTTCTCATTTGCAAATTAATGCGCAAGTGCTGAAAAGAATAAGTGCCCGCAAGAGTAGTAGAAGTTGCGACGTAGTGCGCAAATGGGAGATTGATGAGCTAGGCCCCTTATATAATGAAATAGTTCCTGGAAGACTACAAGGATGCACAAGACTGGGGATATGAGTTCCACTATTTGTGGTTACTCATCCTCATTGCACTTATGGGGTGGCAGGAACCCACATAAAATTTGTTCCTACAAAGGATAGGAAAATGTGGCACAATGCACTACACATCCCTTCATAGTACAATTGATCCAAAAAATAAGAAATTAATAGTGACATGTTCGAAATATACTTGACAGAGATCCAAAATAGATTCGCCGAGACATGGAGGATTCCCATAGAAAATTTCCAGGAGTTTGGGCAGATAACGAACGTCTAGGCATCACGCCACAATATGTGCCTACAAGCAAAGAGGGATCCAACTAAGGAGTGGCTACAGTTAAAGTACTGAGTAACAATTTAGTACATTCAAATGGAGGTACAGGAATGGCCCAAGGAGTGGAGAGTGCCAATAGTCCCAAAGATAGTTCCAGGAGCACGAACGAGGATGCAGGACAAAACAATGCCTGCGCAGAAGGTAGGCACAAACACAACAAGCACCAAGAAAAATATGGCACAGGGATGGAAAATACTCCCATAAAAAATAAAACCAGAATGAAGAATCCATCCCAATGTGGTTCTACACAAGGATAATCACACATAGATTGGACAACAAGAGAAACAACATAACAAGTGTGCTCAGAGGAAAAGGATACGGTGACACAATAAGTCTCAATGGAAGAAAGATAAGGGCAGGGTACCAGTAGGGATACACAGATGCTAGAAGCATATGAACCATTAGAGGCCCAAAGGAAGAGAACAGGGGGGAAACCAAGTGGTTCCAAAAAGAAGGCCAAGGCCCATAGGAATCCCATGTAAACATCATTGACAATAGACGATGAGAGGATTGACTGTCAGACGTGTGGGAGAATGTCAAGAACCAAAGAGATTCAATTTTGGAGAAAATCCAAGAGGTGAAAACTTCCTTGGATTATTTAAAGGTCAAAATAGAGCAACAACAACAAAATACAACAATGCTGACAAAAGAATGGTTATCGGTGGGCGAGACAGTGAAGATCATGGCGTAGGGGAGTGTAAACTTCAAGATTACTACCAACATGTTGTTCATGGATGATGAGACAACGCAGAGGCCACTGAGAGATATTGAGATGTTGGACTTGGCGCTATCCAAGATTCCAACCAAAGAACTTTATAAATTAGAAGTGAGCATCACATAGGAAATTTAGTCTAGAGCAAGATCTGACATGACAAACTTACATTTGGCGCATTAAGACAAGACCTCAATAGAGGAGGCACTTAGCCAATAAGGGAAAGAGAAGAAGATGGCACAGTAGAAGGTGGATGATATGGAAAACAAGATCCATGTAGTGTTCCAAGCCATCTCACACAATGAAGGAATACAAGTAGTGTTAGCGCAGGAGAAAATGCAGAAGATAGTGCAAATGTTGCAATACTACAAGGACCATATCAAAGAGATAAAGGAGTGCCCAGTTCCCACAACTCCTCCAGAAAAAATCAAAGAACAAAGGGAGAGGTATGTGATAGCTTCTATAGAGAGCATAATGCATAATATACATAGGCTGACAGATCTGCTGGAGAAGAGTGCCCAACTATGGACACAAATTCTAGAGGATGGAAGCTTACAAGAGCTGCAAGGGAAGGAGGAAAAACTACACACAAGCATGGCAGACTTCAAACATCAACAGAGAATGATGTTACTTCCATAAAATATAAAAAATGCCATGGATATGAAAACCTTACAAGAAGAGGAAAAGGCAATACAAGCGCAAAATATGACGCAATAGGCTTAGTTGGAGCCCCTGCAAGAAAAGGCAGAACAACTGGTCGTCGAGATCGATGCAACAAAATTGAGTGTAGAGCACATCACAGTGGAAGGAGGAGAGCTGCTACAAAACCCTGCCACCGCACAAATCGTGGAATATATGGCTGAAAGGAGAAACCAGGATCAGACACAGTGCCATAGAATCATCGAAATGTATGATGCGTTGGCACAAACAATGACAAACACTATAGCTAGGCAACAACTTGGGATGAGTCATGATGTCAGTGTTGGGGGCCTATTGGGTGCAGGCCTAGTTTTGAGGAAAAGAAACACATGTAAGGAAGATGTGCATGCAGGAAAAGCAACAAGTGTAAGGCATACATGCATGCAGAAAAACCAGTACATGTAAGGTAAACACACATTCAGGAAAAGTAGCATGTGTAAGGCAGACACGCATGAAGGAAAAACAACACGTGTAAGGCAGACATGCATGTAGGAAAAACAACACATTCAAGACAGATGCACATGCATAAGAGGAAAGCATGTGAGGAATGCATGCAATAATACCTAGCCATGACAAGATTAGGGTTTTGGTAATAAGATGTAATAGATGGTAAGCCAAAATCATGTATAAGTAGGTACCTAAGAGGTCTAGGGAAGGGTTCGAACATGGTTTAGTAGTTGTTGTTTCTTAATGCTCAGGTTTGATGAGAGAGGACTAGAATGACTGTAAACCCAATCAGTTTTGTAAGATTTTGAGATGAAGAGGGGAAATAGGGTAGATCTTGAGGTTTAGATAAAATCCCAAGGATCCTAGTGTTATCTAGTCCACCTAATTGTAGATCTCGACCTGTTGATTGAGAGATGTAATGCGCGTGACGTTGTAGTTTTGGAAACACCATAATAAAAGAGCAGAGCAACCAAATATTTGTGGACATAGCCCAGGAGGGGTGAACCATGGTAGATCATGTGCTATGTGATTGAATATTGTGTATTTCCTTTACTGTCAATGATTAGATGTTAGAAAAATGCGTGAATGACTAGTTAGATATGCTATTTTACATGCATGAATAAGAATGACAGGGTATTCAATATAAGCTGAATGTTAAAGTAACAAATGAAGATCATAGAGTTTAATCCTATATCCCCATTCATTCCTAGGCTACAAGCGCTTGAGTGTTGCAGCCACCAATAGAAATATCTCGGGTGAGACTATGCAATGCACTCTGTGTATAGTGCAGCCTTCTGGTTTACTAGAGGGGCGGATATTTTTAAAGGGGTTTTGTTGGAAAATATGGTATACCTGAAATTGGGTCAACCCAACAAAGGTAGTAAGAATAGTTTAAGACCAACAAGACAACAAAATAGGAAGAATTAGTCCAAAGATTCAAAATTACGTTCACATTTGAGCATGAATCTACCTCCATACATGCAACTCTCTAGGCCATTCAAAAAAACATCTTCTCGGAGGTAGAGATGATGGAAGTAGTACCCTTATGAAGTGTGCACAAATCCAATATGATGATCTAGAAGCTACTGGAATGCTATAATGCAACGAATGAATAATACGAGGATGAGGATCCCAGGAATGTAAAAATACCAGAGATAGAAGGAACTCATGAAGTAGAAGGGCCAGAGCTTGCATCCGCCGTGTACACACATCCTATAAAGACGAAGAAGGTCAACATTGGGACATTGGAGAATCCTGAGTTTGTGTAGATAGGAGATTATTGGAACGATGAGACAATTGAGAAGGTTGCAGACTTATTACGGGAATATCCATATTTATTTCCAACCACATTCTGAGAGATGAATGGGATAACAAGCGACTTAGGCGAGATGAGGATCCCACTAAAACCTAGAGCTAAGCCAATACAATAGATACCTTACAGGTTAAAACCGAGGTACAAAGAGAAGATCAAGGATGAAATAGACAAGATTCTAGATGCAGGTATAATTGAACCAATCGAAGAATCTGAGTGGATTAGCCCAATGGTGGTGTAGGACAAGAAGACATGAGGAATTAAGATCTGCATGGATCTAAGGAAGCTAAATGCCACATGCTTAAATGATCCATTCCCAACACCATTCATAGATGAAGTTTTGGAGAATGTAGGAGGTCAAGAAACTTATTCATTTATAGATGGATTCTTTGGGTACCATCAAATAAGAATTGTGCAAGAAGACAGACACAAAACCACTTTTGCGACAGAGTGGGGAAGTTATCAATATATAGTGATGCCATTTGGATTAAAGAATTCCCTTGTGGTGTTTTCTAGAGTAGTAGTGGCAACATTCAAGGAGTTCATCCATAAATTTATGGAAGTCTACTTGGATGATTAGAAAATGTTCAATTTACTGCAAGATCATATAGAATTTCTTCAGCTCATGTTAGATCGATGCAAACAATGTCAGATTTCATTGAACTTAAAGAAGTGTGTCTTTTGCGCATCGCTTGGAATTATACTAGGACATGTAGTATGAAAACAAGGACTATTGGTTGATCCAATAGGATCGCAGTAATTATGGGCTTGGAACCTTCGACATCAGTCATACAACTAAGGGAAACTTTGGGTCATACGAGTTATTACCAGAAATTTATCAAAGGATATGCACATATTACAACACCCATGGAAAATCTACTGAAGAAGGAAGCTAAGTTTCAATGGAATGAGGACTTCCAGAAGGGTATAGAAACTTTTAAACATAAACTGGTAACCACACCCATTTTGATATTTCCAGAGTGAAACAAGGAGTTCCATGTACATGTATATGCATCATCCATAGTGTTGGGTGCAGTACTATCACAATCCTGGGAAGAAGACATTGATCATTATTGGCATAGGGTAAGGCTCAAGGTTCAATGCTACAAAAATACACTAACAAAACCCTAAATACTAGCCCTTTTGGCAACACCTGCGAAGCATATGAAGTATCACCTGAGGTAGAGGTAGGGGTGGTTGCAGGACTCAGATGTCTACAACCTTATATGGGACATAGATCTATGATTCTAACACTTAATGGAGCACTCAATAGTTAACATTCATCAATATTCAGTCTCAGTTACAATGCAGTTAAACCCTAATTATAGAGCATCACAATATTCGTTCAGATATAGCATCTAGCAACACTTAGCATGAAGAAACAGATCATATCTAGTAGATTAAAGCACTAAGCACATGTATATAAGTCATATCTAACATCCATCCATATCATTAAGCACTAAGCATCAATATATGATTTATCTATAATAACGCACTAAGAAAATAAACAGATAAACACATCGCACAAAGAAGAGAAACACAACATGTACATGGTTCACCCCCACCCTAGGGCTACGTCCACCAACTCTTTGTATTCTTTATTATCTTTGGTCAAGATTCTTACAGGCACATAACATCCAAGTTGTACTCCATAAAAGATAGGAGATATTTGCGCACTCTGCTAGATCCTCCTTCTTCTAGCTAGGGTATAACACAAAGCCTTCACACGGTCTCTTGCAATGAATTTCACTTAGCTCTGCAAGTCTCACACAGTATGCACAAAGAAATTACACTCTTGATCACACAGATCCAACTCTAGCACTTAGCACAACTTGCAACTGCCTCCTCTTACATTGCCTAGCCTTCTATTTATACATACAAAATAGGCCTAAGCATGGGTAAACCCATGGGCCGACATTCCCATGCCTGTTACATAATCCCAAATCCCAAAAAGGGCCCTAAAAGGGGCCGAGATCCTATGATATCCACTTCATCTTATGCTCCACCTTCGACAGCCTGTCAAAGTCTAAAAAATAGGTCAAACATGACCAAGAGTACTCAAAACTTGGTCAAGGGCCAACATGCCCCCAACACTCACCTGTGATTCATCCCGAGTCACTCTGATCTGACTAGTTCTGCTTAAAAATCCTCGATATTGGCTCGATATGATTCGACTTGTTGTTGTGCCATGAACTCTTGTTCAACAAACTCTTGTATGACTGCTTCATTGACAGGTACCTCTAGGCACTGTTCAACTATGATGATGACTTACTCTAGTTCCGCTCCTCGGCCTTCGATCTCTGTGAATAGTTGGTAAGCCTTATCTTGTATAGGTTAGAGCCTCTAATTCACTTCCATGACTTTGCTCTAGATAGTGTGGACATGCTACTGGGTAGTGCGCTGCTCTTGGGATTGCTTCATTCTTTACACAACTAACAGGGGCTTCAATTGCGCCTGTATCGTTTCTGCTTGATACTTCACCTCTTGGAGCTGCGACTCTAGTGCCTACAGTTTTGGATTCTCAGTGAGTTTCTCATAG
>JZKD02S0721155.1:0-15059 GCA_000966675.3 Picea glauca
GGAGATCCCATCGCATCCATTACTCCCTTGCAGTCAACTCAGGGAAATATTGATGCAGGGTGGATTTTAAATGAAGAATTGAGACCTATAAGGATGGAAGAGCTTCCTTCAAATGAGTTCTTCTTTGATAAGAAGACAAAGGTTGTGGTAAAGAGAGAATTCTATCAGGAAGGGGAATCAATAGCCAAGAAGTACAAAGTATTGACTGATGGGAAAGATAAGAAGAATGAATAGTTCATGACAGAAATAGCTGGGATATTAGGGGCATATGCCACAACAAATCAATTTTCAGTCGGGGTTTTGAAAAACCAGCTGAAGCAAAAAAATCACCTCATCAAAACCCTAGAATCCAAACTAGCCACAACAGAGGAGGCTGCCAAGGACCAGGCGACTGTAGGGATAGAACAAACAAGGTTGGCCGATAAAAGTGAGATAGAGCTGCTCAAAACTAAGCTCAAACAAGCAGAGCTAGTGGTTCAGAATGGTCAGATACAAGAGGGCCAGAAAAGAGACTTGATCAAACAACTACAAGCTAGAGTGGAAATCTCCGAAAGTAAAGTTATAAATATCGGGATGTTCCAGTCCCATGCGATGGAGATTCAGAGCAGATTTACTTTCCAAGGTAGAGGTGATTTGGGACAACTGCTTACTTTTTAATCAAGTTTTAGAAAATTTATCTGTCAGAGAAAGAGAAGCTGGAGCAGCTTGGGTCACTTTTCAAGAGGCTGTAATAGCTACAAACAACAGGGAATCGAGAAGTACTCCTAGGTTTTCCATTTCAGAGCAGACGAGAGGAAATATTTTATTAAAAGAATGGGAGCACAGTATCGCAGAAGGTAAGCTACAAGCCAATAGGGTAAAAAAATCCTTAGAAGAGCCTTTTGGTTCTATAGATGGTAATCTGTTAGACATTGATAGTGAAGGTAATGCTGAGGCATTGAGTCAAATGAATATAGTGAAAATATCACTTGATTTGAATGAAAAAGAAGAAAGAGATTCGGCCAAGATCTCACAAGTAACTATGGCAGACATAGTTCAAATAGATAAATGTATGATTAAACCAAGTGTGCAATTGTGCACTATTGACATCATAGACAGACAGATCGAAGAATGGTTTCCGCAATCAGCCCGAGATTGTTACTCTTTTGAGGCTAATTGTCAAGCGGAACCATCAAGGTTGATATCTTGGCTAGTGGAAAGATGTGTTACTTGTACCGAGCATGCGAGAGGGCAAGATTCTGGTACCAAATGAAGACAGAGATAAGGAAATGAAACGATTGTTCTCCTTCTTATCATAACTGAAAATCTTGTAATGATTGAGATTCCATCTTATGTTAAACTATATAAATATATCATAGAAAGAAGGAAAAAGGGTTGGACCTTTTTGAGTCGATTGTAATAGAAGTTTTCTATCTTGAGAGTTAATATAAAGCAAATCTGAATATTCTCAATTCCGTCACGACTATGTTATGAGTTTGTTTCCTTATATCTCATTTTCCATTTCATTTCATACTTGTATCTGATGAATGCTTCGCTATAATTTAGTACAACCTCTACTATAGTGAATGAATTCTGGTTTTCTATATTGTTTACTATTTTTCCTCTGTACCAACTATCAACAGGTGTAAGACCAGTCAACACTTTAGAATTCTATATATATTTTGTGCTTCATCGGGTTACTTCTTTACCTTTTTCTTCTTCTATTTATAAGTGAGATTCTCCCTTGATAGGAGCCTTGCATGATAGACAACTTAATTTTTTTTCCCACCTCATACATCTTTATTAAAATATAACTTAGTTATGGGAAAGGGCCTTTGCTTTGTACCCTATCATCACTCCTGGGACTGTAAACTCTCTTTTATACGACCGAAATTGAGACAACATCTAAATTTCCCTGAGATTTTCTTATCATTTTGTTCCTCCATGACTGTCCCTGTAACAAGACAGCCTAATATCGAACCCGAACTATCAGACCAAACACATATTGCCTTAAATATTTTTGATACTATTCTTAAAACAACCACTACCCGGGTTGAACTCGAACGTTCATGGGCAGCGATTGAATGGGGTATAAACATCCAGAAACAGTTGGAAGCTAGACAACCCCAACTCAGAAATCATCCCTAGTTTCCCTTACCAAAGGTTGACATTTCTTCCATCTCTACCCTTTACTCACTTTCGGATGCCTAGACACTGTACTTCTAAGCCTTAAGTACAGACTCTGGAAAAACAATGGGGATTCAAGGAAGATCACATGTACAAGGATTTCCCACACAGAAAGGAAAGAGTGAAGACTTTTCACAACATCCAAGAGGCTATGACATTCGAAGATATGGGAAGAATCTATGCAGCTTTAAATGATTGACAAATAGAGTACCAGTCCAATATGATTGAGGTGGAAGGTAAGATCATAAATAAGCCTATTGCTATTTTGATTGACTCAATAGAAAGTCATTGCTACATTGATCCTAAGATAGTGGATAGATTAAATTTGGATAAAATTAAACTTGGAAAAGCAAGTTTGGTTCAATTATCCACTAGAACCAAAAGAAGAATCCATGATATGGTCAGAAGTTGTTCCATAAGTCTTAATGGAGTGAATAATAGTATGGATCTAAATATCATATCATTGGGGTTTTATGATATTCTGATTGGAATAGATTGGTTGGACACGAATCATGCTTTCCTAGATTGTCATAACAAGACATTTACATGTTTTGATGGAAATGGAAAACATATCACTGTGAAAGGAGTTCGAAGACCCATCTCTAGAAGGGAGATTTCAGGTTACATCTGAAAATATGTTTTAGAAAAGGATGTCAACTGTATGCAGCTCATGTGGAAGAGACAAATAATACAAAGGGGCCAAGCCTTGAAGATTTCTTGGTGCTACAGGAATTTGAAGATGTATTACAAGAAATACCAGGATTTCCACCAAGGAGGAATATAGATTTCTCTATTGATTTAGTGCCAGGAGCTTCCCTGGTGTCAAAAACAACTTACAGAATGAGCACACCATAGTTAAAAGAATTACAAATGTAGTTGGAAGAATTTTTGAAGAAAGGGTAGATACGTCCAAGTGTTTCACCTTGAGGAGCACCCATACTTTTTGTCAAAAAGAAGGATGGAACCTTGAGGCTGTGTATTGAATTTCGACAACTGAACAAGTACACTATAAAGAACAAGTATCCTCTACCCTGAATTAATGACCTCTTTGATCAGCTAAGAGGAGAAAATATATTTTCAAAAATTGACCCAAGGGAGAGATACCATCAGGTAAGAATCAAGGAATAAGACATTCATAAGACAACCTTTAAGACCAGGTATGGACATTATGAATTTGTAGTGGTTCCATTTGGACAGACCAATGCACCAACTGTCTTCATGTGCTTAATGAATGACATATTAAGAAATTATTTGGATAGGTTTGTCATAGTATTCTTGGATGACATACTTATGTATTCTAAGTCTGAAGAGGAGCATGACCATCAATTAAGACTGGTATTGCAAGTATTGAGAGATCAATTTTATGCCAAGTTGAGTAATTGTTCTTTATATCAAAAGCATATCCATTAGTTCGGACACATTATTTCATAGCAGGGCATAACAATAGATCCAGTGAAGATCGAAGCCATTGGGGGATGGAAAACACCCAGAAATGCATCAGACATCAGATATTTTATGGGATTAGTGGGATACTACAGAAGGTTCATAGTAGGGTTCTCTAAGATTTCCCATACCATCACTTCTTTGCAAAAGAAGGGAACTAAATTTGAATGGACATTCAAGTGTGAAAAGAATTTTAATCTGTTGAAGGAATTACTTACTAGTGCGCCTGTGTTAAAGATTGTTGACCCAAATGAAAGTTTTGTGGTATGTACAAACGCATGTAAGGAAGGACTTGGGGGTGTCCTCATGGAAAATGGACATGTCATTGGATATGAGTCCATAAATCTTAAGGAACATGAGAGGAACTATGCCACCCATGACTTGGAACTTGTTTCCATTGTCCACACCTTGAGGATGTGGAGGAATTACCTCATGGGGAATAAATTTGAATTAAGGATAGACCACATTGGCCTGAAGTATCTTTTTGAACAACTGACCTTGAATGTCAGGCAAACAAAATGGATGGAATTTTTAAGTGAATATGACTTCGATATCAATCATATCAAAGGAAAGGATAATAGAGTTGCCGATGCACTTAGTAGAAGAGTGCATATCATGCATGCTACTGTTGTCAGTATGCATCAGTTAGACTTGAAGAGAATAATTTTAGATGGTCTTGTTATAGATCAGTATTACCTACAGATAAAGGGAAACTTACAACAAGGAAATGTACATCAGAAATTAAAGGAGTATGAGATAAAGGAAGACAGATTACTCATGCATAAAAATAGAATCTATGTTCCTAGTTTTGGAGAACTGAGGAATTTGGTACTGAAGGAAATTCATGATGTTCCTTATGCTAGACATCTTGATTACCAGAAAAAAATTACAGCAGTAAGAAGCCAGTTCTTTTGGCTAGGAATGGAGAAGGATGTTTCTGATACATTCAGAAGGTGAAGGTTGAGCAAAGTTACCCAACGAGTTTGTTGTAGCCATTGCCAATCCCAGAGAAGACATAGGAAGCAATCACCATGGATTTCATCATAGGATTACCTAGAACAAATAACCAACATAATTCAATCATGGTGGTGGTTGAAAAATTAACAAAGGCTTCTCATTTTGTGCCTGTGAAGACAACACATACAATGATAAATATTGCATAAATTTTCATGAAGGAAATTGCTAGGTTGCATGGGATACCTAGGAAAATCATCTCAGACAGATTTATAGAGTTTACCTCGAATTTTTGGAGGGGATGGTTTAAAGTATTTGGCACAAATCTAAACTTTATCACCGTGCATCATCCCTAGACAGATGAGAAAACAGAGAGGGTCAATCACATAATTGAAGACGTGTTGAGAATGTATGTGATGGATAAGCCATCTAAGTGAGAAGATTACTTACACCTGGTTGAGTTTTCATATAATAATGGGTATCAAGCTTCATTAAGAATGATCCCATTTGAATCCTTGTATGTTAGGAAATGAAATACTCTAGTGAGCTGGGACAACCCAACAGATAGAGTGGTACTTGGATCAGATTTTCTCAAGGGCATGGAAGACAAGGTGGTTAAGATCAAGTAGAATTTAAAGGCAACTCAGGATAGACAGAAATTTTATGCTGACAAGGACAGGACAACTAGAGAATTTAAAGTAGGGGAGCATGTACATTTGAAAGTGAAGCCCAAGAAAAGCTCTTTGAAATTGGGTAGTTGTACAAAGTTGGCAGCCATATTTTGTGGTCCATTTGAAATATTGGAAAAAATAGGGCCAATTGCATACATTCTTGCATTGCATGCTTCCATGAATGTGCATAATGTATTTCATGTATATTTACTAAAGAAATATGTACATGACCCTAACCATGTTATTGATTGGCATCTGATTCACATAGAGACGAAGGGATACTTTCAGGTTCAACCAGTATGGGTATTGGAAAAAAAGGTAAAAATGATCTGGAATCAAGTTATAGAGCCGATAAAAGTTCAATGGACATGCTACAGTCCTGAAGATGCTACCTGGGAGCATGAAGATGCCATGTGGGTAGAGTACCCACAACTTTTTGAATAAATTTGAGATTTTGTTCTATATTTTGTATATGCACTAAGGATAGTGCCAAGATAAGGGGGAGGGGATGTAACACCCCGAGTTTCGAACCCCCATTTTATATAATGTATTATTACAATGCTGAGAGGCCTGCGATCCCAAACAATTATTAAAGGGCTAGTATGCCTAAGAAATGTACTGTTTTTATAATTATTAATAATAAACATATCACTGGCTATTAGATGAACAAGGACTAGAGTTATAGGGGGCTATGATTCCAAAAGAGAGGGGGCTTGAGGGGATAAATGTTTATTCCTATGTTAATTACCCTTTTTTCCAAAGGGAGGGGATCGATTATGTGAGATTCTTGGGGAAGGCCAAGAGGTTCTTGAGTCCCCACGAAAATACTTAAATCCATCCTTGGTTTGATTGTGGGGTTGATAGTTAGCTCTTCCACTCCTTCACTTCTACATTTGTACCATTCTTTCCCTCACACCCTTTCATGCACTCACTTACCCATTCACCGATCCATCCTCACCTGCATCTTGGCTGGGTAAAGGGAAAGGAACAATTGAATATTCGCCATGAGATAGTTGGTTGTAATGGTCACTGGTACAATCCAGCCATGAATTGGGGTCTGCATGTCTGAGATGCATTGGCTTGTGCCCTGTTTTTTTCAAAACTGCGAGTCATGAGAGTTCTAGCATTGAGATTCTGGACTAGATGTGCTGGAGGCCATGGATAAAGGAGAATGACTGCATGAGGGACTATGTGGTAGAGAAAGGTGATGGTCCATTCTCTCAAGTGGTACAGGCTGGGTAGAAGAGATTTGGGTACTTGGATTATTGTGGGTGCTGGGAAACCTGTGAGAGATCGAGAGCTGACTAGTTTGGGAACCCAAGTACACTCTAGAACCATCCTTGTGGATTCATAGCCCTGGCTCAGGGGTGACACTCTTGTTGATATTTGGAGCAATGGTGTCTATGGTTGGGTGGAACGTCCTTGGTCTGCATCCATTTGGTGTCACCTTTTATAATGATAAGTTCTCTCTGTTGTGATATTATTATCTGCATATGAATGTATTCTTCTATGTACCTTAATTATCATTTAACTAAATCTTAGATTATACATGTTTGTTCAATATTGTTGTGCATGTTGTTAAATATTTTATCTTATGTGTCCTTATTAAATAAGAAGGTACTGTTAAGAGTACAAAGTCCAATGGTGGGCTTGAAGGTAGCATACCCTGACCTGTGGGTGGCTGGGGATGTTACATTTCTACTCAATTTTGATTGCATATTGATAAGTGATGCATGAGCATCGCCAACTCATCAAGCGAGCCAACACATCAAGCGAAGATCAGCTAGATAAACAAACCCAAATTTTTGAAAGTGCTTTGGGATTGTAGCACAAGTCTTTAATGAAGCCATTTTATGGAGGCGCATTATATATTGTATTGGACCTTGAGCCTTAAGCTCTCTTCCTTTGGTAGATAAGAGGCATTTAATATAGTTAATGTTGGTAGATATGATTTTTAATTCTAGATTTGATAGTTTAGAGTCTGAGAGGAAAAACGGATATAGACACCCTCATTGCATCTTTGTAGATGAATAGAAGCACTTAGGAGAAGAGAAGAGAAAGCAAAGAATAGTGTATGAAAAACACCCATGTACAGGCATTTGAATTAATAGAAGAAAGTTCTGATTCAAATTCATGGTTGGTGTTGTTTCTCTGTGTATATTGTTGAGGTGCTCATGAATGTTTTCTTTCTTGTTNTAAACTTGGAAAAGCAAGTTTGGTTCAATTATCCACTAGAACCAAAAGAAGAATCCATGATATGGTCAGAAGTTGTTCCATAAGTCTTAATGGAGTGAATAATAGTATGGATCTAAATATCATATCATTGGGGTTTTATGATATTCTGATTGGAATAGATTGGTTGGACACGAATCATGCTTTCCTAGATTGTCATAACAAGACATTTACATGTTTTGATGGAAATGGAAAACATATCACTGTGAAAGGAGTTCGAAGACCCATCTCTAGAAGGGAGATTTCAGGTTACATCTGAAAATATGTTTTAGAAAAGGATGTCAACTGTATGCAGCTCATGTGGAAGAGACAAATAATACAAAGGGGCCAAGCCTTGAAGATTTCTTGGTGCTACAGGAATTTGAAGATGTATTACAAGAAATACCAGGATTTCCACCAAGGAGGAATATAGATTTCTCTATTGATTTAGTGCCAGGAGCTTCCCTGGTGTCAAAAACAACTTACAGAATGAGCACACCATAGTTAAAAGAATTACAAATGTAGTTGGAAGAATTTTTGAAGAAAGGGTAGATACGTCCAAGTGTTTCACCTTGAGGAGCACCCATACTTTTTGTCAAAAAGAAGGATGGAACCTTGAGGCTGTGTATTGAATTTCGACAACTGAACAAGTACACTATAAAGAACAAGTATCCTCTACCCTGAATTAATGACCTCTTTGATCAGCTAAGAGGAGAAAATATATTTTCAAAAATTGACCCAAGGGAGAGATACCATCAGGTAAGAATCAAGGAATAAGACATTCATAAGACAACCTTTAAGACCAGGTATGGACATTATGAATTTGTAGTGGTTCCATTTGGACAGACCAATGCACCAACTGTCTTCATGTGCTTAATGAATGACATATTAAGAAATTATTTGGATAGGTTTGTCATAGTATTCTTGGATGACATACTTATGTATTCTAAGTCTGAAGAGGAGCATGACCATCAATTAAGACTGGTATTGCAAGTATTGAGAGATCAATTTTATGCCAAGTTGAGTAATTGTTCTTTATATCAAAAGCATATCCATTAGTTCGGACACATTATTTCATAGCAGGGCATAACAATAGATCCAGTGAAGATCGAAGCCATTGGGGGATGGAAAACACCCAGAAATGCATCAGACATCAGATATTTTATGGGATTAGTGGGATACTACAGAAGGTTCATAGTAGGGTTCTCTAAGATTTCCCATACCATCACTTCTTTGCAAAAGAAGGGAACTAAATTTGAATGGACATTCAAGTGTGAAAAGAATTTTAATCTGTTGAAGGAATTACTTACTAGTGCGCCTGTGTTAAAGATTGTTGACCCAAATGAAAGTTTTGTGGTATGTACAAACGCATGTAAGGAAGGACTTGGGGGTGTCCTCATGGAAAATGGACATGTCATTGGATATGAGTCCATAAATCTTAAGGAACATGAGAGGAACTATGCCACCCATGACTTGGAACTTGTTTCCATTGTCCACACCTTGAGGATGTGGAGGAATTACCTCATGGGGAATAAATTTGAATTAAGGATAGACCACATTGGCCTGAAGTATCTTTTTGAACAACTGACCTTGAATGTCAGGCAAACAAAATGGATGGAATTTTTAAGTGAATATGACTTCGATATCAATCATATCAAAGGAAAGGATAATAGAGTTGCCGATGCACTTAGTAGAAGAGTGCATATCATGCATGCTACTGTTGTCAGTATGCATCAGTTAGACTTGAAGAGAATAATTTTAGATGGTCTTGTTATAGATCAGTATTACCTACAGATAAAGGGAAACTTACAACAAGGAAATGTACATCAGAAATTAAAGGAGTATGAGATAAAGGAAGACAGATTACTCATGCATAAAAATAGAATCTATGTTCCTAGTTTTGGAGAACTGAGGAATTTGGTACTGAAGGAAATTCATGATGTTCCTTATGCTAGACATCTTGATTACCAGAAAAAAATTACAGCAGTAAGAAGCCAGTTCTTTTGGCTAGGAATGGAGAAGGATGTTTCTGATACATTCAGAAGGTGAAGGTTGAGCAAAGTTACCCAACGAGTTTGTTGTAGCCATTGCCAATCCCAGAGAAGACATAGGAAGCAATCACCATGGATTTCATCATAGGATTACCTAGAACAAATAACCAACATAATTCAATCATGGTGGTGGTTGAAAAATTAACAAAGGCTTCTCATTTTGTGCCTGTGAAGACAACACATACAATGATAAATATTGCATAAATTTTCATGAAGGAAATTGCTAGGTTGCATGGGATACCTAGGAAAATCATCTCAGACAGATTTATAGAGTTTACCTCGAATTTTTGGAGGGGATGGTTTAAAGTATTTGGCACAAATCTAAACTTTATCACCGTGCATCATCCCTAGACAGATGAGAAAACAGAGAGGGTCAATCACATAATTGAAGACGTGTTGAGAATGTATGTGATGGATAAGCCATCTAAGTGAGAAGATTACTTACACCTGGTTGAGTTTTCATATAATAATGGGTATCAAGCTTCATTAAGAATGATCCCATTTGAATCCTTGTATGTTAGGAAATGAAATACTCTAGTGAGCTGGGACAACCCAACAGATAGAGTGGTACTTGGATCAGATTTTCTCAAGGGCATGGAAGACAAGGTGGTTAAGATCAAGTAGAATTTAAAGGCAACTCAGGATAGACAGAAATTTTATGCTGACAAGGACAGGACAACTAGAGAATTTAAAGTAGGGGAGCATGTACATTTGAAAGTGAAGCCCAAGAAAAGCTCTTTGAAATTGGGTAGTTGTACAAAGTTGGCAGCCATATTTTGTGGTCCATTTGAAATATTGGAAAAAATAGGGCCAATTGCATACATTCTTGCATTGCATGCTTCCATGAATGTGCATAATGTATTTCATGTATATTTACTAAAGAAATATGTACATGACCCTAACCATGTTATTGATTGGCATCTGATTCACATAGAGACGAAGGGATACTTTCAGGTTCAACCAGTATGGGTATTGGAAAAAAAGGTAAAAATGATCTGGAATCAAGTTATAGAGCCGATAAAAGTTCAATGGACATGCTACAGTCCTGAAGATGCTACCTGGGAGCATGAAGATGCCATGTGGGTAGAGTACCCACAACTTTTTGAATAAATTTGAGATTTTGTTCTATATTTTGTATATGCACTAAGGATAGTGCCAAGATAAGGGGGAGGGGATGTAACACCCCGAGTTTCGAACCCCCATTTTATATAATGTATTATTACAATGCTGAGAGGCCTGCGATCCCAAACAATTATTAAAGGGCTAGTATGCCCAAGAAATGTACTGTTTTTATAATTATTAATAATAAACATATCGTTGGCTATTAGATGAACAAGGACTAGAGTTATAGGGGGCTATGATTCCAAAAGAGAGGGGGCTTGAGGGGCTAAATGTTTATTCCTATGTTAATTACCCTTTTTTCCAAAGGGAGGGGATCGATTATGTGAGATTCTTGGGGAAGGCCAAGAGGTTCTTGAGTCCCCATGAAAATACTTAAATCCATCCTTGGTTTGATTGTGGGTTTGATAGTTAGCTCTTCCACTCCTTCACTTCTGCATTTGTACCATTCTTTCCCTCACACCCTTTCATGCACTCACTTACCCATTCACCGATCCATCCTCACCTGCATCTTGGCTGGGTAAAGGGAAAGGAACAATTGAATATTAGCCATGAGATAGTTGGTTGTAATGGTCACTGGTACAATCCAGCCATGAATTGGGGTCTGCATGTCTGAGATGCATTGGCTTGTGCCCTATTTTTTTCACAACTGTGAGTCATGAGAGTTCTAGCATTGATATTCTGGACTAGATGTGCTGGAGGCCATGGATAAAGGAGAATGACTGCATGAGGGACTATGTGGCAGAGAAAGGTGGAGGTCCATTCTCTCAAGTGGTACCAGCTGGGTAGAAGAGATTTGGGTACTTGGATTATTGTGGGTGCTGGGAAACCTGTGAGAGCTCGAGAGCTGACTAGTTTGGGAACCCAAGTACACTCTGGAACCGTCCTTGTGGATTCATAGCCCTGGCTCAGGGGTGACACTCTTGTTGATATTTGGAGCAATGGTTTCTATGGTTGGGTGGAACGTCCTTAGTCTGCATCCATTTGGTGTCACCTTTTATAACGATAAGTTCTCTCTGTTGTGATATTATTATCTGCATATGAATGTATTCTTCTATGTACCTTAATTATCATTTAACTAAATCTTAGATTATACATGTTTGTTCGATATTGTTGTGCATGTTGTTAAATCTTTTATCTTATGTGTCCTTATTAAATAAGAAGGTATTGTTAAGAGTACAAAGTCCAATGGTGGGCTTGAAGGTAGCATACCCCGACCTGTGGGTGGCTGGGGATGTTACATTTCTACTCAATTTTGATTGCATATTGATAAGTGATGCATGAGCATCACCAACTCATCAAGCGAGCCAACACATCAAGCGAAGATCAGCTAGATAAACAAACCCAAATTTTTGAAAGTGCTTTGGGATTGTAGCGCAAGTCTTTAATGAAGCCATTTTATGGAGGCGCATTATATATTGTATTGGACCTTGAGCCTTAAGCTCTCTTCCTTTGGTAGATAAGAGGCATTTAATCTAGTTAATGTTGGTAGATAGGATTTTTAATTCTAGATTTGATAGTTTAGAGTCTGAGAGGGAAAACGGATATAGACACCCTCATTGCATATTTGTAGATGAATAGAAGCACTTAGGAGAAGAGAAGAGAAAGCAAAGAATAGTGTATGAAGAACACCCATGTACAGGCATTTGAATTAATAGAAGAAAGTTCTGATTCAAATTCATGGTTGGTGTTGTTTCTCTGTGTATATTGTTGAGGTGCTCATGAATGTTTTCTTTCTTGTTATGCATTTGMTTTGTATATGTTGTGCATGTGATTTCATGTTTCAACCTGAAKTCTGAAAGGGAGAGAGAGTGAGGTTCAATTGTTTCTCYATCTGAGCCAGGTGATTCCTGCAAGGTGTGCAGTTGAATTCATCTACAAGGAGTGCGTTGATGAAGGCTCAGTAGTTTAACTTTTGTTCTCATTCACCTAGAAGTGGATTTGGGTTGTTGAATCCGTGAAAGGAGTGCACAGGCTGAAGAAGAAGTCTCAGTTGTTAATCTGGGCAAAGGAGATTTAAGACTGCTGATGCAAGAAGTACGCAGAGTCTAAAGGATTCAACACTTGGGAAGTTGTTGAATGTTGAGCGCAAGGAGTGCACGCAAGTCCCTCTGAAAGAATCAGAGCGGGAAAGCTCAGGAGGTATAGCATCTTCGTGATATCATTACCGAAGATTGCACAGGATGTTTCCATGCCAAGAAGTCCTTAAGAAGGGAAAATAGGAATCGACGATCAAGATTCATAGAAGAGATCGACGAATTCTCATCAGCCGTTAGATCTCGGAGAGTTGTGCAGAGTTTAAGCCCTAGCTCACAGAGGAGGAGTCCTGGAGGAGTCATCAAGATATTGGCATCATCGGGGTTTGGTCAAGGCAGAGAATTGGGACCTTGTGATTCTCAAAATCCCAAGAAGAAATCCTAGCCATTGATCTCGATAGGATACGTGTCAGGGAGCCAGCGAGTCATCGGGGTTCAGTTCATCGAAGAATCGGGGTTTCCGAGGACATAGAACTCTCACATATTGGAATCGCGATCTGCAATTTCCCAACGGGAGATTTGAACCATCCATCGGTGAGGAAATGTGGCAGGAGATCCGAATGAGTCGGCGTTTGGGGGCATCGGAGTTTTCACAGGCAAAGAATTTGTGCAAAAAGGAATTGCGATCCGTGATTTCCTGATCATATCAAAGTCGTCCAACGGTAGGGAAACATGGCGAGAGATCCTCGAGAGTCAGAGTTTGGGATATCGGGGTTTCAGGAGTCGTGAAACACTTGCATAACGGAATCGTGATCCATGATTTCTCGACATGGTCGGAGCCGTTGATTTGGGGGACACGTGTCCAAGGATCTGAATGAGTCGAGGTTCAGCATTTCGGGGTTTTCGCATACAACGGAACTGTTGCACTAGAAATCGCGATTTCGCAATACCCGATAGAGTGACAAGGAAGTGATGATGTGGAGGAGAGAGAGTTCACATGTGCATCGGGGTTCGACATTTCAGGATTCTCGGTGACGAGAAAATCATGACAGAAGAATTTGCGAAATCCTGAAACACGACGGTCCCACAGTCATAGCACTTCAGTGGAGGACAAGTGTCATCTGTATCGGGTTTCGAGACTTGGAAGGGTCTGTTAACAAGTGCTATGGGAATCACGATATCCTGATACGCGATTTCCCGATCACACCACTGGAGTGTGGGCCCTAGGCGCCCGAGCATAGGATAGGTGTTGGAAGGTCAAGCCTTGCAGTGGGTCAATGCTAGGTGGCATCGGGTTTCGGAGAATCAGAGATCCTAAGGACGTAAGTTCTACGCATTCCAATCTTGCGAATTCTGAAACTCTGATAGGGAAGGACCATGGTCTTATGGACCAGCAGGTCACATGTGAAAGAGTTAGCCAGAAGGAGCTAAGGGGTGCAGAGAGCGCCATCGCAAATCGGGAATCGAGGATCTATGAGGTGAGTGATTCGTGACCTCATAAGTACCGATTTCTCGACGGGGAAAATTCCCGATAAGAACAAGGAAACTGTGAGAGGATATTCATCGGGGTTCAGATAATTGTAAGGTCTGACCTTGTGAGTGTAGGACTCGCGATCACGCGAGGACCGATTTCCCAATAGGACAACGAGAAACCATAAAGAGAATTTTGTGGGTGTTGAGAACTCCCGATAAGGGGGTTTGAAGAGCAATTTAGTTCTTCGGGCCTAGGGAAGAGAAGGTCCTGGTGGGAGAAGACGTGCCCTAGGTGGCGCATTTGCATCAGAGTGGTATCAGAGCGAGAAAATATCTTTGCTTTCTGTAGCAGAGAAGAAAGGAAAATTTCACCATGCCGCCGAGGAGAGAAAGACAATCACCCGATCCAGAGGATAGGGGAAACCAGAGAGGAAGAGGGAGACAAGCACATAATCCAGATATGGAGAGGCAGATACGTGATCTCCAAGAAATATTAGAAGATATGGAAGCAGCGCAGAGATGCATATCCAATGCTGGAGATCTGAGCGACTCCGAAGTCAAAGTTGAAGCTGAACAATAAGGAGAAGTTGCAGCCAATGAGTGATTAATTAAAGCTATCGCCTGGATGAGCTCGAAAACAAAGATGGACATTCTAGGTTATGAAGGGAATCTGGATGTAGAAAAGCTTCTAGATTGGATTAGAGCTCTTGACACCTACTTCAATTATGAAGACATCGAAGAAGATAAAAAGGTCAGGCATGCTATCACACGATTGAAGGGACATGCAACATTATGGTGGGACGAACTTCAAGCAGATAGACATTCCAAAGGCAAGCAAAAGATCAAAAGCTGGGATCGAATGATTGCGAAGATGAAGGAAAAGTTCATCCCAAGGGATTATCAAATCACACTGTTCAGAAGGATGCAAAACTTGAGACAGAAGCTGATGACAGTGAAGGAGTATACTGAGGAATTCTACAAGCTAAATATCAGAG
>JZKD02S0721166.1:0-15059 GCA_000966675.3 Picea glauca
ACACAAACTATTTCTAGATTTTCTTCTTCACTTGTAGAGAAAAATTCAACATCATCACATTTTGAATCATTTCAATCAAGAGTCTTTGGAGATTCTTTACCTTCATTTGAAATACCATCGAGATCTTCCCTTTTGCCAACATCAACACATGATTCTTTGCTTTCATTTGAAATGTCTTCAAGATCTTCATTTGTGTTAACATCATTACTTGATTCTTTTATTTCATTTGAAATGTCTTCAAGATCTTCATTTGTGCTAATATCATCACTTGATTCTTTGTCTTCATTTGAAATGTTTTCAAGATCATATCTAGAAATAATGCATTCAAGAGTTTTTGAATATTCTTTAACTTTAATGATCTTGATGGAGTGGTCTTCAATATCTTCCTTCTTGTTCTTTCTTTGATATGTCTCCTCTAGATTTAGCCATAGATCCTTGGCAGAAGTGCATTGTCCCATGCTCTCTTTGATAGGGCTTGAGAGTCCACTAGGAATGGTCTTGAGAGACAATGCATCATTATTCTTTCCTTCCCTTTGATATGAAAACTTTCACTTGTTCTTCAAGGAAACTGATCCACCAATGGCTACCTTCCAAATTAATACCCGCTCCCATCTCCTTCAAGTGTACTCTCATCTCTATTCTCCAAGTAGAATGATTTTCCTCATCAAGGATTGGAACTTCATCATCCATTTGTGTGTCTATATATCTCCTCCAAGATTTTTAAGGCTTATGGTGAAGGCATGCTCTGATACCAATTGTTGGACACACCGACTACACTGAGAGGGGGGTGTGAACAGTTTAGGGTTCTTTTCCCCAAAACTTCCCTCTTACACAAAACTCATTAGTTAGAAATCACCATTAACTCATTACTCATTACTGTCATTTATAACTAGTTAAATGTGAACACATATCAACAACATACATAAAAAATATATCATCAAAAAATCATCACCACAAGGATCACAAAGAACATAAGATGTATGTAAAATTTTCTTTTTATTACGGACTACAATCCTTGGGGTTTTTTAGCAACAACTGAATAGAGTACAACTCTACAAGAGGACCAACTCTATAATGCAAGACTCGACTTACACCCTCAACACCAATTGATATGAGGTAAAAATCCTCAACAGATATCAATCTGTCACAGGTACACGCCCTATCACTAGTGCAACACACGTATGTACGCTCCCTACCAGTAGTACAACCCGCATATGTACACGGCCAATATATACTACAACCCGCGTATACTTCTGAGAAACTAGGGTTTTTCTTTACTTCACACACTCAGATCCTCAACAACCTGCAATAACATTCTCTTTTGTCTTCCACTGTCCAAACTAACCCACATCCAGTCACAACACATCCAAGCTCTTCAAAATCTTACTCATGCTCTTCAACCATACAATATGAATGCTACTCAATCATGTATAAGAAATCGACATACTATAGAAATCATATCAAGACTGAATCATAAGAGTGTTGCTCACTCCATCAACCAACACAAACCACATCACAACAACCATACCAAGAATGCGTTAATCATTCACCACACAATAAACAACATTATCCATCAAGACAACAATATAACCATACTAGAGGCTATGTGACAGATCTGACCCCATATAATGCAGATCTGGAACCTGCTTCTGTCATCAAGAGCCTGTCATCAGATCAATCACCAATCTTCATGACTTCATCCACTGTACATGCCCTGTCTTCATACAATCCATGTATGTATGCATCATGGCCCACTACAACCCACGTATACCTCATAAAATAGGGTTTCTGAGCCTTCGAGACTTTTTCTGTCATGATCTCAAACATGCCGAAACTTTGATGCGTTCATGAGATCCTCCATACCCTCTCTCTCTCAGAATAAATATTCAATCATGCTAAAGAGATACACACAAAATATGCATTTCACAAGATATCCTTGCCTCTTATTTATACTCTTCATCTTATAGGTCACTTAACCCACTTCTAGGTCACTTAACCCATTTCTATATCACTTAACCTATTTTCCTCTTTTTAGGGTTAACCACTTTCCACAAATAGAAAGTTCTCCATTACTTTATCATTTAAATAATATTCTTTGATTTTGTCACTTCTCTTTATTATTTAAATAATCCTCTTGACTTTTTCACTTTACTTTATCATTTAAATAATAATTTCTTCTTTGCAAGCTCCTTGACTTCTTTGACCTTTTGGTTCTTCAAGCCAACATATGAGGGTCCTCCATCTTCGTAAGGCCATAACTCTCAAACCATGAGGAGTTATGTGACATTCCACATACCAATGGAAATGGCATGACAAGCACTATCCATCTAGGATAGTTTCAACAACAGATTCATTGAATCTCATCTCATTATTCCACATATAAGCATGGGTTCTCCAACCATACTTCAAGAATAACACATCTGTAATGCGTCTTCCCATGAGGGATTTCACCGTAAGGGGACCACTTTGGAGTTCATCCATTTGTACACTTTATCAACCATGTTAAGACAATAATGATTTATCTTTACATCCATCAAAAAATGCATCATATACAAATGACATCATATAACTATGATTCCACTTGACATCTAGCCATTCTCATCAAGGATAATACATATTACATCAATCATCAATCAATCAATCCTTTGGCATCAATCAATCACTTGAAATAAATCGATGGCATCAATCAATCACTTGACATCAATTAATCAAAACTTTGGCATCAATGACAACCTAATCCAACAAGGTCTGCACGAGTACTTCTTCAGTCACTCGTTAGCCGTGTTTATAAGCTTGTATACAAACCCTTCCCATGGCTTCCTTCAGCCAAAAATAAGAGATTACTATTCAAATTTTTCCTCTAATAGCTAGAGTCGAAGTATTCTCCGCTCTCTTCTCAGGAGAATGTCTTCTCTACTCTCTGCAGATCTATCTCTGTCCCCTAATTACCTTCTTTCTTACCTCCCTTAGCAAGATTGCGTGGGTCTGAATTCCAATTCCTGGTCAGGACTAGAATCCTTACAGATGGGCGCCTTGCCCCATTGCCTCATTAACTCTTGAGGATGACCTTCCAACTACCATCCTGACTGGTAATTCATTTCTGGGTTAGAGGACTGTTGAGAAATTACACCCAGTAGGTACTGGTTTGGTGAGGGTCATCTCAACCATTCTTGGTTTTCCCTTTACCATCTCTCTCATAGCATGCGTGGTATATCTTAGCAAACTTTCCCCCTTTTATCACTTGTGCAACACATATCAAATTTCTATTAATAAGTGAAAATTTATACATTGAACCTTTTATACAAAGGTTCATCAAATCAAACATTCACACACATTTAGAATGCCATAGTCTCTTGGCCCATTATAGTTATATTTACAAACTTGGGTAAACAAGGGTATTACAATCCAACCCTTAAAGGAACATCACCATTGATGTTGTATCTGTCGATGTGCTATGTATGTAAAAAAGTAAACAAAAATGGATATGCTTGGCTCATGGCATCCTCCATTTCCTATGTGGCCTCATCTGGAACAAAGTGTTTCCACTGCACGTTGATCTGTGCAATGGTTCTTTTCCTGAGTGGGGTTTCCTTCCTGTCTATTATGCATTGTGGTTCTGATTGGAATTCCCCATCGGGTTCCACCTGAATCATAGACCAGTCAATAATATGATTAGGATCATGTACATATTTCTTTAATAAAGAAACATTGAAAAAATTATGTGCTCTCACTGTGGGAGGGAGTGCTAGCCGATAGGCTATTGGTCCCACTCTATCCAAAAATTCAAAGGGTCCACAATACCGAGGTGCCAACTTGGCATAAGATCCCATCCTCAAGGATCTTTTCCTGGCTCTAACTCATAGATACACATGATCCCCTACCTTGAACTCTCTAGTAGTCCTTTTCATGTCTGCATAGCTCTTTTGTTTATCTTGGGATATCTTCAGATTTTGTCTGATTTGAATTAATTTCTATTCTAGTTCTTTCAACATATCTAACCTGATTGTAACTCCGTATACCAGGTTTTTCCAATTGATTGGAATGTTGCATTATTTTTCATAGAGGGATTCAAAAGGGATCATTTTTAATGACTCTTGATAGCCATTGTTGTAAGCAAATTTTACCAGTGGTAGGTAGTCCTTCCATTTCTTGGGTTGATGCATTACATGCATCCTTAGCATGTCCTCTAATAGTTGGTTTACCCTCTCCATCTTCCCATTAGTTTGAGAGTGAGAGGCTATACTAAAGAGCAATTTGGTTTTGAAACCAACAAACAAGGATTTACAAAAGTTTGAAGCAATCTTTGTATATTTGTAAGATATAATTACCTTAATCATGCCATGTGTTGGGCTCTAAATATGTCCTAAAAACAACCTTACTCTGACATTAATTTATCAACCGAGGATTCATATTTTATTTCAAGAATATCAACAAAGTCTATGCAGATAGTTGTAGAGGTTAAGATCATGTAGTTAAAGAAAATCTGAGTTTATCAATAATCAAGTTCCTCACACATTCATTAAAAATTCTGAAACTAAGAAATCACTCAACAAAATTGTAATCTGATCACTAACACATTACGAATTAAAACATCAATCATTTTGCTGAATTTATCTAACTAATAAATAATAATTTAATCTGTGAAAACACTTAATGAATCAATCTATCAATGATTATATAACCTGCTGGAAAAGAACAATGAAATACTATAAAATTGAGAAGGAACATCAAATGTGAATTTAAGCAAAAGGAACATCAAATACTAATTTAATAAAAGGAACAATGTATGTGAAAATGAAAGGAACTTTCAAACAATAAACTAACAACAATGGGAAATGGAACAACAATCGATTACCTTCAAATGAAACATCCATCCTCTGTAATTAAACAACATAACCATTTTATAAAATAATCAATACACTCATGAATTTATCTTAGCTATTGCAAGGAAATTCAAATCACAAACTAAAACATAATTGATATGATTATAGATGAGACAATAAATCCTTCTGACTAGGCCCATGGTCTTCAGAAGATACTATTGCTAAAAACTCAGTACGCAAAGATGATAAACACACTCAAAGCTTTCATTAATTCCATGATTGGTAAATCATTTACAATGGACTGCTTGTACAAAGTAATTCATAGATTTGAATGTTTAGATAAATTTCTTGGATATTTCTCTATTGTTCATCATCCTTTATGTATTACAATGTCATGAGTAAATTAAGATATCATGAGGATCAAGAGATCCTCAGGATTTCTTTTACTATTTATAAAGATTACAAAATACAAAGTCAATCTTCTTCTAAAACGCTTTATGCCTGATTCCTTCGACCTTCAACAACTTATGTATTTTCAGGATCTCTTTAATCATCTTGAGGTAACAACAATTTTTCATTTTCTGCAATAAAATCAAACAATTCAAACCGGAATTTAGAAATGATCTAATATCACTCAATAACATATCTAGAAGACTTTTTAATCATTTTCTTTCCTAATTACTTCTAATTAATGGAAAAGTCAATCACGAATGTATTATAAACCATGGAAGTAAGAATAATATTTGTACCTTTTTCACAACTCAACATACCCCCCAACTTACCTTTTTGCATGTCCTTATGCAAGCAAATAATTTACATGTAAAGCAATGATACTGAAGGGAGGAGAGGTATTTTCTCCAGGTCTCCTGAACCCATGCTTACCTTTAAGAACTTCAAAAACAACATCTTCCTCCTTTTTACGAAGTTCATAATTACTCTGATAACCATCTGGAGGATACCAAATAATGGGAGGACTGTACATGCATCCAATCTAGGCATTCCCTTCATTTAGGATCATTCTGGCATACCTCTCTAACCTGAAGGTGGTTGTGTGAAATTTTTTAAAACCAAAGGGTTCCCTGTTCTTGACTGCATTTGAGGAGACATCCCATCTTAGTTTGGTAGAAGAAATGGCTTCTTCTTTAAGCTCTCTAAAATACTGTAGACTTGAATGTACAACATGTTTATGGATGGGCGATAAAGATTCTACAACATTCTCCCTCTTCATGAATGTTTTGTGCTGCATAATGGTTTTAAGGGTTTTAGAAGGTACCCCTCTGATCCATAGGTCTAGACCAATCTCCCTTTTCATGAAAAACTTGTGTGCTTTAGCCCACTTGGTTTGGTTTTTGGCAAAGGACAAGAATTCCTAAAACTGTATGTCCCCAATGAAAGGATTGAGGTTCTCGTTTATGGTTTCTCCTAGGATGAAGTTGTGAAGGTATAGTTTACACAAGAAGTATTGTACTCCATCCTCTTGTTCTCTAAAACATGAAACAAAATTAGAAAAAATGGTAAACTCAAAAGGTTTTCCTTCTCTAATAGCTTTTATTCTCAACATCAGATAACGTTCTAATAGAAATAAGGTGTAACTAGTAGCAGGGGCCCTGTAAGCTACTATATCAGAATAAATAGAGCAAATTTATTTGATTTGCTCCAAAGCTCCATCTAACTAGCCTTGTACTTTATTCACCTTTCCTTGAGATCTGATGAGCTCAACAAAGGTCTCATTATTTGTTACTGACATAGATTTAAGTTGTTTGAAAAATCTCTAATGTTCTTCCATTGTTACCATTTCACTTCTACATTGAGTCAGGGTTTGTTGGGATTGCACCAATTTTTCTTCCAACCTGCTAATGATGGCATCTTGTTCAAGGGGCTGAGATGCTTCTTCAGCCTAAAAAATTGTCCTTATTGTTGCTGGAGAATCTATCTGGGTTCCTATTTCAATTTTTTCCAAAGGAGCAGGAAGATCTATAGGAAACACTCCTTCAGTTTGAACAACTATTTCTTCTGTGGCTGGAATCTCAGTCTGAGTTTCTGTTTCAGTTGTTTCCAAAGGAGCATGCAATTATGTTTGTGTTCCAGCAGAATTGGTGTGGACTGTTCTTCTAGGAAATGGATTTCTTCCCTATACTCTAGGCCTCTTCTATTTATTCTTCTCATGGGCCTTATCACCCTGTTCCAACTGCTTCCTAAGTTGTCTAATGATTTCTTTTAATCTGCCAACTTTTTGTTTTAACACTTTTATCCTCTTAACCCTTTTCCTCAATATCTTGTTCTCATGTTTTAATTTTATGATTTTATTTTTTCCTTTGCCTACTGTTTTCTTCTGTCTATGGGGAATTTNATTTTCTTCTTCACTTGTAGAGAAAAATTCAACATCATCACATTTTGAATCATTTCAATCAAGAGTCTTTGGAGATTCTTTACCTTCATTTGAAATACCATCGAGATCTTCCCTTTTGCCAACATCAACACATGATTCTTTGCTTTCATTTGAAATGTCTTCAAGATCTTCATTTGTGTTAACATCATTACTTGATTCTTTTATTTCATTTGAAATGTCTTCAAGATCTTCATTTGTGCTAATATCATCACTTGATTCTTTGTCTTCATTTGAAATGTTTTCAAGATCATATCTAGAAATAATGCATTCAAGAGTTTTTGAATATTCTTTAACTTTAATGATCTTGATGGAGTGGTCTTCAATATCTTCCTTCTTGTTCTTTCTTTGATATGTCTCCTCTAGATTTAGCCATAGATCCTTGGCAGAAGTGCATTGTCCCATGCTCTCTTTGATAGGGCTTGAGAGTCCACTAGGAATGGTCTTGAGAGACAATGCATCATTATTCTTTCCTTCCCTTTGATATGAAAACTTTCACTTGTTCTTCAAGGAAACTGATCCACCAATGGCTACCTTCCAAATTAATACCCGCTCCCATCTCCTTCAAGTGTACTCTCATCTCTATTCTCCAAGTAGAATGATTTTCCTCATCAAGGATTGGAACTTCATCATCCATTTGTGTGTCTATATATCTCCTCCAAGATTTTTAAGGCTTATGGTGAAGGCATGCTCTGATACCAATTGTTGGACACACCGACTACACTGAGAGGGGGGTGTGAACAGTTTAGGGTTCTTTTCCCCAAAACTTCCCTCTTACACAAAACTCATTAGTTAGAAATCACCATTAACTCATTACTCATTACTGTCATTTATAACTAGTTAAATGTGAACACATATCAACAACATACATAAAAAATATATCATCAAAAAATCATCACCACAAGGATCACAAAGAACATAAGATGTATGTAAAATTTTCTTTTTATTACGGACTACAATCCTTGGGGTTTTTTAGCAACAACTGAATAGAGTACAACTCTACAAGAGGACCAACTCTATAATGCAAGACTCGACTTACACCCTCAACACCAATTGATATGAGGTAAAAATCCTCAACAGATATCAATCTGTCACAGGTACACGCCCTATCACTAGTGCAACACACGTATGTACGCTCCCTACCAGTAGTACAACCCGCATATGTACACGGCCAATATATACTACAACCCGCGTATACTTCTGAGAAACTAGGGTTTTTCTTTACTTCACACACTCAGATCCTCAACAACCTGCAATAACATTCTCTTTTGTCTTCCACTGTCCAAACTAACCCACATCCAGTCACAACACATCCAAGCTCTTCAAAATCTTACTCATGCTCTTCAACCATACAATATGAATGCTACTCAATCATGTATAAGAAATCGACATACTATAGAAATCATATCAAGACTGAATCATAAGAGTGTTGCTCACTCCATCAACCAACACAAACCACATCACAACAACCATACCAAGAATGCGTTAATCATTCACCACACAATAAACAACATTATCCATCAAGACAACAATATAACCATACTAGAGGCTATGTGACAGATCTGACCCCATATAATGCAGATCTGGAACCTGCTTCTGTCATCAAGAGCCTGTCATCAGATCAATCACCAATCTTCATGACTTCATCCACTGTACATGCCCTGTCTTCATACAATCCATGTATGTATGCATCATGGCCCACTACAACCCACGTATACCTCATAAAATAGGGTTTCTGAGCCTTCGAGACTTTTTCTGTCATGATCTCAAACATGCCGAAACTTTGATGCGTTCATGAGATCCTCCATACCCTCTCTCTCTCAGAATAAATATTCAATCATGCTAAAGAGATACACACAAAATATGCATTTCACAAGATATCCTTGCCTCTTATTTATACTCTTCATCTTATAGGTCACTTAACCCACTTCTAGGTCACTTAACCCATTTCTATATCACTTAACCTATTTTCCTCTTTTTAGGGTTAACCACTTTCCACAAATAGAAAGTTCTCCATTACTTTATCATTTAAATAATATTCTTTGATTTTGTCACTTCTCTTTATTATTTAAATAATCCTCTTGACTTTTTCACTTTACTTTATCATTTAAATAATAATTTCTTCTTTGCAAGCTCCTTGACTTCTTTGACCTTTTGGTTCTTCAAGCCAACATATGAGGGTCCTCCATCTTCGTAAGGCCATAACTCTCAAACCATGAGGAGTTATGTGACATTCCACATACCAATGGAAATGGCATGACAAGCACTATCCATCTAGGATAGTTTCAACAACAGATTCATTGAATCTCATCTCATTATTCCACATATAAGCATGGGTTCTCCAACCATACTTCAAGAATAACACATCTGTAATGCGTCTTCCCATGAGGGATTTCACCGTAAGGGGACCACTTTGGAGTTCATCCATTTGTACACTTTATCAACCATGTTAAGACAATAATGATTTATCTTTACATCCATCAAAAAATGCATCATATACAAATGACATCATATAACTATGATTCCACTTGACATCTAGCCATTCTCATCAAGGATAATACATATTACATCAATCATCAATCAATCAATCCTTTGGCATCAATCAATCACTTGAAATAAATCGATGGCATCAATCAATCACTTGACATCAATTAATCAAAACTTTGGCATCAATGACAACCTAATCCAACAAGGTCTGCACGAGTACTTCTTCAGTCACTCGTTAGCCGTGTTTATAAGCTTGTATACAAACCCTTCCCATGGCTTCCTTCAGCCAAAAATAAGAGATTACTATTCAAATTTTTCCTCTAATAGCTAGAGTCGAAGTATTCTCCGCTCTCTTCTCAGGAGAATGTCTTCTCTACTCTCTGCAGATCTATCTCTGTCCCCTAATTACCTTCTTTCTTACCTCCCTTAGCAAGATTGCGTGGGTCTGAATTCCAATTCCTGGTCAGGACTAGAATCCTTACAGATGGGCGCCTTGCCCCATTGCCTCATTAACTCTTGAGGATGACCTTCCAACTACCATCCTGACTGGTAATTCATTTCTGGGTTAGAGGACTGTTGAGAAATTACACCCAGTAGGTACTGGTTTGGTGAGGGTCATCTCAACCATTCTTGGTTTTCCCTTTACCATCTCTCTCATAGCATGCGTGGTATATCTTAGCAAACTTTCCCCCTTTTATCACTTGTGCAACACATATCAAATTTCTATTAATAAGTGAAAATTTATACATTGAACCTTTTATACAAAGGTTCATCAAATCAAACATTCACACACATTTAGAATGCCATAGTCTCTTGGCCCATTATAGTTATATTTACAAACTTGGGTAAACAAGGGTATTACAATCCAACCCTTAAAGGAACATCACCATTGATGTTGTATCTGTCGATGTGCTATGTATGTAAAAAAGTAAACAAAAATGGATATGCTTGGCTCATGGCATCCTCCATTTCCTATGTGGCCTCATCTGGAACAAAGTGTTTCCACTGCACGTTGATCTGTGCAATGGTTCTTTTCCTGAGTGGGGTTTCCTTCCTGTCTATTATGCATTGTGGTTCTGATTGGAATTCCCCATCGGGTTCCACCTGAATCATAGACCAGTCAATAATATGATTAGGATCATGTACATATTTCTTTAATAAAGAAACATTGAAAAAATTATGTGCTCTCACTGTGGGAGGGAGTGCTAGCCGATAGGCTATTGGTCCCACTCTATCCAAAAATTCAAAGGGTCCACAATACCGAGGTGCCAACTTGGCATAAGATCCCATCCTCAAGGATCTTTTCCTGGCTCTAACTCATAGATACACATGATCCCCTACCTTGAACTCTCTAGTAGTCCTTTTCATGTCTGCATAGCTCTTTTGTTTATCTTGGGATATCTTCAGATTTTGTCTGATTTGAATTAATTTCTATTCTAGTTCTTTCAACATATCTAACCTGATTGTAACTCCGTATACCAGGTTTTTCCAATTGATTGGAATGTTGCATTATTTTTCATAGAGGGATTCAAAAGGGATCATTTTTAATGACTCTTGATAGCCATTGTTGTAAGCAAATTTTACCAGTGGTAGGTAGTCCTTCCATTTCTTGGGTTGATGCATTACATGCATCCTTAGCATGTCCTCTAATAGTTGGTTTACCCTCTCCGTATTCCCATTAGTTTGAGAGTGAGAGGCTATACTAAAGAGCAATTTGTTTTTGAAACCAACAAACAAGGATTTACAAAAGTTTGAAGCAATCTTTGTATCTTTGTAAGATATAATTACCTTAATCATGCCATGTGTTGGGCTCTAAATATGTCCTAAAAACAACCTTACTCTGACATTAATTTATCAACTGAGGATTCATCTTTTCTTTCAAGAATATCAACAAAGTCTATGCAGATAGTTGTAGAGGTTAAAATCATGTAGTTAAAGAAAATCTGAGTTTATCAATAATCAAGTTCCTCACACATTCATTAAAAACTCTGAAACTAAGAAATCAATCAACAAAATTGTAATCTGATCACTAACACATTACGAATTAAAACATCAATCATTTTGCTGAATTTATCTAACTAAGAAATAATAATTTAATCTGTGAAAACACTTAATGAATCAATCTATCAATGATTATATAACTTGCTGGAAAAGAACAATGAAATACTATAAAATTTAGAAGGAACATCAAATGTGAATTTAAGAAAAAGGAACATCAAATACTAATTTAATAAAAGGAACAATGTATGTGAAAATGAAAGGAACTTTCAAACAATAAACTAACAACAATGGGAAATGGAACAACAATCGATTACCTTCAAATGAAACATCCATCCTCTGTAATTAAACAACATAACCATTTTATAAAATAATCAATACACTCATGAATTTATCTTAGCTATTGCAAGGAAATTCAAATCACAAACTAAAACATAATTGATATGATTATAGATGAGACAATAAATCCTTCTGACTAGGCCCATGGTCTTCAGAAGATACTATTGCTAAAAACTCAGTACGCAAAGATGATAAACACACTCAAAGCTTTCATTAATTCCATGATTGGTAAATCATTTACAATGGACTGCTTGTACAAAGTAATTCATAGATTTGAATGTTTAGATAAATTTCTTGGATATTTCTCTATTGTTCATCATCCTTTATGTATTACAATGTCATGAGTAAATTAAGATATCATGAGGATCAAGAGATCCTCAGGATTTCTTTTACTATTTATAAAGATTACAAAATACAAAGTCAATCTTCTTCTAAAACGCTTTATGCCTGATTCCTTCGACCTTCAACAACTTATGTATTTTCAGGATCTCTTTAATCATCTTGAGGTAACAACAATTTTTCATTTTCTGCAATAAAATCAAACAATTCAAACCGGAATTTAGAAATGATCTAATATCACTCAATAACATATCTAGAAGACTTTTTAATCATTTTCTTTCCTAATTACTTCTAATTAATGGAAAAGTCAATCACGAATGTATTATAAACCATGGAAGTAAGAATAATATTTGTACCTTTTTCACAACTCAACATACCCCCCAACTTACCTTTTTGCATGTCCTTATGCAAGCAAATAATTTACATGTAAAGCAATGATACTGAAGGGAGGAGAGGTATTTTCTCCAGGTCTCCTGAACCCATGCTTACCTTTAAGAACTTCAAAAACAACATCTTCCTCCTTTTTACGAAGTTCATAATTACTCTGATAACCATCTGGAGGATACCAAATAATGGGAGGACTGTACATGCATCCAATCTAGGCATTCCCTTCATTTAGGATCATTCTGGCATACCTCTCTAACCTGAAGGTGGTTGTGTGAAATTTTTTAAAACCAAAGGGTTCCCTGTTCTTGACTGCATTTGAGGAGACATCCCATCTTAGTTTGGTAGAAGAAATGGCTTCTTCTTTAAGCTCTCTAAAATACTGTAGACTTGAATGTACAACATGTTTATGGATGGGCGATAAAGATTCTACAACATTCTCCCTCTTCATGAATGTTTTGTGCTGCATAATGGTTTTAAGGGTTTTAGAAGGTACCCCTCTGATCCATAGGTCTAGACCAATCTCCCTTTTCATGAAAAACTTGTGTGCTTTAGCCCACTTGGTTTGGTTTTTGGCAAAGGACAAGAATTCCTAAAACTGTATGTCCCCAATGAAAGGATTGAGGTTCTCGTTTATGGTTTCTCCTAGGATGAAGTTGTGAAGGTATAGTTTACACAAGAAGTATTGTACTCCATCCTCTTGTTCTCTAAAACATGAAACAAAATTAGAAAAAATGGTAAACTCAAAAGGTTTTCCTTCTCTAATAGCTTTTATTCTCAACATCAGATAACGTTCTAATAGAAATAAGGTGTAACTAGTAGCAGGGGCCCTGTAAGCTACTATATCAGAATAAATAGAGCAAATTTATTTGATTTGCTCCAAAGCTCCATCTAACTAGCCTTGTACTTTATTCACCTTTCCTTGAGATCTGATGAGCTCAACAAAGGTCTCATTATTTGTTACTGACATAGATTTAAGTTGTTTGAAAAATCTCTAATGTTCTTCCATTGTTACCATTTCACTTCTACATTGAGTCAGGGTTTGTTGGGATTGCACCAATTTTTCTTCCAACCTGCTAATGATGGCATCTTGTTCAAGGGGCTGAGATGCTTCTTCAGCCTAAAAAATTGTCCTTATTGTTGCTGGAGAATCTATCTGGGTTCCTATTTCAATTTTTTCCAAAGGAGCAGGAAGATCTATAGGAAACACTCCTTCAGTTTGAACAACTATTTCTTCTGTGGCTGGAATCTCAGTCTGAGTTTCTGTTTCAGTTGTTTCCAAAGGAGCATGCAATTATGTTTGTGTTCCAGCAGAATTGGTGTGGACTGTTCTTCTAGGAAATGGATTTCTTCCCTATACTCTAGGCCTCTTCTATTTATTCTTCTCATGGGCCTTATCACCCTGTTCCAACTGCTTCCTAAGTTGTCTAATGATTTCTTTTAATCTGCCAACTTTTTGTTTTAACACTTTTATCCTCTTAACCCTTTTCCTCAATATCTTGTTCTCATGTTTTAATTTTATGATTTTATTTTTTCCTTTGCCTACTGTTTTCTTCTGTCTATGGGGAATTTCGAGGTATTCCCCACCTTGATTAGTTGGTGACTTCTCCCCTGTTTATTTTGGCTACTCTGTTTGTTTTAGAGGACTATTTACCTCAATGTGAGGTTATGGTTGTTCTATTTTTTTAGGAGATGGCATCTCCATATCAGGAATATCCAAGATAGGGTTTGAATGAGAGGAAGTTGGTGCTTGGGGTTCTCCAGACCTGTCTGTGTCTTCAACAATTTATGTCCCTAAATTGCCCAATACTTGAGCCATCTCTAATTCATAACTTCTGAAAAAATGTTTTGTAAGGATTTCGAGTGATGGCTTCCCTATCTGTATATTTTCCTGAGTGTTCTCATGTGAGGGTTGTTAATTCTATACAATTTCCTGAGTTTCTTTAGGCTGAACTATCTTTTTACCCCTTCTTCTTTTCACATTAGAGGTTTCAAGAATGCCAATTTTTCTTTTTCTCTTCTTCTTTGATGTTTCTGCCTTTATGGTCTGAGTTTCTTCCAGGTGGATGGGGTCTGCTTCTATTTTAGGCTAGGGTACTGGAACTTCCATTTGGGCACCATATCCTCCTACCTAGGCTGCCTCAATTCCTCGTGGGGGAATTTCACGGTGCATTCCGGGTTGTTCAATTTGTAGGGGCTCAATGAAATCTCTCCAAGTGATTTGTTTTTAGCTCAAGGCCCTGTTTACTATTAATTTTACTAGTCCATGGTGACTAATTATATTGACAGGGTCTTTGGCATTT
>JZKD02S0721177.1:23075-33527 GCA_000966675.3 Picea glauca
TGCTCTGCACATGGATAGGTGCGACCCTTGCTCGACGCGATTAGGACCCTCACTCAGCTCGCACAGAACACTTTGTTGGAATGATACAGTTTGCTCAATGGCTATGGAAACCCTGCTCGAGATGGCCCTCACCTTGCATATTTCCTCATCTCTATAAAAGCCCCTAAAATCACATTAATCCAAGATACAAGGTGGATATGTCTCAAGCCAATCCCCAAAATAGCCGCCAACATAAAAATATATTGCTAAAACATCAAAACGTCTCCTCAAAAGGTCACACGTGTGGGTGTGAGAGTCTCCAAGGAAGGTGATGCCATCCTCTAAGGGGTACAAGGGCCTCTAATGCCACGTCTCTCCTCAAGAGGTGCAAAGCATCATCAAGGTTCACATCCCCTCATTAATAAGGTCATGCCTCATCACAATCAAGTGCCAACTCATCACCCACCTGCTAGGTCGGCCCAATGCAAGGTCATACCACTGGAAGCATGACATCATCTTGTAGATGCACAACGTCTTAGGCGAAAATGCCAACGTCTTGAGGGGAAAAGGCTCCATCATCCCTCCAGAGGGGTATACTATATACCATCCTCATCAAGTGTAATGCATCCATCAAAACCATGACATCCTCATGGGTGCAACATCCAAGGTTGGGGGCTTCTTTCCCTCTCAATGGCACATCAGGATGTATCTACAATGTCCAAGCTCATCAATGCAACGCCTAAGGTCTAGGACCTGCTAGAAGGTGTTTTAAGGCATGCCAAGTGATCAAGAAGGATAACGTTCATCATCAGGGGCCTAACGTCCTCCATACAATGTGCAACATCCTTGGTGCAAGCATCAAAACGTCTCTAACATGACCATCTACAAGGGTGCATCATCATCAAGCAAGGTTCACAACATCAAGTAAGACCAACGTTACAAGATGCATGAGTCATTAGATTCATACAAAGTAAGCTAATATCTAATACAAGAGCCACTTGAGCAATTCACATTAGGTATCATCCTCAAACTTCACACTAGCTTAAGAATTTATGCAATTTGCCAAGTTTAGGTATGGGAGGACCATCACAAGACCCTATTAGGTGTGCCAGTGCTGAAGTAGAGAAGTAGTTCCCGAGAATGAGATGGTATGGGGTTTACTTCATGGTCATGGTGTCATTGACATGTAAGGCCACGTGTGGTTTCATCGACATGAGCGCCTTTATAGAGGGAGTTCTTGGTGCTTCAGTCACCCTTTCCTTGGCAGTGTGTGTATTTCAAACCCCTTTCTTGCCTTTTGATTAATCATTTATTGCTTTGCAAGTCCCCTTTTTAGGTTCATGTATTTATTTTTTTACCGGGATGAAGTGCTTTTAGTTTGATATACATTCTGTGCACTAGGACTTGGGACAATCGCCTCATACTGAGGGGGTTGAATTGAAGCCGACTTTTGGCTTTTGATTTGTCATTTGTCATCACTATTCCATTTTTTTACAACATGCTTTTTTATTCTTTTTTTTACCAGTTGTATCAATCTTGGTCATTCTAGCCCCTTCTTCTCGTAGGAAGATGAAGGCACAAAGCTTTTTGTGATACATGTAACGACCATTTCTAGAAGATAGGACAATGAAAGGAACTGAGATGAAAAATGTTAAGTATGAAAAGGAATGGTATGTTACCCCCATCAAGGTTTCCCAGTAGTACGCCTTTTCTCGAGGAGTGACAACATTGGACTAAGGCACATATATTAGCCACCAAGGTGAAAGAAGGAAAAAAGCATAACTTTCAAGCATCATGATCCATTATTTGACTTCAACCCAAGATCCTCACCTAAATTCCTAATGCATTAAATGTAACACTTTATATGAAACAATGACTAATGTACCTCATGTGTGCTAGGCCACCATCATTGAATGAACCATGCTTTTCAAGTGAGTGAGCTGAGAATGATGAGGGGGGAGGCATTTAAGGGGCTACTGTTCATGGAGAATGTTGATCATCATCATCGGGATCACTGTCTGCAAATGTGGACCATGAGACATGATCTCCTCTAGTTACCCCTAGGTGAGAGGGGGTAACATTGTTGATTGGAAACAACAAGGAAATCATCAAGGAGGTAAAAACTTAGTTGTCTTCTAAATTTGATATGAAATATCTTGGTGGTGCAAATTTTATTTTGGGCATGGGAATTAAAAAGAGATCGGGAAAACATGAAACTTTGGTTGAATCAGAGGAAATATGTTGAGACTATATTGTAGAGGGTTTAATATGGAGGAGTGTAAACCGAACAAGGTCCCTATTCCTATAGGTGTAAAGTTATCTATAGATCAGTGTACCAAGACACAGGAAGAGGAAGAGGATAAGTCTCGTGTTCCTTATGCTAGCGTTGTTGGCAGTTTGATAGATGCACTGGTCTGTACTACACCGAACATTGCCAATTCAGTGGGAATTTTGAGTAGGTATATGTCAATACCAGGGAAGGAACATTGAACAAATGTAAAGAGGGTTTTCAAGTATTTGTGTGGTGTTTCCGCTTTTAAACACACCTCGGGTTTAACGCGGAAAAACTTTTAATCCATTGGGTGTGTCCTTGGGGGCAAGTCTCGAGTCAAGGTGCTGCCACCTGATCCTCGACTCTTCCGTCTAGGCCAACTCCTAGTGAAGCCAAGAGGGGTAGTCCCTAAGAAAATTAAATCTAAGGTTTGAACTTAATCTAAGAGCAAAAATAGATTCTAGGAGTTTTGTTACAATCAACAATAGCAAGATTAAATTGAAACTTATGACAACAACATGAAACAGAGGTTATACTAGCAACATATATGACATATAAAGATAAAATTGCTTATGTTGGAAAGTAAAGCATTCAAGATATTGTATATGAGATACAACTTAAAAAAAGGATACAAAAACTTGAATTGAAGTGATAAGCAAAAAGTGTTGACCAATGCCAAATAACGAAAATTGCTCTTTAGATGTTATGCCACATGTTGTTGCTGAAAGATTTTAGAAGTTGGTTTAATGTTGAGTGATTATTATGAAATGACTAAGTTTATTATGAAATTGCTTGTCAAAGTGAAATGCTTGAAAATAAACTAATCTAATATGTGGCCTCTCCAGATGCTATCCTTCAGCTTGGGAATTTACAGAGAGTTTGCCGAAGCCCAAATGGCCTCACCAACAAACTCAACAAAGGTGTCAGAGGTCCAACACGGGGAGAACCTAGATCTCAAAGTTCCGTCTGACTTCACACACTTCCTTTGTGCGGTTTTCCAAACACAAAAATAACTTCTTTTGAGATTGTCCTATTAAACTAAATCCGCACTAACCAACCCCGGTTTTGATGATTTCCCCAGATTGAGCTAGGCTCGCAAGTGCTCAGAGCATACACCGGGGAGTTGAGGGGATGGGTTTATTTGCAAATAAAAGAAATTGCAGTAAAAATAAATGTGTGACTAATTACTAAGTCCACACTGTCCAACCTCTTTTCAAAGGAGCCGAGGGGATTGGTTTATTTGCAAAGAAAAGTAAAATGACAAGAAAGTAAATGTGTCACTAATTACTATGTCTGCACTGTCCAACCTCTTTTTAGAGGAGTTGAGGGGAC
The DNA here is from genome assembly GCA_000966675.3 of Picea glauca. Lineage (NCBI taxonomy): Eukaryota > Viridiplantae > Streptophyta > Pinopsida > Pinales > Pinaceae > Picea > Picea glauca. Next base: position 26,659 of record JZKD02S0721177.1, read on the forward strand.
TGATTTATTTGCAAAAGTAAATAAATGTGAAATTGAAAGATTGAAAATTGAAACTAAGTAAGTAGTTAAAAGTTACTTTGCAAAAATTTAAATCTAATCTAAAGATTTGTTGTGTAGTGCTTAACATTGTTTGTACGATTACTTTTAGTTTTCCTTTATATTGTAGAATTTTTGAGAAACTTGAAACAAAAGACAACCACAACACCGACCCCCCTTAGGGGTAGAAGAAAACTGGGCACTGTGTAACCCGCTTTTATTACTTTCTTTTACAATGAACTTTTCTCTTTTTTTTTTTGGGAAGACCTATGATCCTTATAACTTCATATCACAAGTATTACAATGTTTGAAAAAGGTTTAGTTTTCAAAGGTAATCTTCTGGGGTTCCAAATGCTCCGATTTGACCAAATTCAACAGAGTTTCTCCCTCTTTTATTGGCGACCTGCTAAAAACCAGCAAGTAAATTAGATTGAATCTCCCCAAATGACACTTTAAGAGTGCCTTTGGAAAATAAACTTTCTAAAAAAACTTCCAAGTACAAAACAAGATTTTTTGTAAATTTTTGGTGGTAAAAAGAAGCTAAAAGAAGGCTCTCTTAGTTACTTTTGTTTGCTGTTATAAAACAACAAGCAAAAGCCACTAATTAGCTTGGTTTAAGCAATGAAAACTACTCTTAAAGAAGAAACACTTTATGCCTTTGAAATTCTACGTGAAGAGCTTGCAAATAAAATGAATCTACTACTTAGATCTATCCTTTTAGATGTTTGAAAAATGAATCTAGATCTAAGTATGAATGCATGCAAAGTGAGAAAGATCTAAAATCAAACTTTGAAATTTAAATCAGATCTAACTATTGCATGCATAAAGAAGTAACCAAAAAAGGAAAGAAATTTTGTGAATGAGAAATCCTTTGCTTGAGCTTGGAACTCCTTGGGCGAATGGAGTCTTCAAGTGGATGGAAGAGGAACTTTGTCTTCTTTTGGTGCTCGAAGGAATGAAAGATACAAGTTTGATCCACCACTTCTTCAAAGCTAGAGGTACCTGTGAACTAAAAGAAACCTTGCAACAATATTTGTTAAGATTATGGTGGCACCTACAAGAAAGACTCAAAGAAGCATGTTAGTTAAGCAAAACTATACATGCATATTATAATCTTTCAAGTAAATGCACAATAGAATCATAGAAAGCAAACAAACTGACTTAATTCTATCCAATGGAGTGATAACACCCTTCAAAGGCCTATCTAACAAATGAAGATACAAAATTACAAGAACAAGATCACCTCATAATCCAATCACATTGACAATAGATCCACACAATAGCTCCATACACTTTCTTGACCTCCGAAGTTTCTTGTATTCCAAATATAAAAAGCTTTTACAAAATGATTACAACAAGCATTGGTTGAATTCCTATTAGCCAAATAAGGGGGGGCGACTTCCTTATAAAGGAAAAGGGAGAAGATCCCAAGGAGATACACATGCCAAGTGGAGAGGTGCGCATGGCTTGATGAGGGCGTGTGGTAGAAAAGAGTGGAGTGAGCTTGCCACATCTCTACTTGAGGAAGAGTGGCGGCAAGCCACCTCGTGACGTTAGGTGGGATTGAGGGCGAGTCAATCCTTGGGATTGACGTCCTCACTTGGGAGTGTGCCACCTCAAGGGAGAGGTGTGCCCTCCCTCTTTGGAACCTTCACCTACTTGCCACATCACTTAACACTTGACTCTTTCTTTAGTTAAGTCACCTTACTCTCCTAGAGGTTTTTCCACCTCTCTCTTAGACTCAAGACACAAGGAAAACATGTTTGACATGTTTCCTAAATAATAGGCTTGCTGATTTTTGCCTTTATTTTGTCATTTATTTACCTTTTTCGAGAGAAAATCAGTTTTTCTCGAGTAAAAATCAATATTTTCCGTCGAAAAGGTGGTACACAAGTAAAGTGGGTACTTTGGATGTGAAAACGAGTACCTACAAGGAATATAATGCCTCCTAGTACTACTTTTTTAACTTATTAATCAATTAGAGTTAAAAAAATCCGTTTTACAAATTTTTTTATTGACTCAAAACAATACAAAACCTAGGGGGGACTTAGCGCAATTTCCATGTGACTCAAAATGATGACCTAGCATGGTAATATAAACATTTAAGACACTAGGTTTGGATAGCCAAGCTAAGGCCTAACCATCAGTAACATACCCCAACTTTGGAGGTATTTGAGCGAAAAAACTTAGAAATTATAACTTGCCTAAAATGAATTTCAGGCAAGAAATAATTAACAAGTGACAAAAAACACTCTAGAGTATGCATTGATGATCAAGTCTTAGGAGGCCAAGCCTTTTACAACTTCATCATGCTAATCTCATCTTATTACAATGCCCCACATGGGATGGAAATGTGAAAAAGGGTGGTCAATTTGATCGATTGGACTTTTGAACTCTGAACTTTGAGCAACTGCTTGCTCAATCTTTGGCGGCTCAACTGTAAGTCCATCCTAGTGCAACTTGGTGGATAACACGTGGCACTACAGATTATGGAATTTGTTACCAAGGAAGACTTGATGCAGACAAAGTGTTGGACATACATGGATTTGTTGGACATACATGGATTTGTTAACGCAGACTGGGCTGGAGATCTAGATTGCAAAAGATCTACAAGTGGTTATGTGTTTAACCTATTTGAAGGAGCAATCAATGGATGCGCAAGAGACAATTTGTAGTGGCGCAAGAGACAATCTGTAGTGGCACTCTCAACTACAAAAGTTGAATACATGGTAGCTACTTGTTACCCTGTCAAGGGTAGCAACTTTTGGATACTCTTACAACGATAGCATGTACCTGTCTACATGATCTATCATGCAACTTTGATCAGTTCCAGAGTCTGTCTTGTTATCCCCGATTTCTAGGGATAACTAGGAGATCATGTCTCGAAGCCCACAGGTCCTAGACATGGAGTTTCGAGAGCAGGATTGACCTGAGCATGGCCCTGGAGGGCCCATCTTTCTTCTTCTTCATCAGACCTGTCCTATCAGCAGTAGCAGCATCCATCACCTTCGGTTTGGACTTGCATCAGAGAAGACTCTTGCTCCATGAGGTAATTGGTCCAGGTATCATGGTATGTGTCATGTTTGATCATTATAACTTTCAGATATATGCATTAGATTCCTTACATTTCTGACAACTGCTTGGATCTTACTCTAACCCACTTGACCATGGTTGGGGGGATTAACGGGGTGCCCTAGCAAGCTTGTATTCATAGGTTTTGGTTAGCCACCAGAGGGGATTTTGAAGAGCCATCGTCCGCTTCCACCATATTATCATTTTACATCTTATCTCCCATCCATCTATCCCATTCCCCTAATCCAGACATTAGGATGACCTATTTGTGGGGTTACACTTTATCCTGTGGGAAGAAGGGGCTAAAGGGCCAGGGGGTAAAAGCAGCTGGTAAGAGATAAAAGCCATAAAATAAAACCTAGAGATGCCTCGCCCAGGGATCCCTAAGAAGGCAATAAAAAGCCTCTCTATAAGAAACAAGAGGGACCCTAAGAAAATATACAAAACAAGACCTAGCCAAGAGGATGGAGGGTCTCATCACGAGCCAACCCATTATGTTCATAGGTATCTAGCAGTATGACATTGCCATTATCTGGTTACCACGCTAGGGCAGTGACCTTTGGTTGCATGGCCAAGGAAAAGGGGGTCTCATCACGAGCCAACCTTATCATTTCTGTGAAAGTACTCGTGGGTAACACTGTCAGCGCTGGTCACCATGCCAAGGCAGTGTCCTCTAGTTAGACCTTGAAATAAAAAGAAAGAAAAAACAATGAATAAAAGAAAGAATAAAGGCAATAAAGGGCTTGGAAAGAATTGCATCCATGACAGGTACAACTCACCTCCTACAAAGGCACCCACGAATAATATCCACCCCTGGTTTTCACTATGTCTAGACATCCTTAGACCACACCACCTCGTATTACATGGCTTGGATGATATCCTTTGGGAACTTTCCTTTTCTTATGGATGCTGGCCCAATAGGTTACCTTGTCTTTTTCTTCAACTTTGTATAGTAGGTCATTGTAATGTCTTTGAGCTATTGGATGATATGCTAGGGGTTTTATGCAGGCATTTGATAAAATTAATGATGAAATATGATTCACATTGCTATGATCTCGAGGACTAATGAGCCCATGGAGGGCAAAGTTTTTGATGTGCAGGACCATGCCCAACGGACAGGGACCAGGTGGACCGGTACACATGGGGAGATGATTAGTTTGGACCTCCATGGGGCTGAAGAGCCCATCGGATGGTTGTTGAGACCTCATCAGGGGCAGAGACAGGACAGTGATTGGTCGAGCCTTTGCACGAGAGAAGGAGGAGGACGTTTTCATCCAGGACGCCTTGGCTGAACCTAGCCCAGGGGGATTGACCCACTATAGGTGGAACGTGCGCTTTTTGATGCCCCAAGACGTCATTTGGGAGCCATGACGTCACCTCCAGTGAGTGGTACCTTGACAGAGCATTTGGCACGTGTGGCAGAGCTTGGAGGCCCAATGAGGGCCAACGCTTGTCTTCTAGTGTTGTATTTTGCCCTAAAAGGGGCCAACGTCTCCCTCAAAAGGGCTGGACGTCTTGCTTATTGCTCATTTAGGGTTTTATTTAGCAGTTTAATATAAAACAGTATGATTTTTGGTTATCAGCCTTGTCGGCTGTTTTAATGACCTAATTTTTAAATTAAAGGTCATTGGATGATATAAATTGAGGATGTTTTCCCTCATTTTGAGATATAGCACTTCACTCACACAAGTGAGATCTGATTTTTGCGCCCTTATTGGGTAGATTTGTTGTCTAAAGTGAGGCGCACTTGCTATTGGAAGGATATTTTTGGCATTTATGGCATTTCTCTCAAGGAAGTTTTACAACTAGGGTTTGCTTGTGCTTTTCTTCATGACATGTAAGTAAATTTTCTTGCAAAACTTCTTAAATGAATGGTTGTAGATGTGATTTCTTGCATTTGCTTATTGTATTGCTGATTTAAAACCCTAGGTAACAAGCACACAAGTAGGTCATTGTTACATGTTCCCTTGTTGAGAAATATTTTTAGCCATTGAAGGAAAGAGATAAAGCCTAGCCTTTGCTACACTTGTCTTGTTTCTTCTGAGCTAGCGTTGAAGTCTATAAGCTGAAGAGAGGAGACGTCCTAGGCCTAGAATGCCTACACCTAGGGTTTTCACCTTCTAGGGTTTGAAAGCCTTGTTATTGCAACACTTTCTCCCTTAGACTTATGCTTTTGGCTAGCCGTTTTGCCAAGTTGATTTAGAGAAGGAGGAAAGAGCACGAGGCCTTGCTTAAGCAACATCGGAGTGAGCCTCTTTCCCCTAGGGCTTTGATTCTAGAGCCCTGCCTTTGCAACACCATAGAATCCTACCTTCTAGTCTCTGAGTCATCATCCTTTCGAGACCTTGTGCCCTTATCTTTTGACTCCATTTACCCTAAGGCACTGATTTGATCTAAAACGTTGGAGCTTTAGTGTGCAAAACTACTTTCAAAACTTTAAATTTTCAAACCCTAACTAACATAACTAACTTAACTAAGGCTGACGTCATAGTTGAATATCTCACCTTGACGCAACAAGAGTGTAATATAAGCAATTAAATGATGATTTGAAGCATTTATTGAGTAAATTGTTGATTGGACATATTGTTGGCTTAGTCATCTTGGTAGATATTGATGAATTGATGATCTTTTATAGCTAATTGACAAAACGTTGACTTCATTCTATATCTATTGCTTTACAATTGCTTATTGAATAATATCGGATAGTCAAAGAAGTACTAACCCTGAGTTATAGCCTGCAAATATATATATATATATATATATTGTGTTGCTGTTGTCTTGTTTCGGGCAGGTGTTTTTAACAGGGCATACACTTCTTTTATTGGCTAATTAGCCGGACTGTCTGACATTGGTGGTAACATGTGAGGAGGGAACTCTAAAACTTGACCTTGTATCTTCTGCCTCTTCAAACCCTAGGTTACCGGGGACGTCTCCCCTGGGCTAACCTCCCTAAACAGAAAGAACCTTCCCATCGAGGTGACATTGGGTGGGGAAGGTTCCTGTTATGCCAGTTTGATCTCTATCCTTTAGCCTATGATCTAAACTACAAACTGTGTGATAACAGGTCCTTTCTATTCTCCAATCGTGACTAGATGTCGGATTGATGAACCATGATGTGCTTACTTTAGAGGCTTAGATACACCTTGGTGGTCTAAGTTATTCCATAGATAATCCACGTGTAATATTTGTTTAGACATGATGACATAACCCTGTGGCATGTCATGAAGTTGTGATTACCTTACGACGGTTTACCAGGATGTCACAGCATATAAAGTTTTCTCACTTGCGTCGTATTACCACGGGGAACATATTTCTAGTTAGAAGTGTGCCCTCTTCTAAGATGATTCATACTATTAGGTGTTTAGACTTGGTATCACAATTCATATCCTAATCACACTAAACACTTTCCATTTCCCCAAGTGTCACTCGTTTTCATCCACAATAAAAAATAGTTGCATCTCGTCTGTTAACTCTCAAAAACGCACTGGCATTTTTGAAGGAAATATGCCTAATCTTGAAGGGAAATTTTCACTAGCTTCCCTAGCTCCAAATCCAAATCTGATTGTACCATTGGAAAGCTTACGATCTGTAGATGTCGATCGACTATTGGAACGTGCAAAACGGATGTTTTATGGCTGAGAAAATTGATTTTTCCCAAAGGCAGTTTTTTCTGAAAATTCTGACTTTCGGTGGTTAAATTACCCAGGAACTGTTCCAGTCAACCACCGAAAGCCTGTTTTAACCAGAATTTTTCAAAATTT
>JZKD02S0721177.1:109940-147486 GCA_000966675.3 Picea glauca
GAAAATTATCGAGAAAATATTGCTGGCCCTCCAAAATCTGATAATATCGCGAGAATATCTTGAAAATAATCAAAACTATATATTTACATATCCATATCAAGAAATTTACAACTCAAAGGATTTAATCCCTTTCGGTGCTTGATAGATCCAGGGTTAACATGGATTTATGCTGGTATAATCAATGGAGGCAACTCTTGAATTGATAATTATTCCTGATAATTCTTTTAATACGGCTGCCCTTCGATAATCGCTAGACTTTATAAATTCTTACATGCCACAGTTGTTTCTACTTGAGTGGTCTGATAATTGCTTTTACACTGTTTTTTATACTTACACCTTCATGTGCTCTGTTTTGGTCGCTGTTAGTGTGGATTATATTAACCATGAATCTCCCTTGGTGCTGTAGTGGCCTGTATACAGGGTATAGGTACAGTTGTGATATGACCTGAACTGCAATTCGGTACTATGATTGCTTTCTTTAACTGTTGGTAGTGGAATCTTCTTGCACACTTACAATTTTTTTTTTGAATTTGTATGGCAGTGGAGTGATTTTGACAGAATTTTTCATTGAAAAAGATTTTCTCAAAACCAGCGGTAATTGAAATGGGTGAATCCTGTGTTTGTGGTCAAAGATTGCAATGAGAGAGGCTATGAAATTTAAGTGACCAAGGGTCAGGTGGCAGTGTTCCCACAATATTGGCCCAAGTTGGGCTCTGATACCAATGTAATGGACAATAGCTCTTTTACGGAGCAATATCCAACATAAAAAGGATAACATAAAAGAATCCATACAGATAAATAAATATATAATTGAATAATGAATAAGTGAGTTGATACAATAGCATATGATGTTGTTTATAAATATAAATATACATTGAATGGTCACATATGCGAATAGGCATGCCTTTTAGACAAGTGCCCTTTGAATATTAATATTAATATTATTATATAATGTACTTCATGTTTGTTACAGAATGTAACCTTCAGTGGTTCTATGGTGCCCTCTGGATTTCTACTTCCAAGGCAGAAAGTCCCGAGATTGGATTCTGATACCACTGTTAAGAGCAGTGAATTCTCTCATGAAATTTAGACAGGTGAATATTTGGGAGTAATAGAATATTTGATTAAAATGTATGAGTTTTGGAGCAGCCTACTTGGGTCAGTAATTGTTATTTATATTTGTTTAATACATGTTTAGTACTGTCTATTATTATTACATTTAAAGTACTTTATGTACATTACATAATACAAACCCAAGGCTGAACATTTGTAAAATATTTAATAATCAAAATAGGTTCTAAAGGATTTTGATTTTAGCTAGAGGTGAACAATTATGCAATATCAGATATCTGTACATGGGTTTGAAGAAAACTTTTTCTGATTTTAACGTTGAGTTTTGCAGTAACTCAGGTCTATTTGTGTGAGTATTTGTTTTAGGAACAGGAGTCATGGCATCAATGCACGTAGAAAACATTAAGACATCTATTATGCATTCTGTACAAGTAGTGATATTTCTTATTTAATAGATCTACTCTTTTGATCATATTGCTTGTAATGGGTTTATTCTGATAGACAGATATGCATCTGGAATTTCATTATATAGTCACGCAATTTGATGTGTACCTTGTATATGCGCAGGGGAGCAGATCGTGTCTTGGAAGTACAAATTGAATTGGTTTCTGCAATCCTTGATGTGCTTTCTAGGCCTAGCTCCTGGGGCATTCCTTTAGATGCTGATCTTAAGTTTCCTTCTTCATATGCTTTCTTTTGTCAAAGATTGCAATCATTGTTAACGGTTTTAATGGGACCCCTTTCATATGGCAACCTTCTAACAATATTGAACATATTGGAGGAAATGCAATCTTGGGAAGAATTTAATTCTACTGATATTCAGAGCTTTTCATCCAATAAGAAACCATGCAAAACATCCTTGCTTGTGGATCACAATTCTGCATGGTATGCATTTCTCATCTCTCTTTAGTGGTGGATTATATTAGATATGTACTTATGCATAACATGGATTTTGTTCCTAAAGAGTATTTGAAATGGAATTTTCAGGGCACTTCTTCTCGATTTCCCCACTTGGTTTCATTTTGCATCAATATTACTTTTCCAGCAAGACACAGTTGAATTTTCTGAAGCACAGCCTGGAACAGAGTCTCATGATTCCAAACTGGTACAGTCAAAAAATGTAACAGGAAAAGTTGACAAAGTAAGGGCTAGTAGTTTTGACAGTTTTTATAATGCTGCAAAATATTTGGCATGGGTGTTGAGTCCGCTAGAGGCCAGCCATCGAGACTTGGTGGTTAGATCTCTTGTGGAAACAGCAAAAAGTTGGAAGCCTTGGAGGTCAAAGTTGATTTGTTCAGAGAAAAGAATGAGAGTGGATGAAACTTGCAGTCAGTTTAATAGTCTAGGCTGGGAAGGTGAAATTAAGGTGAATAGGAAAAGAAATGTTTCTAGCTTAGCAAGTGAAAAAAGTGGGCTGGATGTCAGACATAAGAAAGCCAAGATTGAATGGGTTCATGAGGATCCTGCTCAAAATTATCTGCATGAAAAGGATACTGGTGATAATAGTCTTGAAAAGAGCCCTCAAGCAGTAATGATGTGGCTTGCTGATTTCAGTCACTCATGCAGTAAGTTATGCAGTCAGCCTGTGATGTCTGATTTATTACACATGAATGCATCAATTTATAGAGGAACTCGGAATTGTGAAGGATGGAGTGAAAGCCAGGCTGTTAGGACAGAGAGGATGAGCGGTGGATTATCTCAAAAGGCAGGTGCAGATGCTTGGGTGACACATTATGCATTTTTGAGAAGAATTCCACTTGGACTTTTCCTGGCAAATGTGCATCTATTAAATGAGTATGCTTGTTACTTGCTGCTTCATTTTGTTGCAGCAGAAGAGGGTTCAGTACTGACTCCAGATTCTGCTGTGGGTACCTACCATGATATTCCGAAAAACCAATGTGCTAATTTACAAGTTGGTCATGCTAGTACTAGCTTATATCCGAGAAACAGTGTAGAAATGAATATGTGCACTGAAGAACCTGCACATCGAACCGAAGGCTTTAGGGAGTCTACCTTGAGTGATTGCCGAGGTGAACGAAAGACAAATTGGGTGAGAGTGACCACTTTCATTTTAGGTTTTTTTGATATGTTAGATTTTAACTATCATGTGTTTGAAAATGCCGAAAGTTGTCAAATTTTCTGGTCTGAAGTAAAAGAGAAAACTTCAAAGTTCTTAGTCACCTGTATTAAAATGTTACTTGAAAGTAGAGATTTACATGAATTAAGATTGTTGATTGATCTGCGACGCAGACTTGTTGAGCAGACCCATCACGGGGAAACATTGTGTGATAAAGGTACTTTATGCCAAGATATTTTGCCAGCATTGGATTCCCAAATATCTTTACTGCAAACAAGTCGGTAGACCAAAATATATGCCAGTGTAGATTCCTTGTCATGTAGATATTGCCCATGCCGTTCATTATTTTATTATGTATTACAACTTAAAAGGCTTAGTTTATGTATTATTATTTATATGGTCTTACTTGAGGTGTAGTAATATGTTGTGCCTAAATGGTGCTGTCCATCTATGATTGATTCTTCAAGAGCTTCTGAATGTTTGCTAACATATTACTGATGTCAAGTGAGGCCTTTGGATGCATTAGGTATCTGCTGATAAACTATTGCACAATTGCCGACAATTGACCAGTCAACAAGGCCAAGTAGGGCAACTTTCTTTGTCCGAATCTTTGCTTGTATCTTCGGGGATTGTTTGTTTTTAAAATAAATATGCGCTATCATTTCAGTTGCATTTATGTTGTCCTTATTGTTATTCACACAAATGTTGCTGAGAAGAGTGATTATGGCTTCTAGTTTGTGGAGTCTTTTGGTGTATTGATGCTTCCTTGGGAGAAGAACTTGTGATTCCATGTTATAGTTATTTGGATGATGTATTCTCTAAGAATCTCATACGATTGATTGTTTTAAAATGCTCTTTGATTTTTGATGTGGCCCCATCTTGTACATTTAGTGTGAATATTCACTACTGGCAAGTGGTAATGATGAGTGCACGGGACCAGCTTCCACTCAGGTCATTGTTCAGCTTCCACTATCACTCGAGGTCGATATTTATATATTATATAATTTTGTACAGCTGTTAATAAAGGACTATGGAGAATGGTGTTTTTCATGGTTTCTACATACATGGTAATTGTGGCAGATGACATGTTGATTTTTTAGGAATTTCAACATTGCAGCCTTATTAGTTTGTACTCTTTACTTCAATAAACGTTTGTTCCAAAAGCATAGAAACATACCTACTAACAGGTGTGGGCATTTAAGATTCATATTTATTTATGCTTACACTGAAATTTGCCTCATTATATTTTTTGTATTTCTCGATCAGCACATGCCTTATATCTCAAGATGCAGGTTGCATATGGTACTGAGAGTTCTAATGCACACTTGGTGGGTGCATATGCAAATTGGATGCTTTATGTTCTTGCAGTTAAGCTAGGTTTTTTCCATTATGACCTTATGGTGTATATGGACCTTTTTCCACAGTTGAAATAGCACAATGAAAGCCTTTTTGACTGAGGAGGATCTACATCTCAATGCTACAAAGTTCTATTAAACAAGTGAAACATTACTCTAAATTGCAACTAGTAATCTTCATTCAATTTTTTAAAAAGAAGATTACAATATGAACTAGTTGCACAAATTTAGTAAATGTATCTCTGTTGCTCATTAAATGGAGTGCTAATGTGATGAGCTAGTGGATTACTTCAAATATTCTTGCTCAGTGTTGATTCCTAGGGGATGCAGCAATTTCAAGTGCATCCAAAACAAAATTGGTTATGGTAAGTTCACTGTTCCTGAAATTTCCATCCCATCGGTTCTTTTTTTTCAAGTAAAAAGATAGATATCAGCAAGAATGTGTTTTAACTATAATGTGGGGATAGTGATGCTGTTGCTTCATGACATTTCTGAGGAGTTTGGCATCTGTATTAAATTAGTTGGTTTGCATTCCATATGGAGGATGAGCTGTAATGCAGTCTTCAACAACTCAGTTTTCTTTAGAATGCTGAAATTAAGGCCCAGCATACAGCCAAGGGTGCTCTTTTTAGGAAGAACACCAAGAATTATAATTTTTGGGCTAAATATATACTAAGGGCTTTTTTGTTGGCCTCTATATGAATGTGCATTGCCTTTGTATTTTTCGGTAGAGATCACAAGAGAAAGCAAGAATGGAATAGAATCAGCATCAAACCCTAAAGCCTGCAATAAAAGGAAAAAACAACACTTGATAAAAAGTGAACAATTGCACTGGAGCTGAACCTTAGGTGAATTAGAGTAAGAGACCATAAGGGTGCTATAGGGAGATAACCAAGCACAAAGATCACACCAAGACAGTGAGAAGTGCAATAGTATATGATAAACACCATTAGTGAGAGCAATAACTCAAAATGACAAATTAAAAATGATTCTAGATTTTGTATTTATGCACGACTCAAGAAGTAGGGTGTGCTCTCTAAGAGGGCATATGGACCCACATAATGACTAGGCCAGCCTTATTGATAATTTAGAATAACAATAAATAAACATAAGTTGACCACATACATTAATGATAATATGGGTTTCTTGTAGCTACATGTGAAAATGACACCATTCTCAACCCTTGCTCTTGACTTTGAATAGGGGGAACATAGAAGAATGACGAAATATAGATGTGAGTGGGCTTATAGATACCCAACACAATAGATTTAACCATGGTCGATATACACAAGTGCGTGTTTATGAATACCGAACTCATGTACTATCGAGAGGGCTAGAATGTTGAGATTGGATTTATGGACACCCAGCTTGAATACCATCGAGTGGGTTTATGGATATGCATATTGAATATGGCTTGCCCAAATATATTTGAGTGGGTGTATGGAGTCCAACTTGAATATAAGTTTGCTTTGACAAAGATACATAAGAGAGTGGGTAAAGCTCAAAACATGATCATCTCTATTCACATCACCCCTTAATCTGAACAAGAGGCCTTGGAGAGAAGGGAGTACATCAAGACTTCCCCCTTAATATTGAATGGGGCCCATATGGTAAAAATATCATCTTCCTGCGTGTCATATCTCCTAAACCAACGTGGTTCCACAAGCTAGTAGAGGTTACCTTTGGCAAAGCTATAGAAGAAAGATCCATTGAAGCATCCCAATAAGATGAAGGTACAAAGAGTGGCACTAATTATCCATAAGATTGAATAGGCCCAATGTAGAACACCCAGAAAGGACCAACATTAAAATGTGGAAGGAAGAGATTTATTGTGATATGCTAAGAATCAATCGTGGAATAATCGTATATAAATATAATGGGATAGATCTTAGATAACATTTGTATTGGGAGGATCATATAGACAATATACCAGAGTACGGGCAAGAAAAAACACCAAGGATTATGATTTTCATGCTCAATCTATTTTAAGGGCATTGTTGTATTTCTTTAGATGAATGTGCATTGATTTGTATTTTGTTGTTGAGATTACATGAGAAAGAGTATCAAATGGAACCACCAACAAACCCTAAAACCTACAATGAAAGGAGAAACCAATACTTGATAAAGAGTGAACAAGTGCACTAGCATTGAACCTTAGGTGCATTGGAGCAAGAGACCATAAGAGTGCTATAAAGAGAGAACCAAGCATAAAAATCACGAAAAGATTGTGAGAGGGTGCGATGGTGTATAGTGTTAAACACTATTAGAGAGAGTAGTTACAATTGTGAATTACAAATGGTTTTAAATTGTGTATTTATACACAATTCAAGAAGTAGGGTGCCTATCACATCAATGGAGAACTTCGGTTGGATGGCAGAAACATCCAACGTCCCAACGACATGCAGCGCTACAACTTTTCAACTCGGCGGTAAGGCCACACCTGTTTACTTGGCTCAGACTACGCCTTACTCTTACATTCGTTTATTACTTAACATTTTATGTTTGTATCTTGTACTTGTTATCGCACAATCTATACTTTCTCAGAGCTTAATGAAAAGTAGGCTTAGATTGACGTAACACTGAGGTAGCCCTATCACTGTCACCCCAATAGGGTACCTCTTTCTCTTTAGGAGGAAAACCTCACTCCAAGGGAGACATCCCATGACCTAGTTGGTTAGGACGTCGTTGGTTGATGAAAGGAAGAAAGACATGATGAAAACCCACCCCTCTCTCTAGGTCACTCAACAGAAGAAGTCACTTTGGTGAAGTTGAAATGGACAAGGGAAAATGAAAATGAAAATGGGTTTGTCCCTGGTTTTTACCAATGAAACATCAAACGTTAATAACAACAATTATAATCAATGACTTCTTAAACAAATTATGTGTTGCTTGAACAAGTTACTACACAATGAAAGTGAGATCACAGTAGCAATGTATCTTGAAAGGTGCAAGTTATGATGACAAGGAAGAGAAACAATAGTCTTGCAAACTTGATAATGGTTTGTTACTCACACTTTTGAAGATAAATACAAGTCAATGAACGACTTAAATGGCTTTCCAAACAACATTAATTAATGATGATGACAACAATAAAACCACTTCAAAAAAAGTACTATAATAAAGCAATAAGACATTGCTTCAATATCCTATGATTATGGTTTGCTTAGTACAAATGCCCAATGGTTTTATGGATGATTTTCAGGTTGTTAAGGGCTGTAACAATCACTGTAACAACAACTATGGCAACGGTAACACCTTCAGAATTTGCACTCTAAAAAGGTTATGACAACGGTAATTATGACAACAACAAATTAGTTGTTAGTATTTCTAGACTAGGTTAGCCAATTAGTAGAGTATAAAGTGAAGGAGTTTGAGTTGAGTTTTTTCAAGAAGTAAGAGAGGAGGACTAGTGCCTTCAAGGGTAATGGAGTCAAGGTGGATTACTTCTTCTAAGGCTGCAAATCAATGATGATGATGATGCACAAAAGTCTAAGAGGGAAAAAACATAGGAGAAGTAACAACTTAAGTCCCCCCTATGCTTTGACCTCAAGAGACAAGATGCTAGGGTGTAGACAATTCTAGGCCTTAGCACCTTGCTCTCCTTAGCCTTCTTATGGAGTAAAGCTTATGCAACAATAACTAAGTCCAAACCCTTAGAGTGCAAACAATTTAGGGATCTAGGGTTTCACTAGTTACTAGATCAATTTAGTGAAAGCTTGGCAAATAAAAAGTAAGAAATTAACAACTTAAGTTTCTTACTTCAAGCATTAAATACACCATGCAATTTCATAATCTTGTATGAGCAAATAAAACCATACCTTAAACCATTCAATAGATGACAAGATGCAGATTCTACTTACTTGCACCAAGAATAATCATGAGTAAACCATGCAAGATTACCATAAAACTCCAAAAAATGATCCAAGTTGCAAATACCAACGTTAAACAAGAATGGCGCCTCACAATTTCAGCCAATAACCCCAATAGGACACAAATTTCAGACCCCTTGTCTCCAAGGACTAGTTGTTATGTAAAAATGAGAGTACTTTATGTTTATTTATACAAAATTTTGACCTTTAATTAATTTTCAGGTAAAAAACAAGGCAGACTTGGCCAAATTACAACAAAAATTCAATTTTGACATAATTAAATAAATTTGCATCTAAAGACACCTCCAAGGGTGATGTCATGCCCTTCTAGGGTGACGTTGAGCGATAAGTGAAACGTTGAGTTGGAAAAGTGGGGTGCTTGGCCTCCAGAGGCCCAAAATGATGCCCACACGTGCCACCAGGCTCACACATGCCCCCAAAAATGAAACCCTAGCTTTGGATGGTGTCTAGGGCTATGATGGTGACATCCAGGGCCCTCAAGGGCTAACATCCATGCGGGAAGGGCAAGGTTCCTTGGGTCTAGGCCTGCCAGGGTGTCTCCAAATGAAACATCCTTCTTTTTCCCGGCGCAAGTCTTCAATTTCTTCTTACCCTTGTCCGGGGTTGCAACATCCATCTGTGCAATTTAAGCCCCCATGAAGGTTCGAGCTAATCATTCCCTCATGTGTACCTATCCACCAAGCAAGGTCTTGTAGCAACAACAAGTACGCCCTCCAGGGGTTCATAAGTCACATGGATCATAACATGTAAATCATATCCAATAATTAAATGACTGAAACATGTGCATCAAACTCCCCTTAACCTAGACAAATGCTCAAAGGCGTTATTCAATTTGTCAAGTTAGGCTTGGAGAACATGTGAGGGTGTCCTATTGGGCTAACCTCTCTTAAGTTTGGGGTGTTTCCTAGTTGGGGTCTAATCCAAGTCATGTAAGTGTATGAGGTGGCATGGGGTGCATGTAATAACAGGGAAATGTAAAGTCTTACCTGTGGGTGCCTTTGTAGAAGGCGAGCTGGACCTTGTTATAAATGAAATTGTTTTCTAGCCCATTCATTTCCTTTTACTCTTAGTTTTATTTGTATTGATCTTTTTCTTTTGTGCTTCAAGGGAATAGTTGAGGGCCACTGTCCTAGCTTGATGACTAGAGGTGACAATGTTATCCACAAACATTTCACATAAATGAGAAGGTTGACTCGTAATGAGACCCCCTTTCTCTTGGCTATGCCACCAAGAGACACTATCCTAACATGGTGACTAGATAGTTGGTAGTGTCATACTGCTACATGCCCATGGTCATAATAGGTTGGCTCGTGATGAGACCCCCTATCCATCAACTAATGCTTTGAGTATTTATGTTATCTTATGGGTCCCCTTTTCTTACTGAGAATTTTTTCACTGCTTTTTCGGGATCTCTGGGCGAATCATCTCGAAGGTTTCAACATTGGATTTTAATTCTTGCTAGCTACTTTTACCCTCTAGGCCTTTAGCCCCGTCTTCCCACGAGGTAAGGTACAACCCTTCCTAGTGTAGCCAATCCCAATGCCCAAACAAGGATAGGGGAGATGAAAGGAATAAAGATGGAAATGGGAAGTATGGAGGGAAGGGACGATAACTTTTCAGAGATCCACCCAATAGAAACCCATCCTAAAGGGAAATCAAGTTACTAAGGCACCATGTCACCCTTCCAGGTATGAACTAGGCAAAGAGCATAATTTCCAAGCAAACGTCATGAAATGAAGAAGGATTCAATACAACATATTCAAGTGCTTCAAAAATCAGAGCGATACATACCATGATACCCGAACTCATTACCTCATGGAGCAAGACTCATCGCTACTTCAAGACCAGGCTGGTGGGATGGATACTGTTGTTGGTGACAAGTGGACTGCACTGAAGAAAAGAGGGGCCCTCTGGGGCCATGCTCAAGTCATTTGGCTCTCGATACTCCATGTCTAGGACCTGTGGGTCTTGAGACATGATCTAATTAGTTATCCCTAGGCTAGAGGATAACATTTGGCTCCAACTCGGGGACATGTGCTCACTGTAGAGCGCATGAGAACTTCAACATCTCTGGTATGACCTGTGCCTGCTAAATCTCAACAAAGGATATTAGTAATCCCTAGCGTATATCATGTGTAAATTATCATGAATGATAATTTACACATGATATACTTTGTATAGCTCAACTAATGCGCACTAGAGGGGAACCAATGCGTCATAATGGTGGTCTAGAGTGATTTGGACACATATCGATAGTTACATGAGTTA
Organism: Picea glauca; assembly: GCA_000966675.3. Taxonomy (NCBI): domain Eukaryota; kingdom Viridiplantae; phylum Streptophyta; class Pinopsida; order Pinales; family Pinaceae; genus Picea; species Picea glauca. The sequence continues at coordinate 120,602 of JZKD02S0721177.1, forward strand.
ACTGCCACTTAGTATGAGTTAACTAGTCTCTCAGTCCTCAGTTAACTGATTGAAACAGAGTGAATTAAGGAGGAGATCAGGGAATCATGATTAATGCGCTAGTCTGGTGATAATCCTAAGGACTATGCGCATTAGCTGGAGATGATCCCAATGTTGCATGGTGATGAAACCAATGTGGCATCTAGACTCCACTCAACTGATCAAATTGAAGTGTGAACTGAAGATAATATTCTCCGTAAACTATTAGGGACAGAATAATGACTAATAAACATAGGGAAAACCTTAGGAAAAAGAAATCCTAGGTGTTTGAAGTATTCTCAACACCCCCTTGAACATCACTATGGTGAAAATATAGAATGGGTCTTGACAATGAGGCCATGTTAGGTACCCAAATACAAAAGATACACTAAAATAAACGAGGAAAGAGGAAAACCTCATGGGAACCCCCCCCCTCAAAGTACAATGTATGTTGCTAGGAAACTGTGTCCTTCACTCCAAGATGATTACGCAAAGAATGAAACTTCTGCTTAGTGAAGGTCTTGGTGAAGATGTTTGTAGTCTGTTCTGCTGAAGGACATAATTGCAGGTCGATGATTCCCTCGCGTACTAAGTCCCGGATGTAGTGCATGTGGATCTCGATGTGCTTCATCCGTTGCCTCTGAATTAGAGCTCTGCAAAACTTCAGAGTGCTCTAGTTGTCACATTAGATGACGATCGACCAATGAAACTGAATGCCCAGCTCGGTGAGAAAATGTTGTAGCCACATAGTCTGAATGGCTATGTTAAGTACCCCTCTGTACTCTGCCTCGACTGAAGATAGAGCAATAGCAGCCTGCTTCTTGCTTGACCAACTGATAGGCCCAGAACCAAGACAAAGTGAGTAACGAGATGTGGACTTGCGATCAATGCTATTTCCATTCCATTCAGAATCAATGAACTTGATGAGGTCCAATGTAGAGTCTTCTATATAGTGGTGAGTATTCCCGCCTGTCACGCGGGTGACTCGAGTTCGATCCCCAACAACAACGCCAAAAGATGTTGGTCCTAAATTCTACACCTGACTGCTAAAGGGCAAAGCTAGGCCTCCTCAAGTTTAGAATGGTTTGGTTTTTTATAAGTTGGTTTTGTTGGTCAGCTTAAGGATAAGGCTTCAAAGATGGTACTCTGGTCAGACAGGCCTGACAGTGTAAAAGTAGGTTCCCCTTTGCTAATGGTAAGGATATTAATAGACAATTGGGGATATGAAAATACAAACATAGGAAACAACAACAAGCAATGCAATGAATCAATTTCTATATGAGAATAAAGACTTAAAATAATATCTTAAGACTTAGACAAATATCTAGATGCAAATCATTCAATAGGTTTCCAAATAGTAGATCTTTCGCTAAACAATAGTTGTATAACAGGTTGCCGAATCAACAAGGATGAACTAAAACAATGGCTGAAAGAATAAAGAAATGTACCTTGCACACATCACATAATTTGCATTCAAGACAAGATTAACACATAAAGATTTGAGTAAGAGAACATAACTGTCATCAACATATATTCACTAGGTAGAGAACTTTATAGTCAACTGCGCAGGTCCGACCCTTCTCCTGCTTCTATTCTTCTCCAAAAACTCCACCCCTAAAACATACAGATACTGCATATTTATTAGAGTTGCAGAGGCTCTCATCCATCTGGGACTAAGACTTAACTCTACATTAACAATTGTAAAACAACTTATTAACTTGACTAAAACACTATTGGAGTACAACGATGTATACTTCACACTTGACTTAATAAAAAATAGCGGTTCTTATCACACATAGAAGACCACTTATTGTGCTTTAAACTAAAAAGAGTCTTGGATTGAATAATTAAAAATTGCGCTAGCGATGAAATTGGATTGATGCATGCGCTGGAATGAACTGGGATTGGCAGAAAAGACTAGGAGCGACATAACTAATTTCTGCAATGACACTGGCATGCATGCGTGCTGTTTGAGGCTGCTAGAGGATAACTGGCTATATTTGGCAACTTCTTCACATTATCTGTTTGAGGAAGAGGTAGGTCTTCTGGTGTTTTTCCTGGAGTCTTCGACATTCCTGTTTTCTTTGTGTTGGACTAGTCACGGTCTGCTACCATTCTGCTTCTCCTCGTGACTTTTCTTTGATGATTTGGCTTAACGCCTAGTTGGTTGCCACACATCGCTCTCAGATTGGATCCTAGACGTGATATAAACACATGATTGCGGAAGTTGTCAAGGGAGGTTTGGATCCACACTGCTTCGACTCCCGCAATCCACCACCAAATGACACGTACCTCTCTAGCTATACCATGGTTTTGATTGCGGGATCGCTCAAGGATGTTAACGTTCGAGCATTTTCCATCCCCGCAATGAAGTGTGGATGTCGATCGTGTTTTAATCTGTGATCTGGGTAACCCTGCCATTTTAGTGCCCCTGTTTTCTTAGCCTTCCAGTTTTAGACTTCCTTTAACCCCATTTAGCGATGGTGCCGATTCATAACTTCGGGACTTCGACGGTCTGGGGCTTCGGCGACTTCGGCCTATGCTAAGTTGAAAAACACTCGTGGAGTGGTAGGGCCCGAAGCGACATGGCAACCTGACGTCACTTTGGGACTTCGACAGTTCGACGCTTCGATGTTCGGGAGTTTTTGGGTGTAAAACATGGAAATCTCCCGAAGTAGTACGGGCCCGAAGTGACGTGGAAGCCTGACGTTACTTCGAGGGTTCGACACTTCGACGTTCAGGAGTTTCTGGATGTAAAGCATGGAAATCTCCCAAAGTAGTATGAGCCTGAAGTGATGTGGCAACCTGACGTCACTTCGAGACTTCGACAGTTTGGCACTTTGGTGTTCAGGAGTTTCTGGCTGTGAAGCATGGAAATCTCTTGAAATAGTACGGGCCCAGAGTGATGTGGCATCATGACGTCACTTTGAGAATTCGATGGTTTGGGAATTTCTGGATGTAAAGTTTGTATAACTCTCGGAGTAGTACATGCCCAGAGTGATGTGGTGGCCTGAAAGGAATGCCATGTGTCCTCGACGAATAAGTGCCAAGTATCCTCGACGGATGAATGCCACGTGCCTTCTGCACTTTGGGGTTCGAGACTTCGATGCTTCGGTGTTCCGGTACTTCATGGGTTTGCTCTTGATGTTAAACCCCGCATGATTTCGACACTTCGAATGCATGAAAACCATCGATCTGAGTGGCTTGTCGGATCTCCATCGTTGCAATTTTAATTTGTCTGTTCCAACAATCTGAGCCCGAAATTGGCAACTTTTGAATTGTTGTTTTTTCCCGCGGAAGCTTACTGTGCATACAAAGGACTTGGTGGACCCAGATGTCTCTTGCGCACACGAAAGGCTTGGTGGGGCCTGCTGCATGCTCAATTAGTGGCAAACATGATGACAAGTATTTCCAACCAAATCACGATATGCGTTTACCCTGTAAGAAAACAAAAAACTCTGTGCAAAGAATTAGTCAAGCAAGACAATAAGGAAAACCAAGTTATTGAACAAACGAGAAACTGACTTGACCAAATTTAAGAGGAAATATTTCATGAAGGCATAGGGAAATGAGAGAGGAGAGGCAGGGGTGCAGAGCTAGGTTACAACACCTAACATTGCCTTGTTGTCGGGACCCATTCTTTATTTTTACCATAATGATGTTTAGGGGGGGTGTTGGAGTTACTTCACACACACCTAGGATTTATTTTTCCTAAGGTTTTTCCTATGTTTATTAGTCTTTATTCAATCTCCTAAAGTTTAGGGAGAATATTCCTTTAGGAGAATATTCTCTTAAGTTTTCACTTCAGTTTGACTAGATGAGAGGAGTCTAGATACTGCATTGGTTTTGTCACCATGCAACATTGGTATCATCACCAGATAATGCGCATTGTCCTTGGGATCATCACCAGACCAATGCATTACCTATGATTTCCTGATCTCCTCCTCACTTCACTCTGTTTCAGTCAATTAATTGAAGACTGGTAGACTAGTTAACTCAACTAGGTGGCAGTTCACTCTCATAACTGCTCGAGAGACTAGACTAGGTGGCAGTTCACTCCCGTAACTGCTGGTGTGTGTCCATATCATTCTAGACCACCACTATGGTGCATTGGCTTCACCTCCAGTGCGCATTGATTGAGTTATACAAAGTATATCATGTGTAAATTATTCATTATTCATTACGGTTAATGAGAATTCTTCCATTCTTTCTCTCTTTCTTCTTCTTTCTCAATTTCTCTCTGCAAATGTGTATGGTATTTTCTAGCTAGATATATTCTGTGTAGGTTCAACACACTTGCATTCCCAAGAGGGGTCCAAAGGGAAATAATCTATGGGTATTAATTCAAACCCACATTTTTGAATTTTATTATCATTTGGGGAAAACTTTTAATTTCTAGTTGAGTGTATGAGAGCCTAATCATTGAATATCTGTCATAGAGTGGGTGTGAGAGTCACATCCCATATTTATTGGAAAGCACGAGGAAGAAAAAATCAACATTGGGCAGAGTGAGCAGTCAATTGTCTTGGAGAAAGAAATGAAATTTGTATGGGTAGTAACAAGCAATTTTATACATTTAGTTTGGACATGAACAACAGGTGAAAACATAAAATAAAAGCTTGGGAGTTGTAACAACAAGGCTGAGCGAATTCTGGAGCATGTTGAAGCATATTGGAGCATATTTGGAGGAGGAAATCCAAGAGACAGGTTGTCAGGCTTGAAGAGTGAACTCCTAGGTGGGTTGCACTGTATCAACAAGTGTTTATTGTTGTTTTTGTTGGTGTTTTTCCTAGCACTGAGTTCCTTTGAGTTCCCAACTGAGAGATTCCTAGCAACTTGTGCCAGAGAGACCCTAATAAATGAATGGGATGCTCTATGGAATGAGAGCAGTGACATGGTACATTCCTTGGGTTGGGCAGGTCAAGAGGAAGATAGTTGGAGGAAATTCAGGATAGTTGTAGTAGAGAACTAGTGGGTGAAGTGATATTGAGCTCTGAGGGGACTATGAGAAGCACCCTTCTTTTGTGGATTCCTAGCCTTAGTTCGTGGGTGACTTGCTGTTGAGATTTGGAACAACGGATCTATGATTGGTGTTGTGTTGGTTTTTCCACTTGGGTGAGAAAAAACACAACACTTGCATGTTTACATAGGCCTACTAAACAAGACATAAGTTTGTGAGTGGGTTAGATAAACCAAAAACAGATGAAAGCAAAGAAATACAACTAAGAAATAAATGTTAGAAATATTGAGAAACTCAGAACCATGAAAATCAAAAAATGACCAACATATTGCTATCAATGGATCAATAGATTGATAGACAAAATACCATAGAGAAAGGCAGGGACTTATGAGTTTCCTCTTCCTCCTTGGGAGGGCTCTTGAGTTTCCCTAATTGAGAGCTCTTCTTTTCATACAATGGAAGAAATGACAAATGGTGAAGAAAAAACATGCCTATTCCCTCAAAAGGTGAGTGGAATGGCCTATTGCAATGGTGCTTGAAGGCTTCAAAGAGAAAAGATGATTCTCAAAGAAGAATTCTTGCAGCATAACAATACCTTGAAGATCTTATTTTCTTAGCACACCCATGGCTCTTATTTATAGCATCCGTTCATGGAAAAATGTAATTGGTTTATAGTATGAACAAGGGGCATTTTAGGGCACCCTCTAGCCCTTGACTAGCTTCCAAGGTAGATTTCTCTCAGATATGAGTGTCAAATCGTGTTGGGGGTCAAACTAGAAGTGGTTGAGGGGCTGACAAGATCCATAAATGCACCGTTCAAAGAAATGCGTAGATTTTCTCGTAGACAGTCACACATTTTGTGTACAGTGCACACTGAGGCCTGTGTTAGCTTACGCATTATGCACTTTGTGTGCGTGCTTCCTTTGGTGAATATGCACACTTTGATTTTTGACCCAATTATATAGTTTTTTTCCTTTTGATGGACTTTGGTGTTGTAGGTGGACTAATTGTTGCTGGAATTGATGTTTTTCTTCAACCATTGTGTGCAATGTTGCAAACGATTTTTTAGTGATAACATATGCCCGCTGATGTGTGAGGTTAAGAGCATACATATAGACGAAATACATCAATGTTTCTTTTGCTGAGAGTGCCATTGTAAGGAAGATCGAAGAGAGTAACTACAAGAGTGATCCGTCAGAGGGAGAGGGAAAACTTTGGGACCCAAACCTTTCTCGAGGGAGAAAAAATAAAATGTGTGTACAAACGAGGTGGGCATGCCCCATGCTCGTGTCATGAAACCAAAATGTGAGATTGGAACTGAAGATATATGTTGATGTAGATAATTGCAGTGCCCTCGGGGAAGGTTGATAACGACATATGATAGTTCTGAATGGTGAACATAATCTAAAGTGAGTTAAGGACGATTGTAAGAATGGTCGATGAATCGTAGGCATTGATGGCCTAACAACTTCAGAGGTCTTTGGCTGGTATGAAACAACTGCAATAGTCACATAATAAGACCCATTGTAACATGAGAGTTTGCTAAAGTTGAATGTTATGGGGGTCAATGGAATCAGAGAGTAATGATGATTCTCTCTGTGTCGTCCGAGACTCCTCATTGTAAAGGTAATGAGAGTCAAGATACTGCTGCCCTTCTAGAAACTGTGTTGATGTCAATAGGAAGGGAGGTGCGACTCCAAGAAGCAAAGGGCTTCATGAAATCCACTGAGTAATAGATGATATCAGGTACTAACGGGTAACATGAACAAAGTCAAGATGTTATGGGACTCAAGACTACCCTTGGTTGGGGAATGTTGAAGGATGACTGGAAGCAACCGTAAAACTAGATCTAATGTTAGGGGGACGACTATATATGGGGTTAAGTTGTGCGAGAGGCTAACAAAGTGGACAAACTCAGAGATCATGGGTACATGGACTTGGGATACTCGGGGTTTGTGAACAATGTTGGAATAAAAAAAGAGTGGATGCCCCAACTAAGGGTGACATGGGTTTCTTTTCCAGAAAAAAGAAGGCCATCAAGGATGACGATGAAAAAACTATGTATATGCTGGAAACAAAGGCTTTTTACAATTACCAAATAAATAAAGAATAATTTGGGTTGAGTATACAGATACAAATATAGGTGCCCTAGTGAAAGACGGCTTGGCTTGTTAGGGCACAAGTTTGTGAAAGAAAACTAGTGGAGGGTGGGGGCCCCATGGGTGGGTTTTTGTATTAGGTAAATGAATGGAGAACAATCTGCAGATGGGAAAACTAATGGTGGATGAGATGGCTGGCTAATGAAACCGCAGAGATGCAGTCAATAGAACCGAGATGATGTGACCTGGGAGTCCATTGGGAAGGTTAGCAATATGATGAGAAGAAATATGAGGTTCATTCTCAGAAGTGCATAAGACTATTGTGACCCCCATCCCTAGGGGATAAAATCAACATGAGCGTCAAGTTTCCAGGGGGAATTATGAATGGGACAACTCATGTGGGAGAGAGTGCTACCGGTTGACATTACCCAAATGCAACATAGGTAAAGGTACTGCAAATCCAGATGTAAGGACCCTAAAGGTAAATGTCAGAGGGTGTGACTAAGAATTGATTTACAGAGGGAATAATTACATGCCAGTGTCGAACATATACCTGAAGGGGTTGTAAGCTTGCAAAACAAGTACCTACACACATGAAAACTAAATACCCGACGTGAAAAATATCTGATGATAAAGAACATATAACAACTATTTGATAAAATTGAAAGTGAGCATGCATACCTGAACGCGATGTGAGAAAATGATTCTCTGAGGTGAGGTGCAGATGATGACCCGAGGAATGTGAATGTGTATATGGCGGGATCAGGATCCCGTGGTTGAAAACGGATTGGAAAAAAAGGCTCTGGGCTTCTGTAACAAAGTGTGGAAGTTGGGAAAAAGGGGCTATATATGGCTGGTGGGCCCACAATGCCGCCTCATTTGTACCTATCATTGTTGCTGAACTGACGAGATAGCTATGAGGAGATTTCAAGACTGCGGGAGCGTTAGGTTACCGAATAGGGAGTGGCGAGAGACAGGTTAGTGGTCCTAACATCCTGCACTTTGTGAATTTCCTAGTTTGTAGGTAGGGGCTGTACGGAGGGACATACATGGGGTTTTAAGGGTAGGGGCCCATCAGTTCACGAGAAAAGGAGGAATACCTGCGCACATGTTCGTGAGTGTAACCCCATTTTGCACACATAATGTGTGGTTATTTTTGACACAGCCGCACATGTGGGCACACAGGTTGGGCAGATAGGTGCACATGAGATGTGCGTTTGTCTGACTAACAACTGCGCACTCATGCAAGACTGCTTTTCAGACAACTGCGCACTAGTGTGCAACTGTACAGAGAACAGGTGCGCCCCTGTCTGGGTGAAAATCGTGCACTGTGGGAAAGGCTAAGGGTTTGTGATTTTTGATATTTTTATGCTTTTTGCTGGATGATGAGGCTGATCAAATGTTTCTATGTGGATGCAGGTGATCAGTTGAGCACATAGCACTATGTCGGTCCACTGGAGAGAGCATGACTGGGACCGGTTACGGGAGGCGGTGAGAGAGCATTCGGGCATGCAAAGACACTCGACAACCTGTGGGTTGCTCAAGTTCTTCGACTGCCCCCTGATACAATCGCAAGAGTTTCTGCTTCAGTATTTGATTGGGATACAAAGCACTAATCTGCAGTGCTTCATTGTTAGAGGGGAGCAAATGACATGCTCTGCTACAGAGGATGTGTACTTCTTGACAGGACTCCTCTTCCGTGGGAGGGAACTGACCGTCGATCCCCATCTGCTCGGGGAGGATCATGTGGAGACCATGGTGCCTTGCCATTGTACTAGGCTGAACCCTATGTCGGGTTCATTCATCTGCATCGAGGCTATTGATGACCTCCTGACAAAGTGTATTGCAGTGATGGTGGTGAGGATCTACGGATCCTTGGGTACTCAACGGATCAGGGGTGGTCAGTTGAGGGTAGTGGAGCAGGTCTTGGATGGGGACCTGTTTGCATGGGGTTCGAGTGAGTTCTACAGGATGTGCCTGAGGGCATGTGGGCCCACGTCCAAGAGGAGGAGGTCTTGGAGCAGTGCGTGGGAGTACCAACAGAGTGGTAGACCCTGATCCATCGAGAAACAGTGACGGGGGTAGCGACGACTGGTCGGCTTCCTCCTGGACTTGGAGGGCCTCAAACTGGTGGGGTGCCTCCGACTGACATAGAACCTGGGGGGGAGCTCTCGGGGCACCTTGAGTGCCGATTTTTATATGTACGGGCTTGGGAGCCCGATCTTGTATAGGGTACTTGATACCCATTTTTGTACTCATAGGGGTGAGGGGATTCATGGGCTTGCGAATAATTTTATATGTATATTTTTTGAAAACACTTATGACCTTTGATGATATATATATAGATGGATATATTTTGATCATGCGTGGATTTATGTGTTATCTTTTTATGTATGATGTCTTTTCTATGTGTTGTGACAAATGTATGATGCTATGTATAAAATGTTTTTTAATGTGATAAATGCCAATATAATACTAGGTTTGCCATGTGATCTGCTACTTGATTAAGTGTTCTTGGAATATGTGTAAATGTGATGGAATCAAATTTTTGAGATATCAGTCTAACTTGCAGGTATTTGCAAAAGAGGCAAGGATCATGAACATGATATATATTTTTGAGTTGCAGGGCGACAAGCTGAGAATCTAATAGAATGCTAAGGTGGCGAATGTGGCGTTGAATGGCTTCAGTGAGGAGACCAAAGACGACGTCGTATTCGACTTGGTTTTTGGTGGCCGAGCCCAAACATATGCCATTGGAGTGGAGCAGGATATGTGAGGGGGTATAGAGGGCCCAAGTTGCCGAAGTGAGATTCTGGGTCCAACGACTGGCACGTCGGCGTAACCGATGTGGTAGGCTGATGGACGATGCATCTGCCAATAACACGGATGATAGATCAAACATGAGGAGTGGTGGTGGTATAAAGAAGACTAAAAACTCTACAAAAGTGTACAAAGAGAAACCTAAGCTAGGGGGGCTACACTTAGGCGTAAAACTTCTTTAAGTACAACCTGTTGACATGTTCTTTGAGAGGGTAGCCTTATGGAGAGGCAAAGATGTAGGCGCCTTTAATGAGGAAGTGTTGGATGATGAAGGGTCCATGTCATAATGACTCAAATTTCCCATGGCCAAGAGTGTCATGGGCGATATCATAGGCTAACACGAGATCACCTTTGTTGAATGAGCGAATGTTGACATGGCAATCGAAGGTGGTTTTGGACCATTTTTTAGCTGCCTCATTGTGTTGTAATGAAGATTGACGATCTTCATAAAGTGAATCTAAGGTCAGAAGGTGCTGCTCCATTGGAGAAGTGTCAGGTAATAGCTCAATGACAGTGCGTAATGTGGGGATTTCACACTCGATAGGGAGGGTGGATTTGGTCCCATGGATGAGGTGGAATGGTGTAAACCCGGTGGCAGTTTTTACTGCCGTGAGATAATCCCACAAAGAAGAAAACACCATATGATGCCAGTTGGTCTTATGTTGTTGATGGTACGTTGTAGCATGGTTTTGAGGACTTTATTGACCACCTCGACTTGTCCGTTGGACTAAAGGTAGTATGGGGAGGTGAACTCATGGGAGAAGCCTAACTTTGAGGAGAGTTCCACAAAGATCTCGTTCTCAAAGTGGTTACCATGATCATAAACTAATTGTAGTGGGACTCCAAACCGAGTAATGATGTGGTTGAAGAAAAACACGCTGCTGTGTCAGCGGTGTTGTTAAATGTGAAAATGGCTTCGACCCACTTGGTAAAGTAATATACTTGCATGACAATGTACTTGTGTCCATTACTGGATGGAGGATGGAAAGTCATGAATTCTATGCCCTATTTACATAAAGGGTCGGTTGTGATGACAGGATGTAGAAGAGCTGGTGGAGCTCATTCTTTGTTTGCATAAAGCTGGAATTTTTCGCATCGCTTGACAACGTGAATGCAGTCATGAAACAAAGTGGGCTAGAAGTACCCTGCTCGAATTATTTTTTGGGTGGTGGACATACCCGATATGTGACCACCGCAAGCGCCACAGTGGCAGGTGTTCAATACTTTGTCAGCTTCGTCAATGGTAAGACATCATCGTAGAATGGTATCGACCCCGCATCGATAGAGAATATCTCCGATGAGGAGGTAGCGGGGGGCTTGATGGCAAATGCGTTGATGATCCTCACAAGAGAGATGAGACCCAAAATTTTGTGTATGAAGGTAGACGAGGAGGTTTCCCTACCAGGGGTCATTAGAGGGGATGAAGAAGAGGTGTTCGTCGGGGAACTCCTCATTGATGGGGGAAGCTTTAGCATCTGAGGGAAAAGCCGTAATAAGTTCATCTAGGATGAAAAATTTCTTTCTTTTGTGAGTAGAGAACTCTAGATCGTATTCCTGGAGGATAACGATCCATTGGGAAAATTTTCCATTAATATGCCTTTGACTAAGCAAGCACTGCATGGGGTTAGAATCTGCTATGACCTTGGTAGTTCGAAGCAGGATATAATGTCGTAGTTTTTGGATTGCGAGGACAATTGCTAATTCCAGTTTCGCATCATGATTATACTTCAAGGGTAGCCATGAAAGGTTTTTACTAATGTAGTAAATGACATGTTCACGCCCATCATCCCCTAGTTGGACGAGGACTCCTGATACTGAGAGAACTGAGGCTGACAAGTAGAGGATGTAATCGCGATCATAGTCTGGGGGACTAATAAAGGGGCATTGGATAGGGAGGATTTTAAATCATCAAAATCTATTTGAGCATGTTCATCCCATCAAAATGGGATATCATGATGCAGTAAGGGGGGAAAACCATGTGCGCGAGTGGCGTAGTATGGGACAAAGCGACGTAAAAAGTTGGCTTTGCCTTGCAAGCTCTGCAGTTGGCGTAAATTCTGTGGTGGTGGAATTTTTGTAATAGCTTGAACCTTGAGGGGGTCCACGATGATGCCATGTTGGGAGACAATGAACCCAAGGAGGCGTCTGACAATGACACAAAGGACACACTTGAGGGGGTTCACATGGATATTGTATTGGCGACATCATTGGAAAACGATGCGTAAGTCGTCTAAATGCTGGGTTTGCTTTTTGGATCGAGCAATGAGGTTGTCCAAATAAGCAAGGCTGATGTGAGAAAGATCATGAAAAACATAGGTCATGGCCCGTTGAAATGTAGCAACGACGTTTTTGAGTCCAAAAGGCAAGACACGATAAAGAAAGGTACCCCAAGGGGTTGTAAAAAGGGTTTTGTACTGATCTGCTGGATGGATTTGAATTTGATTACAGCGAGAGAACCCATCCATAAAGGAAATTGCTTTATGGCTGACAAAATCATTGATGATTTGGTTGATGAATGAGGTTGGGAAGTTGTCTTTGGTACAAGCATAGTTAAGATCGTGAAAGTCTATGTAGACGCGAATAGTTCCCTGTGTTTTGTTAATGGGTAAGGGGTTGGAGACCCATGAACTGTACGCAATGGGGTAAATGAACCTAACAGCGCGTAACTTGTCAATTTTGGTTTTGTAGCCACAACTTTGGATGGGTGAAGGGGGCATTACTTTTGATGAATGGGGATGACATCTGGCCAAGTGTCGATTTGATGTTTGACTATAGAAGGATTGAGGCTAGGAATCTCCGTATATGACCAAGAAAAAATGTCCCGATATTCCTGAAAGAGGGATTTGTAAGCAAGGAGTTCTTTAGTGGAGCATGCGACGCCAATGGTGATTTCTTCTATGATTCCAGGTTTAATAGAAATGTCAATTTTGACGGTGGGGGAGATGTTGGCCATGTTTCCTTCTTCAAAAGCATATGGGGTAGGGATAGGGTTATTGAACCAATCTACATGCCCCAAAGGAATAAAATTCTTGGTTTCGATTACGCACATGGAGGCTTGGATAGGGGAATGGAAGTCCTCTTGTGAAAGGAAAAGGGCTTGATGATGGAGTGCATTCCATGGGCAATCGGGGAGAGTGAGTTCCTCCAGGATTTCTTTGTCGCAGTGGAAAATGCAAGAATAAATGGGATCTTGGGAGGTGACAGGGGGAACTATCAATGGGTAAATGTTATTGTCCTTAAGGGGTGAGGACATAGAGGGGAAATTATGTGCAGGGTGTGATGGCTCGCTTGACATAAACCGAATGTCACGATACCGTGGATGGTACCTCGTTTTCTTGGGGACTGATGACAAAATATTTCTAATATTAGTAATGTGAACCTCAATAGGGAGTGGCTGAGAGGGATCTAGTCGAGATGCGTGGCATATTGCGTCTAATGTTTGGCGAAATTGAGGTAGAGATGGGAAATGATGAGTGTAATGGACATATTCTGAGCATATAGAACAAGCAAATTTGGTGCGTAACACTTTATTGTGTGTGGTGGGGGAATCCATAGTAGTAGTGGATGTACTTGGTGGAGTAGCAAGAAATGGGGTTGCGTTAGGGAGATGGATCAGTTTGTGTAACTTAGGAAGAGTAGGACATCTGTTAGTGGGGTGTCCTTCTCTTTCGCATAGTGCACAAGGGGGTTGAGCTCGGGGATGAAGTGGAGCTATGGGCTTGTTCTTCTTTTGTCTTCCCCCAACAATGGTGGTGCTACTGCTAGTTGGGGGCGGGGGTGGTGTGGTAGGAGCCTGTATTGGGATCTGTAACAGTAATCCCTCTGTTTGAGGAGGAAGAGATGGTGTAGGAACCATCGTGGATGGGTGAAGATACCAAACAGGGATGGAGAGAACCATGTTGGGAAGGGTGAGAGTAGTAGCTACCTAGAATGCTTGGACGCTCGGTGGGGGAATAAAAAAAGGGAATTTGGGTAATAGCTTGGGGGAATTTCTCCCAAACCGGGATTTTCCCTTGGAGGGGGGGGGGGGGAAATCCGGGATAAGTGGTACAGTGGGGTTCTCAGGGAATTCCGGAGGTAATGGTTCTTCGACTGGTGGAACTGTGATGTGGAGAGGGGCCTCAATGAGAGGAGTAGTGTCTTTGATATCTGTTCCATTAGAAGATACTAAACACACTTGTGTCGAAGGGTGTAGGAGATGTGGTGCTCCATGATATGCCCCTAGCAAGGATGGGTCCTTGAAAATTCCGGGACCCATGTCGATGACTGAAGAAGCATATGAGCTAGTGTGGACAAGAGGGAGAATGTTGACAATGTTGGCAGAATGATTAGGCTTGTAATGTGTTAGTTGGTCGCTGGTGATGATTTTCCTGCTGTGGGGGAACATCATCGTTCGAAATGAACCCATAGTAGGTTGAACCTATTAGCGATCAAATAATTCATTCTGAAATTTGTTTTGATATCATATCATAAGATGATAATAAGGTAAAGATTTATTTATAAATCTTTAAGTTTTAAAGTATATAAGATTGGCTTTAAATCTTATTATCCAATGAAAAAATGACGTGGCATCTCAAAATATACCGAAAAGAAAATTTTAGCTTTCACCAGCTAAATGAAATTTTCAGAGTGTAGTAAGCCGGTGAAAGTCTCCCTTTTCACCAACTAAATGACTTTTTTCACAGTGTAGTGAGCTGGTGAAAGTGTAGGTTTTTCAGCTGATAAACTGCGTTGGGAAAAATAAATTTTCTGAGATGTGGAGAGTCCGTTTTACATACTCAAATAGTTTATTGACAACTAGACATCCTAATATTTCCAATGGTACTTTTAGATCTTCATTTAGAGCTCGGGAAGGCAGTCAAAAGTTCCCCACAAAATGAGGCATCATTTTCAGAAATGTATTATTTTGGTCAAAAGGTCAAATTCGACTTGGTTGAGTTTATTAAGGAGCATATGATGATGACTAATCATATATATTATCAAATCTCATCCATGAGTGCAGGTGGCACTTCATTTGATCAATAGAAATATTCAAGAGATCAAATCCTAAAATGTAGGAATATGACTAGATTTGGAAATCTGGATTTTCCTATTTTAGTCACCTTCTTGGGAGACTGATTCTGATCATATAGAAGCGTATTTTTAGAAAATGAAGGAGGTTTTTTATAATAACGAGCGGATCTTCAATAAACTCTCCCAGTTTTCCAATATCTATTGTGATTTGTGAAATATAGGTCAATCTTTGAGTACCGTATTTCCAGAAATTAAATACTCTATTTTTCCTGTTTTAGTCACTGTCTCTAAGGACAAATTCTGATGAGTTGGAATACTATTTTTAGAAACTGAATGAGGTTTTTCATAAGAACGAACGACTCTTCAATAAACTCTCTCAGTTTTCCAATATATTTTGTGATTTGGAGGATATAGGTGAATCTTAGAGCAACATTTTTCCATAAATTTCTATCTTTTCCAGCCACCTCACAATTTCGAATTTGAGATAAGAAAAGAGGTTATCAGATCCATCTTTGGAGGGTCTTGAAAATAATTTGTAAATCTTATTTAATCTCATAGATGTAAGAGGCCAAGGGGTTTGATTTTGGATACAAGAACTATACCTTTGTAATAGACTTTTCATATGATAATATAGATCACAAGTTTCTCTCTTTATTAATGTTAGATTTCCACCCTTCTTCTGTACTCTTATTCAAGTTGTTTTAACTGCAAAATGACTGTCATCTCATTAGTTAGTTCATAACTTGATTAATAGTTTCTTACATTGTTTATTAAACCCATCATTGTGTATTTGGTTTATAAGCATTGTCTTCTTCACCCACTTAAAGCTATTATCCAATTATTGATCCTTGAGGGCATTGGTTTATTTGATTATTCATTTTGACTGTATGGATACCATATTGTAGTTGATTTATCCCATTGATCCACACATAAAAAACACAAAAACAAGTTTACTTTAAGTTATCAAACATCTTTGACTTACAACCTCAAAGAGTTTCTTGGAGTGATAACAAATTGGTGCCGTTGCCAGGGAGAGGAGATTGAATATCAGCTTCCTTGGGACATGACAAGATCCAGCTTTGATGATAGACACAGTCTGGACACGAATCGTTTGTAATCATCTATATGGTGAATCCACAAAGGATTCAGTGGCGACTCTATTGTTCATAAATCTGATGGCGACTCCACTGGTATGAAATGAACAAGAGGTATGCATTTTGCAATTTCTCAAGTATTTTTGGTTACCCTCATCCTGTACCTAGTAGAGATGAATGGAAACACAACCTTCACAGATTTCTAGGAGAAGAATGGGAAGTACCAGCTGAACATTTGCTGGATTTTCATGAGTTTATTCATCGACTCCAGATCATACATGAAGATGTTCAGATTGAACTTTTCAGGTATTCATTAGAGGGGATTGCTCTTGATTGGTGCCGGTCTCTTCCGGATGCAAGTGTTAGCTCTTTGGTTGGTTTTCATGCAGCTTTCAATTTCTTTTGTAAAGATTATTTTTCATTTGAACATCTTTTTGAAGGATGTTGTGAAGAGTTTTCTTCATATCATGAAGATTTTGCTTGTCACAAAAATCAGATTAGTGATAAAGCTTCTATTGCAGAAGATAATATTTACCATGAAGATCAAGAGATGCTCAATGATATTGATTATGATAACAGTGATACATAAGAATCTGACATCATATTCGATGTGTCTATTGTTTTAAATGATCATGAAGATCAATATGTCTATTTTTCTGATGTCAAAGAACAAGGATATACATCAGCTGAAGATACATCTTATTGTGATCGAGGGATTGCTGATCCACATTATGACAATCATGGTGACAGTTTCAAATCTGCAGTGGATGCTGAGGGTAGCCCACATTTTCCAAATTTGTAGATCCAGGGAAGTTGCAGTAAACATAAAAAACAAGGTGATATTTTTCCGGATTTGTTTCAAGATTCTATTGTTGATCCTGCTTTTCAAGAAGCTTCATCTCTGTCATTGGGATCTTACCTTGATACTCCTATATTCGACCAATACAATGATGAGGAAGAAGATGTTAAGGTTTGTGAAGACTTATTGTTTACTCAAATTGCATCTAGTTCTTCTTTTCACCAGAAAGACGATAAAAAATGTGTGCATGCTATGATTGATGCTTGTTATGAATATGTTGCTCAAAAGTCCAATGATTTTAGTTTTGATATATCCCGCAAAGATATTATTGTTGGAAAGGAAATTGTTAGCTGTGATGAGCCAGCATATCATCATTATGAATTCAGATTCAAAGATATGATGAAAGAGAGCAGAAAGATTCATATTGACAGTTGTGCTTGTATTTTCTTCCTACAGAAAAAGAACAATCTACATTCAACATTGACATCAGTGGAGGCAACAACCAACATAATTTCATCTTTCAGTTGGAACAACAACAAAGGGAGGTATTTCTTTGGGGCTTTATTGACCCTATTGATGACTATTTGGAGTTTATGAGCAACATGAAAGTCAAGATATTTTTGTCAGATGATGGTTGGTTCTACCATCTTTTCAAACTATATTTCTGCATGCTATGGTTTCCTTTCTTTTTCGGATTCAGATCAAGGAGGTTACCAGTAAATCAATTTCTTTCTTGCCTACATTGGAGATTTAGTTTTACTTGATCAGTTTTCCCCTACTGATTAGAAGTAGGAGTAGGTGTGAGAATAAGCTCCTCATACGAGCAGCTAGATCACATTCAGTTGTTGATTTCTGAAATAAGTAGGTATGCTACAACAAACTACATACAATTTTCAGTTTAGCAGAGGATTAGGTGAAAAAAGCCAGATGTTATCTCCAAAAATGAGCCAGTTAGTTTGTTTCATTTTTAGTGATGACATGGTTATAGATAGAGTTCCATACAATGTTTTTAGAAATTCAAGTATCAAAGTATAGGATATATTTTGTTATTTCTTATAATAAATCGATTGTCAAAAGATATTTTCAAAAAATCAAGAAAAAGATTTTCAACAACTAACATCTGTTTTGAAGTTGAAGTTAGCTGGTGAAAGCCTCAAGTTTCAATGGCTAAAGTGTACTCCCAGCAAAAAGCGAGACGATGAAAGTGTTAACATGAGTTTTTTCTCTAGCGCCTTAAGAACCTGAAAAGACATATTGTACACATGTCATGTAATCATGATGGCAACTTAAATAGAGGCACATGAACAATTACATGTTTTCATCATGTCTTAGTGGAATATGATGATGGATTTGGTCATATATTCCGCGTGGCAGACAGAGGACAATTTTAAGAGTGGTGAATGATCTGATCATTATTACATCTAGACACAGGATCATTTTCACCAGTGCCAACACCTTCTCTATTTAGAAAAGTTCTGTGTGTTAACCATGTACAGATCAACCTGTGATTATTGCATGATGGGAAAAAAGTGAGGAGGACCACTTCTGCGAAAGGAATTAGACAACAAGTTCTTTTTAGATGAGTCCTTATTTGATAATTGTTGTGAGAAATATGAATTGCATTCTAAAGTTGAAGATCTAAATAGAGAAGAATCTTTTCCTCACAATCTACATCAGTTTTCAAATGATCTTCGTTGTGATGTGCTTCCTCATAAACATGAATTAGAAAAGAGTAATGAAGAGATGAAGGATTTCCTATTACCTCTATTTTTGATTTTAATGAATCTGAAGAATTGGTTTCGTTAGCTACACATGGAGATGATCAACTTTCCCTTGATCCATTGATCATTGAAATAAGTGAGATTAGCCCACATTTTTCTGATTTGTAGACATAGGAAGATTGCAACAGATACAGAGAGAAAGAAGATGAGATGAAAAGTCCAGATCAACAGTTCATCATGCTTTCTTCTCAGACAAAGATTAAGCAGTCTGTATTTAGCATTGAGATCTCTGAGGGAAACGAGCAACTTGATTATTTTCAATTGATTGATTTAATGAACAAAAAAATAGGTTACAAGTTTGCTACAGGTTTTCAGATGATAAATTGTAAAGGCTAAATGACTCCATACCCAATACGAAAGGCACAAGGTCTGCCAGGTTCTTGGAAACCTCATAGGGAGCTCTCCATCCCAGTGGGAGCTAGATGTTAGCAATCAAATAATTCATTCTTAAATTTGTTTTGATATCATATCATAAGATGATAATAAGGTAAAGATTTATTTATAAATTATTAAGTTTTAAAGTATATAAGATTGGCTTTAAATCTTATTATCCAATGAAAAAATGATGTGGCATCTCAAAATATACCAAAAAGAAAATTTTAGCTTTCACCAGCTAAATGAAATTTTCACAGTGTAGTAAGCTAGTGGAAGTCTCCCTTTTCACCAGCTAAATAACTGTTTTCATAGTGTAGTGAGCTGGTAAAAGTGCAGGTATTTCAGCTGATAAACTGCCTTGGGAAAAATCAACTTTTTGAGCCATGGAGAGTCCGTTTTACATGCTCAAATAGTTGATTGACAACTAGAAATAAAAATCTTTCCAATGGTACTTTCATATCTTCATTTAGATCTCGGGAAGGTAGTCAAAAGTTCCCCACAAGATGAGGCATCATTTTCAGAAATTTTCCAAAATATATTATTTTGGTCAAAAGGTCAAATTCGTCTTGGTTGAGTTTATTAAGGAGCATATGATGATGACTAATCATATATATTATCAAATCTCATCCATGAGTGCAGGTGGCACTTTATGTGATCAATAGAAATATTCAAGAGATCAAATCCTAAAATGTAGGAATATGACTAGATTTGGAAATCTGGATTTTCCTGTTTTAGTCACCTTCTTGGGAGACAAATTCTGATCATATAGAAGAGTATTTTTAGAAACTAGAGGAGTTTTTTCATAAGCACGAGTGGATCTTCAATAAAATCTCTCAGTTTTCCAAGTTCTATTGTGATTTGTTAAATATAGGTCAATCTTTGAGCACCATATTTCTAGAAATTAAATACTCCGTTTTTCCTGTTTTATTCACTGTCTTTAAGGACAGATTTTGATGAGTTGGAATACTATTTTTAGAAACTGAAGGATTTTTTTCATAAGCACGGGCGACTCTTCAATAACCTCTCTCAGTTTTCCAAGATATTTTGTGATTTGGAGGATATAGGTGAATCTTGGAGCAACATTTTTCCAGAAATTTCTGTCTTTTCCAGCCACCTTACAATTTTGAATTTGAGATAAGAAAAGAGGTTATCAGATCCATCTTTGGAGGATCTTGAAAATAATTTGTAAATCTTATTTAAGCTCATAGATGTAAGAGGCCAAGGGGTTCAATTTTGGATACATGAACTATACCTTTGTAACAGAATTTTCATATGATAATACAAATCACAAGTTTCTCTCTCTATTAATGTCAAATTTCCACCCTTCTTATGTACTCTTATTCAAGTTGTTTTAACTGAAAAATGACTGTCATATCATTAGTCAGTTCATAACTTGATTAATAGTTTCTTACATTGTTTATTAAACACATCATTGTGTATCTAGTTTATAAGCACTGTCTTCTTCACCCACTTAAAGTGATTATCTGATTATTGATCCTTGAGGGCATTGGTTTATTTGATTATTCATTTTGACTGTCTAGATACCATATTGTAGTTGAGTTATTCCATTTATCCACACATACAAAAACAAAAAAACAAGTTTACTTTAAGTTACCAAGCATCTTTGACTTACAACCTCAAAGAGTTTCTTGGAGTGATAACAGAACCAAAGGTAGACTACTCCATATAGAGGACCAAGTGTTACGCCAAATAGAAATAGATATTTGGGGTATGAACTAAATCTACTCCTGCTATTGGGGAAGGGAAATATTACTTTGTCTTTTTCATAGTCATTTCTTTTTCATCTTTTGTCTCTGCTTGGCATATGAAAGCTTATGCTCCAAGGAAGGCCTTCCCATTCCTGGCCTTCCCACTGAGTACCTTGAAAGAAGAGGCTACCGCCTTCATATCATACATGTAGCTATGTCCGAACAAGATATTGTAATCAAGTGGGGCGTCGATATCTTCAATGTCGATGAGGATGGTTTTCCCCCCAAGTTCTATAGGGACATTTTGGAAGATCCCTTTAGGGGACAATGGGCAACCGTCATAAGATCTCAGGGTAATGGCCGATGGTACTAGCTCAGGTGAGCGGAGTTTTTTCCATACTACTTTGGACATGATGCATGTGGATGCACTTTCATCGTTGATACACCGATGAATTGTGATGTTCCAGATCTTAACTAGTATCTGAAAAGCTATTAGGGCAGGGAGGTGTGGTTGTCCGCTATCTATATCGAAATTGATGCATTGAGTATGTTAGGGTCCTATAATTATAGGTAACTCGATTCTTCGGTTGCTAATTCGGCATTGCCCCTGTGATGAAGACTTATGTTTTGGTTGACCCCTTTTTTCCCCTCCATCCATTTCACCCGATCTTCCATCACCCTGCTACATCCTTCATCCACCTCTGCGACACTCACTCCCTTATCCATTTGTCCCATTGGCTACATTTTGCCCGCCTTTCATCCCTGAATAAAAAAACTTAGGCTAAAAGAAAAATCAATAGGTTAATAAAGTTAGTGTAATTAAACAAATACGCTATGGTTACGTCTTGTTAGAAATTAATTAATTAATTTAGTTGGTTAATGATTAGGTTAGTGTTTTATTAATTAACATTAAAAATAAAACAATATTAAAATATATAAAACAAAGTATACAAATATATAAATAAAAAATAATTAAAATAAAAATTATAAAACATATAATAAACAATATAAAAAAACATATATAAAACATTAAATTAAAACACAAATAAAAACTAAACTGAACCACACATAATAAATAAAACATATAAAATAAAAATAAAAATACAAAACAAAAAGGAAAAGAAAAACACGTAAAAAGAAACAAATAAATTTTTTTTTTTAAATAAAAAACAAAAACAATAAAATAAAAGTCACATCATCCCCCCCTCCTACAACTTCATATGCACACATCGCCAAAATTTAATCCACGGACAAAAAATTCCCGACCCCCCGTGCTTTTCGAACTTTAACGGAGGGGGGGAGTCCGATAAGTGCTATTGGGAGGCACACTTGTCACCTGCAGGAGATTTTGGACCCCCCCTCACAATACCACTTTCCACCTCAGGGGGGGGTCCGTAATACCACCTTTCCCCCAAAAAACCGCCCTCCCCCCAAAACTCAAAAACACCATTTTTTCCATTTTGACCAGTGTTTTTTCCGAGAAGGATTCCAAGCAAACGAAAACAAATTTTGGAAAACCGAGAGTTATGTTTCTCCGTAACGGGATGAAGAACAAAAAAATCTCTCATTTTTTCTGCAGGTGCCACCATCTAGTAGAATTGAAGCTATCTTTCAGCCTCATTTTTCAGATTTCGGTTCTTTCTGTTTCAGTCCTCTTTTTACGGGAGATGTTTTGACTTGATGGAGGCAAATTTGCAAAAAAAAAAAGAGGTTTTTGTCCAGAACATTCCCATATACAATAACCTCCTTCAATGTTTTCCCAGATGTCAACATTGAAGAGAAACAAATGTCTGTGTGGACCCCTTTTTTGCAGAAATTCGACCCGTTTTTTATGGAGGACAGTTCATGATTTTCAATGATTTTACTTCTATTTTTGGCCGAGGTGGTTATATTCGACCGGATGAGCCTGGGGAGAGTCCTTTCCATATATTGTAATAATAAAAATTCACAAGGGTTGATGATTGAGCTCTGGATTCATGCCCCACAGGGGATACATTGTAATTTTCTTGATGACTTTCTAGAAATAAAAATTGTATTTGCAGGATTCTTGTGTTAGAATCCCTGGTGATGTTTTTCTCTGAGTAACTATTTTCTTACTCTGTTAATCCATTCATGTTTTTCTCTGATCTAATCATTGAAAGAAATATTAAGAATAAAACTTGTTTTTTGCACTTTGTTTCTGGTCTTTTAATGATCTGCATGTTTTCACCTGAATTTGAGCATAGGAATTCTTAGATTCTCCTTTGCTTGATGGATTTTCCCTTCTTTTCCTCTCCTCCACTTGCATTTAATTCAATTTGATCCAATAGTCTTGCTATCCTGCCCTATGGAGAACAATATTTTACATCTGAGATAGATCCATTTTCAGAAAGGTAGACCCCATGGCCCAATGAAAATTCGAGTTTTCAATCTCCCAAACATACCAAATCCATAAACAAACCCATGTTCTGCATAACTAGCCTAATATATTCTTTCCAACAAAGTTATATCAGACATAGAGATCCCTCTCTAATTCTTAGAGGGCTAGGACCAAGACTCGAAGTGGTTTTGATGTTGCCTCCGTGATTGCCTCTACAGCCTTGGGAAAATTACAGAGTGCTAACAGAATGGCAACCGTACCGGGGAACTTCTCCAGTAGTACACTTCAAAGTTCCATATCTGATAACTGATGGTGGACAATGACCAGACACAAGAAGGCTGATATCATTCACCTGGTGACTCCAATTAGCTCTAGACAGTGCCAACTCAAAGACTCCACTGGAGGAAGAACCTGAAGCATGACCAAGCAACCAATAAATATCAGGTACTCAAGCCCAAATTTCATTCAAGACATCTTTGGTTTTATTTGTAATTATGTCTTATCTTATTCTAAGCTTGATCAAAATTACATCACTGAATATTGCATTGACCACCTACTAATTTATGAGTCTCAAGAGATCAGATCCCCAATTGTAGATCATCTACATACTCATGCACTTGCAGAAAGCCGAGTGAGACATGAGCCTCATGCTTTATCTCCCGCCATTGTTGAAATTCCAGTTAGCTACAAGCCCCATGCTTTACCTCCTATACCTGTGAAAATCCTAGACTGATACAAGCCTCTGGATTTTCCTCCTATTCTCCATGACCTCCCCGTCAATTACATCAATAATCTGCCCCAGTTTGTTGGAGAAAATGTGAAGATCATTGCTGAAAATCATATCCAAAGTATTGAGGATTTTCTTGATCTGTTTGAGGTAGAAGATGATGATGTATGCATCATAATGTTTGCCCTATCATTGGGAGGTAAATTCAAGAAATGGTTTAAAAATTTCCTAGCTACAAGCATTAACAATTTCCATCAATTTGTGCAAGTTTTCCTAGATCGATGGGTGATCATGAGAAATTTCTTTCTCATCCTAGAAGAGTATGACCATTTGAAAAGACAGCCAGGGGAGATGGTACCTCAGTTTTTATAAATATTCAATAAGGTATATCATGCAATGCCTGCTGATATAAGGCCACCCCCAGGATCAACTCACTTGCACTACCCGGATGTCTTTGATCTTGAGATGGCATCCAATTAAGAGAAAGGAACACTGCAACACTTGAATAAATGCAAAACATTGCACTTGATGTGGAGGCCCACTTGCTGATCAAAAGGTCAAAGGTAAAGAACAAAGAAAAGGAGCAACTGAAATCTTCAGAAGCTAAACTAGACATTTTGGCCAGCACCATGGAAGAAATGTTACACAGGATTAACATAAGAGAAGAACTTGATGTTCAAAGACATCATGTTTCATTGATTTCAGAGAAAGAAAAGGTCGTTGTTCCCAAACACTTTGCAGCTCACCCTTGGTACCATGGTTTGGATAATGATTCTTTCATGTATTGAATTCATGATGTAGTCAAAGATGAAGCTCTATCTCAACTTGCAGGGGAACAACCAACTGATATGATGTGCATGTTTGATGACCTTCTTTACTTGGATAATCTACCCAAGTGTGATCGGTATGATGATGAGCATGAGGCTGAAATAGATGTGGACTGTTCAAAGCAATCAACAACATGTCATTGGCAGGAAGAAGATCAGTTACAACTCAGATATGGCAATCAATTTACACATGGAAATGATGATAGCAATGATCAAAGTGAAAAAAATCTTAGAGTAAGTGGAAACACTCTTCCCTTATGTTTCTCATCTTTTCAATTTCTGAAAAGAAACTCTAGGCAAGTTGTAAATAGAGAAGACACAAATTTTTTTGATGAGTTAGTAGAGAATGTCATTGACGACATGGGATCTGTTTTAGACCCAAAATCACAGTCACTAATTTCCCTTGATTTTCAAAGTCCAGATGTAAGTCCAAAACTTGAAACAATATTTGAATCGGTGGAATGTAAGTCTATACCATTAGATTATAATTCATTTCAAATTTTGAAGGAGGAAAGTGCAGAAAATTTCCAGGAAAATGCAAACTACCTGCCCCTATGTTTCGCCTCACTCCTGAGAAAACATTGCAAGAAGATTGTAAATAGTAAGAAAGAGGAATGTTCTAATGCATCAGTTGAAGAGAACAAGGATGATCTAGAAGCTGATCAAGAAGTACAGCTCTTGAATATTTTTGAAGGTCAAATCTCAGATGAAATCTCGAAGCCTAAGATAGGGGATGAGCTGATCCATTTTGATTCACTGCCTTTATTCTTTAATTCTTTTCATTTTTTGAAAGGGAACCTTGGCCAGATTTTGGTTGAGGATCATAGTGTAAGCCATGAAATGCCAACAAAACAAATTCCACAGTCATCTGAAATATTTTATGACCCTATAGCTGATTTTCTGGATAATGTGTGTTTTCAAAGTCAATTTTCATTTGCCCCCAATGTTTTCAAAAATTGTTATAATAGGGATATGATCAGACAATCAACTACAGGGGTGTGTTCAATAGAAGCATCATTTTAGAACCCATCAGAAAAGTTGCAGCCATGTTAGGGAGTGCATGATGATGAAAATAACATAACTACAACATCAAATCATGAGGTTGAATGGGTCGAATCTGAACATCATGAGATCAGTTGGGTTTATCATGATCCTATAGGTTTCTATATGGAGGAGTTTTTCTTTTCAGAATATCCATTGTTTCCCAAAGTCTCGGGAATTTTCCACAGACCCAGGGCTTTGTGTTGTAAAGATCATACTGGAGATCAGTTTGTGTTGCACGTGCAAGTTTTATTTTTGATATTGTTTAAGAACATTGAAAAAGTAGAGCTAATAGAGCAGTTGCTTGACTGGTTGCACTGGAATTATTGTATCATTTAAAACAACAAAATTATCAGTAGCATAGGGTAGGTAGGAGAATGTGAATAAGCTCAGCATTCTAAGCATCTCTTTTCAGCAGTGTTCATTTTGATTTGATTTCAGTTTAAGGATAAAAACAAGTACAATTTGCAGAATAAGATTTTGGGATCATCCCAATGAATAAAGCACCGATCTGTCTTATCAGAGTTCAGTGGTTCTTGACACCTCTTGAAAGAGCTTCCATCTCCAGGTGGAGTCTACGTTAGGGTCCTATAATTATAGGTAACTCGATTCTTCAATTGTTGATTTGGCATTGCCCCGTGATGAAGACTTCTGGTTCGATTGACACCTTTTTTCCTCTCCATCCATTTCGACTGATCCTCCATCACCCTGCTACATCCTTCATCCACCTCTGCGACACTCACTCCCTTATCCATTTGTCCCATTGGCTACATTTCGCTCGCCTTTCATCCCTGAATAAACAAACTTAGGCTAAAATATAAATCAATAGGTTAATAAAGTTAGTGTAATTAAACAAACAAGCTATGGTTAAGTCTTGTTAGAAATTAATTAATTAATTTAGTTGGTTAGTGATTAAGTTAGTGTTTTATTAATTAACATTAAAAATAAAACAATATTAAAATATATAAAACAAAGTATACAAATATATAAATAAAAAATAATTAAAACAAAAATTATAAAACATCTAATAAACAATATTAAAAAAAACACATATAAAACATTAAATTAAAACACAAATAAAAATTAAACTAAACCACACATAATAAATAAAACATACAAAATAAAAATATATCAAAACAAAACAAACTTAAACATATAATATAATAAAACATAAACCAAATAAACAAAAACAAAATAAACATAAAACAAACATTAAAACAAAATAAAAATAAAAATACAAAACAAAAAGGAAAAGAAAAACAC
>JZKD02S0721177.1:147536-171967 GCA_000966675.3 Picea glauca
ACTGCCATTTTTGCCATTTTGACCAGTTTTTTTCCGGGAAGGATTTCAAGTAAACCAAAACGAATTTTGGAAAACTGAGAGAGGTTTTTCTCTGTAACGGGATGAAGAAAAAAATCCTCTCTTATTGTTTTCACAGGTGCCACCATATGGGAGAATAGAATCTATCTTTCAGTCTCATTTTTCAGATTTCGGTTCTTTCTATTTCAGTCCTCTTTTTATGGGAGTTGTTTTGGCGAGATGGAGGTGAATTTGGAGAAACCAAAGGAGGTTTTTGTCCAACACATGCCAATATACAATAAAATCCTTCAATTTTTTTCCATATTTAAGCATTGAAGAGAAACAGATCTCTGTGCGGACCCCTTTTTTGCAGAAATTCGACCCGTTTTTTATGGAGGACAATTCAGGATTTTCAGCGATTTTACTTATATTTTTTTCCGAGGTGGTTAGATTCGATCGGTTGAGACTGGGGAGAGTCCGATACATATATTGTAATAAGAAAAATGAACAAATGTTGATGATTGATCTCTGGATTCATGCTCACAGGGGATACATTGTAATTTTCTTGATGACTTTCCAGAAATAAAAATTGTATCTACAGGATTCTTGTGTTAGAATCCCTGGTGATGTTTTTCTTTAAGTAACTGTTTTCTTACTCTATTAATCCATTCTTGTTTGTCCCTGATCTAATAATTGAAAGAAATATTAAGAACATAACTCATTTTTTGCACTCTTTTTTTGGTCTTTTAATGATCTACATGTTTTCGTCTGAATTTGAGCATAGGAATTCTTAGCTGCTCCTATGCTTGATGGGTTTTCCCTTCTTTTTATCTCCTCCACTTGCATTTAATTCAATTTGATACAACAATATTGCTATCCTACCTTATGGAGAATAATATTTTACATCTGAGATAGATCCATTTTCAGAAAGATAGACCCCGTTGCCCAATGAAAATTCGAGTTTTCAATCTCCCAAACATACCAAATCCATAAACAAACCCATGTTCTGCATAACTAGCCTAATATATTCTTTCCAACAAAGTTATATTAGACAGAGAGATCCCCCTCTGAGTCTTGGAGGGCTAGGTCCAAGACTCGAAGTGGTTTTGATGTTTCCTCTGTGACTGCCTCTACAGCCTTGGGAAAATTACAGAGTGCTAACATAGTATCAACTGGGTCGACTGCCCTTAAGGCAGAAAGAAAGGATTTCCACTGAGATAGATAGGTTTGGAGGACCTCCAATATAGACATGGCTATTGGAGACTGTGCTAAGTCATCAACCAGACTATAGTTATAGGCTTCCCTAGCATGAGGGTTGTGTACGTTCTGTTGTAACAACATACGAGGGATACAAGTGTTTGGTTCAGTGTTAGGGCGTGGAATCATCAATGGTTTTCTGATTGTATCTGGAGCCGTTTTTGAGGTGGTTGGGGTAGATTCAGGGGGAACACTGTATTGACGACCGCGTGTTTGTAAAATAATCTCTTCTTCATTGGTAAGGAGAATATTGCAATTGGTCAAATTTTCAGGTTGATTGGGACCCAGGTTTTGATATTGCCTTGTTTTTGGTGGGGCGAGGGTTATCTCCTGTTGGGTATTCATCACACATTGGTGTGAAATAAGGTCTTACAAAGAAACCAGAGGTGGTAGATGAAAATAATGTTATGGGGCCTGCCGAGGGGCAGGTGGCATTGGAGGACGTTGCACATTCATGGATTCTTTCATCCATTTGGAATTGGAAATTTGGGGGCAGTGGTGTGTATAATGTCCATACTCACTGCATAGAGCACAAGGGAAGTTCATTCTGAGGTTATTGTTTTTCCCTTGTTGTGGTGGATTGTTATTGGTGCCCCCTTGGGGGTTTTGGTTGCCTTGATTCTGGTTTCCCCCAACTGGGTGGTTTTGTTGGGGGTTATTTCCTCCTGGTATCAGGTTGTTATTGTTTCAATTTTTCCCTTTCTTCTTGGAATTATGTTGTGGATGGGCCAGATTTTCTGTATTCAATTGTTCAAAAGTATGAAGTTGCTGAATGGGAGAGGGTTGAAAAAATTAGTGCCGACATGTGGTTGGCCTGGTGGAGGAGAAATCGGTTGTGGCGGACCAGGAAATGGAAAATATGGATTGTTTTGTGGAGACGATTCATATAGCATGTAGGAAGTTGAAGCGATTACACTACTGCTGAGGTTATATGCAGGGGTTGAGGGTGAACTCGTACTTGGTTAAGAGATCATATGCATCATGGGGGAGGGTCCACCCATTGGTGGAGGGGTAGCAACAAGGTATGACTGTTGGTGAGTGGGAGGAGGGTAATAAGATGTCCCTCCATATGGTTTCGGATATTTATGTGCACCATAGGTGGGTGATGGGTGGCCATAAGAGTTGAGATGGGTCATAGAACCAATCAACCTATTCACAGCGTGAGACATCCTAGGTTTGTCTTGGCCAAATGGTATGGGTCTAGGTGCATCATGCAATACTGTATATAAGTAACCTGACTAAGCATAGATGAGATCAAACTATTGGGCCTTGTTGATGGCCTCCTCTTATGATTGAGGAAAAGTGGATGCTAGATCCTTGGCAATAACAAAGATGAGGGATTTGAGAAACCAATCAAGACGTTGTTCTTTGGTGGTTTCTGCTTTACACAAACTATGTCATTGATGCCATTCATGGATGTGGTCGGCTATATGGATAGCAATGGTTTGTTTGAACTTAGAGAGAATTTCTAAGCCAGTATCATGATGAACTGGTAGTTGGAAAAATGACAAAAAGGCCTTGGCCAATGATTCAAAGGTCATGTGGGACTCTAATTTTTCGTCCACATACCATTTGGTTGATGAACCCGTGAGATTTCTTTGAAATAACCTCAAGCAGATGGAATCATCCATGATACTATTTGAAGAGCACCATAAGTGGAAGGTCATAACATGGTTGGCAGGATCCTCCCCCGGTTTTCCTTCAAATTTTGGAATATCTGAAGGTAGTTTGGTAGGCATATTGGGCCAAGTGGGGTCATGTAAAATGGGATCATTCATGAGTTTGGTAAAATAAGGAATGTTGAGGGATGCCAAGTATGGCATAGGGAGATTTGGCAGAGGATTAGTTCCAACCATTGTGTGAGTAGGTAATGGACCCGTCCCTTTAGATGGATTTGGTGGGTTTGTACTTCCCCCTTGAGAAGAGGTTTGAACCCCACCTCCTAGTGAAGGAGAACTAATAGATGGATGACCTTGGGTATTTGAACTTCACCAAATAATATAACTCAAAATCTGCATGTAATCAAATGAACATCATACATAAATCAACTATAAATAAACAAGCATGTGGATAGGTGGATTTTGCTGCGTGGGGAAACAATAAAAACAAATGCTCGTGTCCTAAAAGACCTATCGTCCTTCCTCTCAATTCAACACTGGGCCTTCCAATAGCACTCAAGAGTGGGGTTTGAAGCCACTGGAAGAGGAACTAGTGGATGTTGAAGTACATTAGTTACAATGAGGGGTAGAGGGTGCATATGCTGAAAGAGCTGACGATATTTCCCAATAGCCACACAAAATATCATCAAGGTACGATTGCAATCCACAATCGCCACCTAGGTGGATATCCTAAGTTTGGTCACTAAATACCTTGGTCAAAGTGTGACATTTATATTTTCAGCCTCAGAAATGGGTCACGGGTTGGATGCCCTCACAAGAGTTGGGTGAATCAAGGAGGGATGCGCAAAACAACCGGACCTCGGCTTTCGACCCTTCATGGGTATCTCCCTGCCTTATGGTGTAGGAACACTTGACTTGGAGGATTTGAAAGTTCCCTATTTCTCAACTTCTATTGTTTGAAAATGTGAGAACCTGATAACAAGGGTTATTTGGATGCCTACCCCTGAGATCCTACCTAGACTAAAAAATTTCTTTTGGCATCTCCCGTGGAGGAAAATTTAGTGCGTTTTTAGAATTTTTTTGATGTGGTGGGCTGAGAGATTGGGGTCATAGACCAACCTCGTTTGATTTAATTGGCATGGATAATTTCCAAAGAAGTAGTTAGATCTTTTGGAATTCCTTTGGAGATATCCTACTTTGACCTCCACTATTCTAATAGAAATTATGTGTGTGAGGAGTGGATTTGTGTGCAAGAAAGTGAAAAGTGTACAAACATTTTAATAAGTTAAGTGTGAGATTGCAACATGTGGACTTCCTGAGGTCCTTACAAATCTTCTTACCTAGCTTACTATGTGTCTTTGGTACAACCTTGCAGAATATTTAAAGCCCTAAAGAACTAGCAATGTGGACATATGGGTCCTTACAAATCCTTTAAACTCCCTAAAATGTTGTCTATACTAAGAAATATTTGAAACTATCCTAGAATTATAAACATGTGGGCATGTATGGGCCCATTACTTGATCTTTAAACTTCCCTAGTTTGTGATCTAAACTAAGAAAGCATTTATAAACTATCCTAAGATTGCAAACATGTGGTCATGTATGAGCCCTTACAAAGCTTTAAGATGGTTTAAAAAACCAAGAGGAATCCTAGGGGGGATTTGTCCTCTCCTAAATGTTTTGTTTAAGGGAGATGAAATGTCCTTTTAACTACCTTTATGATTCCCCAGATCACACTAGGGTACGGGGGAAGAGCATACTTGAGGGCTAAAATTAACTTCTAGTCCCAATTTAAGTGATTGAGTGTGAAAAGCAATAACTTCAACTTAAGATTTTAAAAACCAAATGAGCCATCCATGTGGCAACAAAGCAAAATAGGAGAATAATGATTCTTTTTACCCCTAAGTGCCTGTGTTAGCTAACCTTTCTTATGAGAAAGGACTCTAAGTGGAGTGTAGTTGCCTTACAAAGTGCAGGAAAATAAAAATATGAAGGCTAGGGGCCCTCAAACCATTCATAAAAACCCTTACAAATTGAAAAACTGGACTTATGCGTGGGCTACAGTTCTGACAGGCGTGCAGAGGGTGCACAATGTGCAAAGTAATGAATCTTGTTTCACACAGAGTGCATAGAATGTGTGTCTGTGGGTCTAAAAATCCGTGCACTTCCTCTCACGCGTTAGGGGAGAAATTTCCAAGTGAAATACTCCTTCCTCAGCTCTGAATTTTGACTCTGGCAGGTTGGGCTAGGCCGGTTTTGATACCTGCAAGTCAAAAAAATCAAAATGAACTTCTCTCAAGGCTCAAATAGGGAGGAATTTGATATCGATCCCCAATATGGTCACCAATATGTTGTGTTGGTTTTGTCACTTGGGTGAGAAAAAACACAACACTTACATGTTTAGATAAGCCTGCTAAACAAGACAAAAGTTTGTGAGTGGGTTAGATAAACCAAACACACATGAAAAAAAATAAATAAAACTAAAAAAAACTAATAAATAAATGTTAGAAAGCTTGAGAAACTTAGAACCATGAAAATCAACAAATGACCAATATATTTCTACCAATGAATCAATAGATTGATAGGCAAAACACCGTAGATAAAGGTAGGGACTTATGAGTCCCCTCTTCCTCCTTGGGAGGGCTCTTGAGTTTCCTAATAGAGAGCTCTTCTCTTCATACAATGGAAGAAATGAGAAATAGTGAAGAAAAATAATGCCTATTCCCTTAAGAGGTGAGTGGAATGGCCTATTGCAATGGTACTTGAAGGCTTCAAAGAGAAAAGAAGATTCTCAAAGAAGAATTCTTGCAGCATAACAATACCTTGAAGATCTTATTTTATTAGCACACCCATAGCTCTTGTTTATGCATCCATTCATGGAAAAATGTAATTGGTTCATAGTATGAACAAGGGGCCTTTTAGGGCACCCTCTAGCCTTTGACCAACCTCCAAGCTAGATTTCGCTCAGATATGAGTGTCAAATCGTGTTGGGGGTTGGAATAGAAGTGGTTGATGGGCCAACAAGATCTATATATGCGTCGTTCATAGAAGTGCAAGGATTTTTTCGTAGTCAGTCATGCATTTTGTGCACAATGCATGCTGAGGCTTGTGTTAGCTTGTGCATTATGCGCACTATGCGTGCGCTTCCTTTGGTGAATCTGCACACTTTGATTTTTGATCCAATTATATAGTTTTTTGCCTTTTGATGGACTTTGGTGTTGTAGGTGGACTAATTGTTGCTGGAATTGATGTTTTTCTTCAACCATTGTGTGCAATATTGTAGATGATTTTTCAGTGATAACAGTTGGGTTGAACGTCCTTCCCAAGCAGTTGGTTGCATAAATTTTTTATAAAGATAAGTATTTACCTATTTTATGTGTGTCATTTACTAAGTTTAATTGTTGTTTCTTAATATATGTATGTGAATGGGTTTATACATTGTTATGAATGTTTTATTAGTTACATTCATGATTTTTTAGAAGGATGCAATTGCATATAGTTATGATTATCAAAATATGGTTTAGAATGTGTATAAAACGTAGCTGGTAAGCTATAGTAAATAAATCAGAAAGAATAATTTTTTGCTTTTATGTTATTCCACAATTAACATTCCATGGATGGGTTGGGGAACATTATAGAATGGTATCAGAGCTCAAGGTTCAACACTGAGCTTGTATGGATGAGGAGCCAACAGAAATTGAGTAGTTTCATGGTTGCAAATTTCATCCTGTGATGGATTTGGAGGAAAAATGGTGAACATAAGTGATATCCCTGAATTATGAGGAGATTTTCGAGTGTCAATGCTTTAGAACAGTTGAAGAAGAAAATTCTTGGTGCCAAGTTGCAGATTGCAGAGTCGATTTTGGACTAGAGGGTCGAAATCCTATAAGTTTCATGATGGCTATGAAGTTTAGAAATCAACGACCTAGATTAATTCGACCTAGAGAATCAATGGTCGATATTCGGTCGCAAGAGTATCATAGCTAAGTGCTCTCAAAAGGCCTTCTGGAGTTAGGTTTTAGAAAAGTCTTAAAGTAGGGTGTGAGTTGAATTCTGAATAACAAAATCCCAAGGGAAGAATATTGAAAGAACGAGAGTCGTCAGATCAATGAGGGTCATTCTTAGCCATCATATCTCAGAGATGTTCTTTCGGAGAAGTGTTTTCAGAGGTCTTAAGGAAGGTTTCTGATAGGGATTACGATAGTGTTTTGGGCTATGAGTTCGAAGGGGGTCTGAGTGTGTTTGGAAGGTTGGGCATGTTTCGATGTACGACAAAGCCAGTCCGAATGAGGTAACTAGTGCACATTTTTTGGGTTTGGGATGATCGTGGTTCTTGATATCCACGATGTATGACCATCTGATCTATCAGATGAGAAATTTTCCTTGGAAGGGTCGAGGGTGGAGGAGAATTCCATGTAAGCTTCCATGTCATGGGACATGTCATCAAGAGTGGGAGAATCATATAATGCCATGTAGAGGTCGTGTACAATTATGTGAAAGGATTATGTCGGAGACGTTCTTTCAGAGAATTTTTTCAGAGGTCTCAAGGAAGGTTTTTGATAGGGATTCAAATAG
This sequence comes from Picea glauca, assembly GCA_000966675.3. Classification (NCBI taxonomy): domain Eukaryota; kingdom Viridiplantae; phylum Streptophyta; class Pinopsida; order Pinales; family Pinaceae; genus Picea; species Picea glauca. The sequence continues at coordinate 154,985 of JZKD02S0721177.1, forward strand.
TGTTTTGAAATAAAAATTTAGAGGGAGTCCAACAATGTTTCGAACTATGAATATAGAGGGAGTTTGACAGTGCTTTGGACTATGATTTCAGGAAATTCGTGTAGCCATAATTTGAAGCTTTTGACGGGGAGGCTCTAAAGTAGAGTTCTGACAGGCCTGCAGAGGTCTAGTTACAACTTGGAAAATCCAAAAATATCAACAATTGGGATTGATTCTAATTTTGAGAGTGATTTTCTAGATCTAAAGACTGTTTCAACATTAATTTAGTGATTTTTTCTACAAAAAGTCTGGTTTTTGAAGGTATTCATCTTGCAGGGATTTTTTGAGGGCATAAACAATGGTTTTAGAAAATAAAGTTTGTACAAAAATGTGTGTCCTTGTATTTTTATGACACACAATTTATACTTCTAAAATGATAGAGCTCAGAGAGAGATTTCCAACAAGATAATTTGTTCACCAAACAAAGCTTGTATGGAGTTACAACCAAAACAACCAAGAGTAAAATTTAATACCAGAATTTTTTTAGAGGGAATAACTACTAGCTCAAGAGTTATTTTGGGGCCTAGGAGTAGTATATGGAAATATCATGGAATGTAGAAGTTAGACATGGAGCCAGATTTGAGTTCTGGGTATCTAAAAATGTGTTGGGAGAGAAAGAGAACACTTGTAGCATGCAGGGATATAAAAGGGAAAATGGTCAAAACTTATGAAGACCATAAATTTTTATTTGGAACTTAGAATTGAGAAAGTGAATATTTGATGGAAATGTCTTAAGGGGGGAGAATCCATCTATTAACCTAGAAAATTAATTTGAGTAGAAAATTTTGCAGCCAACTCAAAAGAAGATGACTGGTGGCATTAAAGGGGCATAAAAATTTATGAATTATTTTCCAAGTTGTGTATGTATTTGTTTTCATCTAACATAAATTGTTTGCATGCAAATTTTCTATAGAATTACAGGTTCAAAGAATCAGTTTGGGTTTTTATATGAGAACCACAACAATGGAAGATTCCCAAGGATCCTACAGTCATGGAGAGGAATTCAAAGGTTTGCATGTCAACATGGGAAATGATGAGACCGAGTCAAATGGAAGAAGGGATAGATAAGAGATTGTAACTATGAGAAGCTTGCATAGAAAAGTGCAAAGCTATAGATATGATAATGAAAGTATTACAAAGGCTCATGAAGAGATACTTGAAAGTTTGAACATGTTGCAGAAGCAAGACAAAAAGGACTCTTGAACAAATCTTGAAGTTAGTGTTAGACAAGTGACAACATCCAAATCCCCTAGAAGAGGGGTTGGGAATAAGAATGATAAGTATTGAAGGAGTAGAAGAAGACACCATCATTCTAAAGAGCAATCCACTAGGAGAGATCATGCTAGTTTAGGGATAGGGAGAAACCCAAGTGTGTCCCCTGTTAGGAGCAGGGATGATTTTAAGGGCTAAATTTCGCTCATGGGATAATTTTCCAAGGTTTTTCCCCAAAAAAGATTCGCTATTCTAAAAATTATTTGCCCAAATTCTATAGGATAAAATTATTTTACCTTAAAAATTGCTAAAATTTTATACAAACTATATAAAATCCTTAGAAATTTGAATATTTTTACAAAAATATTGCCAAACATTTATAGTTGGCATATGAAGGATTTGTAAAATTTGCCAAAGTTTCTACATTTTAAAATAAATTTCCATCCTTAAAATTGTCCTTGGTTAGGAGACAAAGGAGAAGGCTCGAGGGAGACATCTTGCAAGGTGAACTCAGGAAAATCAAGACACCAACTTTCAATGGTGAGCATAGGAAGGGAGAAGAGGCCAATGCCTGGCTGTTGGAAAGGAAGAAATATTTCCAGTTGCATGATTACCTCTCTAGGGTAGAAGAAATAATTGCAATCTACCACTTGCAAGGAAAGGAAACCATGTGGTGGGATCAAATTAAACAAGCCAAACATCTTGAGTAGAATAGGGTCTCATGGAGGAAATTTAAAGGATATTTCCAAGGTAAATACTTGTATGAGCATTACTATGAGAGGAAGATGAAAGAGTTCTTTGAAAACAAGTTGGGAAACATGACAATGGATGAGTATGAGAAGAGGTTCATTGAATTGCTAAAGTATGGGGAGTTAATACAAGATGATAAGGTCAAAATCCAAAGGTTTCTTAGTGGGTTACCCTCTTTCTATAGTGGCACGATATAATATGATAACCCCAAAAATTTGGAGGAGCCCATGAGGAGAACAAGGAATATCTATGAGAAGAGCAGAGGGAGGCCAGTCTTTCAAAAGACTTTGAATGACAAGATGAAAGGAAAGAGTGAGAAAAAGCAGAAATTTTTTAAGACACCCTTTTTCAAGAGTAACTCTCAAACAAATCAACAAGGCTAGTCAGCGTAAAATGAATAGAAGACAACAAATTATTTTGCGAAAAGGACAAGGCAACAACTTGTGCAATGTTGGGGATGTGAGGGGAATCAGTTATATAGGGATTTCTCTCACAAAGGAGAAAGGATGAGAAATATTCACAACATTTAGGAGGCTGAAACAGTGGAAGACATGGGAGGAAGCATGCCAACGATTTTTACAGCCTTGGAAAACAAGCAAGCAGAATATCAATCCCCCATAATTGAAGTGGAAGGTAAGATCAATAATCATCCCATATAAATTTTAAATGATTCTGGAGCTAGCCTTAGTTACATAAACTCTAATATTATTGAAATATCTCATTTGCAAAGGAGTAAGCATAAGAAATCTTGGTTAGTTCAGTTAGCCACGGGGACTAAGAGAAGGATCAATGAACTGGTTAAAGATTTCCCAATAGACCTAAATAGACTCAACACAAAGGTAGATGTGAAAATTATACCTTTGGGTTCATATGACTGTATAATTGGCATGGATTAGTTGGAAAAACACTGTGCCATACTAGATTGTTACAACAAGACAATAAATTATATTGATGAGAAAGGGAAGTAGGGAAAGATTCAAGGAATTCCGAGAGATGTAGTTGTTAGAGAAATTTCAGCCATGCAACTGAAAAAGAGTTTCAGGAAATGATGTCAAATGTTTGCAGCCCATATGGAAGAGGCAACTAGTGATAAAGTGGTAAGTCTTGAAGACCATTCGGTCTTAAAATATTTTGAGGATGTTTTTGAGGAGATTCTAGGTTTTCCACCAAAGAGTGGCATCGATTTATTTATTGATTTGGTGCCAGGTCCTGCCCCAGTTTCTAAGACACCTTACAGAATGGGCACACCAAAATTGAAAGAGTTGCAGATGCAACTAGAAGAAATTTTGAAGAAAGGGTACACATTCTTAAGTGTGTCCCCTTGGGGAGCTCCAGTTCTTTTTGTGAAGAGGAAAGATGGGACCTTAATGTTGTGTATTGATTTTATATAGCTCAATAAGGTCACTATAAAGAACAAATATCCTTTTCCAAGGATTGATGATTTATTTTATCAATTGAAAGGTGGGAGGATCTTTTCCAAGATTGAATTGAGATCATGCTATCATCAAGTGAGTATAAAAGAAGAAGATACCAACAAAAAAACATTTAGAACAAGGTATGGGAATTGTGAATTCACGGTAGTGACATTTGGACTATCAAATGCCCCAACTGTTTTTATGTTTCTAATGAATGGAGTGTTTAGGGAGTACCTGGATAAGTTTGTAATTATTTTCTTAGATGATATTCTCATCTACTCTATGGTTGAAGAGGATCATGAGGAATATCTAAGAATAGTGCTAATGTTTTTGAGGGAGCATAAATTGTATTCCAAGATAAGTAAATGCATCTTTTTTCAAAATAAGATCCACTACTTGGGGCATATTATTTCAGCAGATGTGATAGCAGTCAATCCCGAGAAGATAGAGGCCATTAGAGGATGGAAAACAATAAGAAATGTGATGGAGGTAAGATAATTTATGGGTTTTTCAAGTTATTACTGAAGATTCATAAAGGGGTTTTCAAATATTGCAAGCCCAATTACTTCATTGAAAAATAAAGGAGTGAAATTCGAGTGGACTCCAAAATGTGAAGAAAGTTTTTAGTTGTTGAAAAACATTTTGACAAGTGCACCCATATTAAATATTGCAGACCTAGATGAAAAATTTGTAGTATGCACATATGCATGCAAGGAAGGGATCAGTGGAGTCGTCAGTAAAAAATATCATGTGGTATGTTTTGAATTTATAAAACTAAAGGAGCACGAGAGAAATTATGCTACCCATGATCTAGAGTTAGCAACAATTGTACATTCATTAAAAATGTGGAGGCATTACCTCATGTGGAAGAGGTTTGAGCTAAGTACAGACCACTATGGTATGAAACATCTGTTTGGACAACCAATGCTAAATGCCAAGAAAACTAGATGGCTGGAGTTTCTTAGTGGGTACAATTTTGAAATTAAACATATTAAAGGAAAAGAAAATCAGGTGGATAATGCACTTAACAGAAGATCCCATGAAGTGCACATTTCAACCATCAACATGTATATGAATGATTTGAAGGATAAAAGTTTTGAAGCAATAAATTCAGATCTGATTTATAATTTGCAAATTAAGGAAAAATTACAAGAAAATTCACTACAAAAAATTAAAAATTATGAATTAAAAGAAGATGGAATCCTTTTATATAGAGGCAAGCTGTATGTGCCAAATTCTATGGAGCTGAAAAATATCGTGTTGAGAGAAATGCACAATGTGCCATATGCTAGGCACCTGAGATATCATAAATCCATTACAACAATGAGGATCCAATATTTTTGGCTGTGGATGAAGAAAGAAGTGACTAATTACATAACCGAGTGTCTAGAGTGCCAAATGGTGAAAAAATAGCATAGAAATCTAGTGAGGCTGTTGCAGCCATTGACCATTCCAGAATGGAAGTGGGAAGTGTTCACAATAGATTTTATTAAAAAACTGGCCAAAACAATGAAGCAACATGATTCCATCATGATGGTGGTGGAACAATTGACTAAGGAAACACATTTTATTCCTGTAAACAAAACACACAAGGAAAAAAACATTGTTGATATCTACAAGAAGGAAGTTTCCAAGTTACATGTGATCCAAGTGGATATTGGTGGCCACCCACCTATTTCAACTGACTCCTTTTGACAATTTTAGTTCAACACGTTCTTCTATAATTATTTGTAACTATGGGTTCTACACTTTTTGGGTTTTTGGAATCCCTACACAGCTTCCAGGTGGATATTGGTGGTCTCCGACCTAATCCAACTAGATTATTTTGGAAGTTTTCATGTAAGTGCATCTTTCTGTACTTCCAGGGCCATTTTGGGGCCCTAAACAATATTTTTTTGGCTGGACACAATCAAATTGTAGGTGGAGACAAAGTTTGATGGCATAATGTGTAGTTCTCGAAAATACATTTCCAATGGGATATCACGCTCCTAAAACTGAGGTCGTCTGCAAAAGTTACGACCTCGGGAAGTTGAGGTACCAACTTACCCATCAGGGCCGACATAACGTTTGGCGTTTCATCTCCTAGGGTTAGGTTTTTGGATGTCCAGGGTTTTGGAATTTAGGAGTAATATTATAAAGGCATATGGAGCCTCATTGGAATGATTCTTCTCAGATGGATGCATGTAGCAGCCACATCTCTTCTCAGAGATAGATACAACCATTTGAGCAAGACGTTTTCAATTTTGTAGTTTTAGAATTTCAACCTATTTTATTTATTCAATAGAAGTTAATATTCACTAGATATCGATTTTTTTTCTCCACATGTCTGTGTTATTGTATTTATTCTGTTATTTATTTCATTCCACTCATAATTTCAGATCAACATGGAGTGCCTAAGGAAATAGTTTCAGACATAGATTCCAACGTTACATCCAAATTTTATCAAGAGTTTTTCAAAGGCTTTGGAACAAATCTAAATATTAGTACAACATATCACCCAGAGTCAGATAGGAAAAAAGAAAGGACCAATAGGATAATTGAAGACATGCTTAGGATGTATGTGATGGATCAACCATCAAAATGGAAAGACTACATCCACTTAGTGGAGTTTACTTGTAATAATGGGTATCAAGCCTCATTTAAAATGATTCCTTTTGAAGCTTTGTATGGAAAGAAGTGTAACACACCAGTGAGTTGGGATAATCTAGCAGAAAAAACCATCATTGGGCCAAAATTTTTAAGGTAATGGAATAGAAGATGGCAAGCATCAGGAAGAATAGTTATGCAGACAAGAACACCATTTTTAAAGTGGGAGAACATGTTTTCCTAAAAGTGAAAGAAAAAAGAAGTTTGATAAGATTGGGTTGTTTCTCGAAGTTGGAAGCAAGATATTATGAGACTTCTAAAATATTAGAAAAGATAGGGCCGGTTGCATACATCCTAACATTTCTTGCATCCATGAGAGGGCATAATGTATTTCATGTGGCATTATTAAATAAATATATGCTTGATCCTAACCACATAATTGATTGGAATGGGATCCAGGTGGAGCACGAAGGGGATTTCTGGGTGGAACCAATATGCATCCTAGATCGGAAAGTCAAAGTTCTCAGGAAAAAATCCATAGGGTTGGTAAAGGTTCAATGGAATCACTACGGTCTTGAAGATGAAACATGGGAGCATGAAGAAACTATGCGAGAGGAATACCCACAATTTTTTGTTGATTTTGAAGAAAATAGAAGCTGAAAAATACAAGACTCCATTTTTGGATAGATAGAGTTCTAGAACCTCATATTAGAAATTCTTGGTCAGCGTTGATAGCCTAGATAAACAATGGTTCATCCCAATGGACTGGAAGGTAAAAAATTGCAGAAATTGTTTTTATTTTTTGAACATTGTAATGTAAATGTGTATATGTTTTTGACATGTTTTGTGCATCAGGGATGATGAAAAATTGTAGGGGAGGGGGAATGTAACATTCCCACTATAATCCATAATTTATTTAATGCATAATGTAGATAGGAATATGGTTGTGGCCAAGCAATGTAATATGAAAAATGTATTTTATGTTTTTAATAAAGATAATGTGATGTCAACTGTTGGGAATGGAAAGAGATGGGGATGATTAATCTAGAAGAGAGGGGGAATTCCTAGAGAGTGTCCGAGAGAGGTACAAATGGAAATAATTTATGGGTATTAATTCAAACCCACATTTCTTAAATTTATTATCATTTAGGGAAAAATAATAATTTCTAGTTGAGTGTATGAGATCCCAATCATTGGATATCTATCATAGGGTGGGTGTGAGAGTCACATCCCATAATTATTAGAAAGAATGGGGAAGAAGCAATCAACATTAGGCAAAGTGACCAGTCAATTATCTTGGGGAAAGAGAGGAATTTCGTATGGGTAGTAACATGTAGTTTTAGACATTCATTTTGGACATGAACAATAGGGGGAAAAAAAGGTTGGGTGTTGGAACAAAAAGCTTGGGTAAATTATGGAGCATGCTGGAGCATATTGAAGCATATTTGGAGCTGGAAATCGAAGAGCCAAGTTGTCAGGCCTGAAGAGTGAACTCCTAGGTGAGTTGCACTGTATCATCAAGTGTTTGTTGTTTTTTTTTGCTAGTGTTTTTCCTAGCAGTGAGTTCCCTTGAGTTCCCAACTGAGAGATTCCTAGCTACTTGTGACATAGAGACCCTGATAAACAAATGGGATTTCTTATGGACTGAGAACAGTGACGGGGTACATTCCTTGGGTTCATCAGGTCAAGATGAAGAGAGCTAGAGGAAATTCAAGATAACTACAAGATAGAACTAATGGGTTGAGTGATATTGAGCTGTGAGGGGACTATGAGAGGCACCCTTATTTTTTGGATTCCTAGCCCTAGATTGGGGGTGAATTTCTATTGGTATTTGGAACAACAGGTCTATGTTTGGGTGGAACATCCTTCCCAAGCAACTGGTTGCATAATTTTTTTATAAAGATAAGTGTTTACCTATTTTATGTGTGTCCTTTAATGAGTTTAATTGTTGTTTCTTAATCTTCACATGTAGATAGTTTTGTATGTTTTTATGAATGTCTTATTAGTTACATTCATGCTTTTTTAGAAGGATGTAGTTGCATATAGTTATGGGTATCAAAATCTAGTTTAGAATGTGTATAAAACATAGCTGGTAAGCTACAATAAATACACGAACAATATTTTTTTTTTGTTTTCATGTTATTCTGCAAGTAGCATTCCCTGGAAGGGATGGGGAATGTTACAGAAGAGAAATATGAGGTTGGGGTAGAGATGAGGGAGGGAAGTTTTTGGATTTTGGATGGAGGGTTGAAAAAATATTTTTATTGACTTGAGCGATAGAGTAACCATTGGCTACAAGGGATTTAGTTAGCTCTTATACCTATAGTAAGAATTATAGGTGTAGCCACTCATGCCCTAGTGTATTTTCTCACTGACAAGCTTTGATGTTTTATTGGAAAAATTTATCCATTTATTAAAGATTCCTCAAACTTTATTTAAAAAGCTTGACATTTTCACCTTGACGAACATGACATCATGGTTAGATTTGATGTTGTGTCATTATTTACCAAAATTCTCATTCCTAAAGCTCTTGATCTTATCTCCAAAATGGTTGATCCTGGAACACTTAACCTCATTAAAATTTACCTTAGATCGACTTTCTTCACCTTTAAAGGGACTTTCTATGAACAAATTGAAGGTACACCCATGGGATCATCCTTATCCATAGGGCTTGCAAACATTTTTATGGAACATTTCAAAGCTTCAACATTAAACAACTTTAATTTAAATCCCAAATGATGGTTTTGATTTGTTGATGACACATTCTTTGTTTGGCCTCATGGCCTCTCTGCACTAAACTCCTTCTTTGACCATCTTAATAACATTTCCCACTAAATCCAATTTACCATGCAAATACAAAATGCAAACTCTCTTTCATTTCTTGATTTTCTTGTATCTCGTCAACTTGATGGAACCTTGACCCACCAAGTTTATAGGAAAAATAATCACACCGATAGATATCTTAATTCCCATTCTCACCACGACCTAGCCCAAAAATTTGTTGTTCTTAAGACTTTGGTAACTTAGTCCATTCAAATCTCTGCCCCCATTTCCTTGAAAAAAAAATCCCACCTAACTAAAGCCCTTATGGCCAATGGTTACTTTATCACTCAAATCAATAAAAATTTCGGTTCAACCCTCCATCCTAAATAAAAAGACCTCCCTCCTTCATATTTTCCCTAAGCTCTTATTTATCTTCCCTACATTCAAGACATCATTGATCATATTTAAAAATAATTGGATACAAAGAATATTAAAACTCTTTAAACCGCATAAATCCCTTAAACAATTATTCAATATTTCTAAGTATGAATTTGATCCCATGCTTGGCCAAGGAGTTTACCAAATACAATGCTCCCGTGGCAAGTCATACATAGGCCAAATTGGAAGATCTTTCAAAGATCGTCTTAAGGAACACATCAATGACAGTTTTTACAATCACACCTCTAAGTCAGCTATCTCCGAACACTCTCACAATTCTAAAAACGTCATTTGCTTCGACAAAACCAAAATTCTTTCCTCAACCCCATTTTACCTCTCCCATATCATCAAGGAAGCACTAGAAATTGAAAAACATCATAATAATTTTAATCACGAGGGTGACTACAAACTTAGCCAATGTTGAAAACCTATTATCCATCATCTTACTAAATAAGCCTTTCCCTCTTTTAGCTAAGTAAACCTTTCCAATTTTTTTGTCTCCATCTCTACTCATCTTAGATAAACTTAAACTTATACTTAAATCCCCTCTTTTAATTGTAATGTCTTTAAATTATTCAAACCCTTTTCCTTTTTTGGTTTCCATCTTACCTTTTCCTTCTTCATTTCATTATTATTATTTTGTTCTTTTCGTTCTCTATTCATTTTATTTTAATTAATTACAAGAACAATTTTTTCTAGCATTATTCTACATGGACACTTGTTATCTTCACGTGACTATGTTATAAGATGTCCATATTCAATTTAACGTAGGAGATAAGATGGATATTTTATTTAAAATCTCTTCTTCTCATATGAAGTTGATTTAGTCCTTAAACCTAACATCAATAATATAGTTTAGTTTTCCTTATTGATAAAATTGTATGTCTAATGAAACTTTAGTATCATAATGTTATAAAGCATGCTATGATGGATATGTTAAAGAAGAGAATCCATTTCTTATGATAGAAATGTTAAAGAGGAGAATCCATTGCTGAAGATGTTGGAATACTCCTAGTGTGAACAACATTTGTGTGGTTATTTCTTTGTCTAGTTTTGCTAATGATAATGAAAATAAGGTGTGTTAACACATAGGCTATACATGAGGCAAGGTTTTCTCCCATTTTTCAAATTTTTTTTAGTCTAGTCTTAGAAGGTCTCTTTGGGTCCTTATCAATCATGTGTTATATCTTTCTTATAAGTCATTGGTTTAAAACTTGTGAGCTGATAAGAGTACAGTTACAAAGTCTTGATGTCATGATGGTGGTTGTCATCATTTGTAAAGAGGGAAGGTATTGGTCATATTTTCATAGTTGGGAGGTCACCATCAAGTATTTTTTCCAGAAAGGGTGTATAAAAGGTTTTAAATATCCACTTAACTGTTTAAGTGTCATGTCACCTGTCAAATCTCATTCGTTGCAGACTCTCCTAGAAGTTTACAACAATTCAAAATACCTCATGTACAAAATCATACATAATTACGATTTTGGGAACGTGGCACTTGGTGGATTCTTGTTTTCATCGCATTATCATCATCAAAAGGTTGGGCTCAAAAGGAAGGTTCAACCATTTCATGCTATTTTCATTTGCAAATACTTTGCTACAGATTGTTCATTGTTGCAAACTGTTCGTGATGCAAATTGTCTACTGCAGAAACAGTTCGCGTTGCAAACTTTCCAGTAGCAGATGGTGGTGGCTTATACGCTTAAAGGACTGATGGTTTGACTTTCTGCAACATGATGGGAAACATCATATGCCATCTCATTTGTTGTGGATTGCATTTGATGCAGACTGCACATTGCTGCAAACTGAGAATTCATTGCAAATACCCTGTTTACACAATGATATGAAACCAAGGCATATCTCACTTTCTCTCAGGATATAGGTGCCATTATTCCACTAAAAAATATTAGCTCATACCTTATCTATGAAACTACAAATTCTTTTGATGAAAACCCTAGTAAAAAATTACTTGTTGCAAACTGAGTTAGCATTGCGAACTCTCTGTTTTGCACAATTGTTTTGAATTCTTACTATTTGAGACTTCATTCAGCCTTAAGTTGTCATCATTTCATCCAAAATTCTAGCTCCAGTTTCATCTCAGTCTGTGCAATATTGTTCTATCATAAACCCTATTTGTAGCAAAGCCTAATCATTGCAAACCATTAGCAACAAACCCTCATTTCACAAGGTTACTTAACACAGTTTGTTGGCAACTGAATAATTTATCGATGGTCATAGGATTCTCCAATTTTTCTTTATATTTGATTACACATAGGTTCATATCAGTAGACCAAATCCTGATTCATTACAAGACTGACATACACAAAAATTTCACAGCAAATTAGTACGCTGCAAAATCTTATTTTCATCATAGATTTTAAAATACGAACTGGGTTTTGTTAAAATGTTTTTTGGAGACAAATAATAATGTCATTGAATTTATGACAAAAAAAATCCTAACCCAGTTCGTCGTTTGGGAGAAAAGGAAAAAACTGGATCTACAGGAAAGTTCACAGCGCATCCTATAGATGCGTTGCAAACTCTAATTGTATGATAAATCCAAGTTATGGGAGAGATGCCAGCTATCAAAGGAGGTTCAAATGGTTCCCTAGGAAGAATTTAGACATCAAGGGACACTTGTGCCTGATATCCAACTCCACTAAATCTCCAAACATGAGCTAGTTGTAGTTGCATTTATCATCACCAACAACTCCTTGGAATCTAACAGTTTGATAAATTTCTGTTTGTTTGTCTATTGCCACACCTCTCCAAGGAACAAAATCCTATGCTAGAGCTAGGTAATGAATGATAGAGGGATCCTTGATGTAATTTTGTATTTAATGGGTGATATGACTCTAAAAGAAGGTTAAAGTGGTTTTAGAATGAGACTCATATATTTTGTTTTCAACTATAAAAGTTTCCAGAATGTATGTAATCAGACTTGAGATTCTTGAATGATTAAAGATCAGTTTCTTCTCCTACTATCATATTCTTTGTTTCAGTCTTGCTTTGATGCTAGCTATTGATGAAGGATTCATCTTTAGTACTTTTTCATGAATGCAATGAATGATTTATTGTTTATTTATTGGTGCAAGTGTTGTCAAAGTACTTTTTGTTATTGATTAGGAGGTTCCTCTTTGATAATAATTCTAATGTATGTGTCTTAGAAGTACCTAATGTAACCTGGTGCATGTACTTCATATTTTCCTTCTTAGTATTCCATCATTCCATTGATGTTCTAAATACTGGTCTGAAATTGTTCAAGCCTTGCTTGCTGATATATATTTTGTGGAGATTTTGTGTTGATGATTTAAACTGACTTTCTCATCCATTCATTACACTTGAATTAAAACCTTATCTTTTACAAACCTACAAATTTCTGATGGGTATAAGGTTTACACCTACAACAGTCTAGGTGTGACTTCTAATGCTAACATTTCTAGCACCGTTGCCGAGGATGTAGTTGAAGATTTTCCCTGGGAGAAACAACAAATCCTAGATCCAACCTTTGATGGTGGATAAAGGTTGTTGACGCAATATAGACCGCATCATTCATTTGGTGGCTCCATGAAGGGCAAATCCAATGGCGACTCCACAATTTCAGAATTTTGAAGGCATTTGTTGCTGTTTTGGCTTGGAGGTTTGCACCTCTTAACTTTTCTGTGGTTCCTGGTTTCCCACATCCAGTACCCTCATATGTCAAAATGGGGAGATTTTCTGCCTATATTCAGAGAAAGGAAGGAGGATAATCCTTCACAACATCTCATTAAGTTTCATCAATACATGGATCAAATGGATCTATATCATGAGGATGTATTGATGAAAATGTTTGTGCATTCATTAGATGGTGATGCACACCAATGGTATTTCTCACTACCTCATTCTAGCATTTCATCATTAAGGGAATTTCATTCAACATTTAATGAGCACTATAAAAGGTATTTTTCATGTGAATTTCTATTTGATAATTGTTGTGAGGAGTTTGAAAAGAATATTCATCATTCAATAGGTATTTCCCGAGATTGTAAGGCTGAAATAAATGTTTCTTTTGAAGAAATCAAGGAAAATTCATATCATTCCTTTCCTAGTTTTCTAGTGTTGAAAACAAATTTTGTTGACTGCTCTTATGATGAAGAAATCAGAAGCAATGAAATAGTTGCATTTTTCCTTGTAGCATATGTCTCTAAAAATCATTCCTCTGATGAGATAATTGTCCCAAATGTTGACAAAGATCAACCTACCCTTGATGAATACTCTGATAATAAGGAAAAAATATTCACTAAAGCACATACAAAGATTATTAGAAACCAACTAGCGTATGATAATGAAGAATATAAGGAGGAGTTGCATAAGCAGTTGAAATTCTCTTTACCACCCATTGATCAGCATAAATCTCCAAGAAACAATGAGCCCATGTCTATCATTTTTGTACTTGGACTTACAAAAGACATCAAACAACATATGAGTAGCTATGGAGCATATAAGGACTACAATTGTATTGATGAATCGACCTTCATAGAGGAGCATGATTGTCTTCTTAAATAACTGGGAGTGTGCCATGATATTCAAGATCCAGTGGTAATATGGATGGATTCCTTTCTTACACAAGTCCCAATTGTTGCAGTTCTAGGTATATCTCTTACTTACAGTAGTAAGTGTAGGTTTTTCTTGGATATTTTGATGAAAATATTCAATTCTTTTTGCATTTTATCAAAGAGATTCCTGCAAAAAGTTATTCTCATAAGTCATATGATTTTATGGAGTCATTGGAAATCTGATTACACTTGATCTAGTAGAGTTCAGATGATTAGAGTAGGGGAATAAGCTCAATTTAGATCATTTTTTTTTGTTTTGAGTTTTTGGTTTGCAGTAGATAAAAAATAATGACTCCATATCCCAATGGATAAGGCACTGGAAATGCAAATGTTCTTGTAGCCTCACAGGGAGGTCTCCATCCCCTATGGAGCCAAATGTTAACACACAAGATGTACATGAGTGAAGGTTTTCTTTCATTTTTCAATTTTTGTTAGTCTAGTCTTAGAAGGTCTCTTTTGGTCCTTGTCAGTCATGTGTTATGTCTTTCTTATAAGTCATTGGTTTAAAACTTGTGAGTTGATCAGAGTACAGTTACAAAAGTCTTGATTTCATGATGGTGGTTGTCATCATTTGTAAAGAGGGAATGTATTGGTCATATCTACATAGTTGGGAGGTCACCATCAAGTATTTTGTCCATAAAGGGTGTATAAAAGGTTTTAAAGATCCACTTAACCATTTAAGTGTCATGCCACCTGTCAAATCTCATTCGCTGCAGACTCTCCTTGAAGTTCGCAACAATTACAAATACCTCATGTACTAAATCATAAATAATTACGATTTTGGGAATGTGGCACTTGGTGGATTCTTGTTTTCAGTGCCTTATCATCATCTAAAGGTTGATCTCAAAAGGAAGGTTCAACCGTTTCGTGCTATTTCCATTTGCAAATATTTTGCTGTAGACTTTTGATCGCTGCAAACTGTTTGTGCCAGAAACTGTCTACTGCTGAAACAGTTCACGCTACGAAATTTCTAGTAGCGGTTAGTGGTGGGTCAAATTCTTAAAGGATTGATGGTTTGACATTCTGTAGCAAGGGGGAAACATCATATGCCATCTCATTTTCCACGGGTTGCATTTGTTGCAGACTCCACATTGCTCCAAATTGAGCGTTCACTGCAAATACCTTGTTTACACAGTGATTTGAAACCAAGGAATATCTCACTTTCTCTCAGGATATAAGTACCGTTATTCTATTCAAAAACCTTAGCTCATACCTTATCTCTAAAACTGCAAATTCTTTTGATGAAAACCCTAGTAAAAATTTACTTACTGCAAACTGAGTTAGCGCTACGAACTCTTTGTTTTGCACAATTGTTTTGAACTCTTACTATTTGAGACTTCATTCAGCCTTAGGTTGTCATTATTTCATCCAAAATTCTAGCTCCAGTTTCATCTCAGTCTCTGCAATATTTTTCTAGCATAAACTCTATTTGTAGCAAAGCCTAACCATTGCAAACCATTACCAACAAACCCTGATTTCACAAGGTTACATAATGCATTATGTTGGTAGCTGAATAATTTATGGATGGTCAGAGGATTCTCCAAATTTTCTTCATTTTTGATTATACACAGGTTCATATCAACAGACCAAATCCTGATTTGTTGCGAAACTGACATACACAGAAATTTCACAACAAATTAGTACGCTACAAAATCATATTTTCATCATATACTTTAAAATATGAACTTGGTTTTTTCTTAAAGTTTTTGTGGAGATAGATCATAATGTCATTGACTTGCTGACCAAAAATCATCCCGACCTAGTTCATTGTTTGGGAGAAAAGGCAAAAACATCATCTACAGGAAATTTCGCAGTGCATCCTGCAGATGCATTGTGAACTCTAACAATATAATAAATATGAGTTGTGGGAGAGCTACCAACTGTCAAAGGAGGCTCGAATGATTCCCTAGAAAGCATTTATACATCAAGGGATACTTGTACCTGATATCTAGCTCCACTAAATCTCCAAACATGAGTTGGATGCAGTTGCATTTATCATTACCAACAACTTCTTGAAATCTATAAGTTTGTTAATTTTTTGTTTGTTTGTCTATTGCCACACCTCTCCAAGGCACAAAATCCTTTGCTAGAGCTAGGTAATGAATCATAGAGGGATCCTTGATGTAATTTTCTATTTAATGGGTGATATGACTCCAAAAGAAGGTTCAAGTGGTTTTAGATTGAGACTCATATCTTTTGTTTTCAACTGTAAAAGTTTCTAGACTATATGTAATTAGACTTGAGATTCTTGAATCGTTAAAGATCAATTTCTTCTCCTATTGTCATATTCTTTGTTCCAGTCTTGCCTTGATGCTAGCTATTGATCAAGGATTCATATTTAGTACGTGTTCATGAATGCAGTGAATGATTTACTGTTTATTTACTTATTGATTAGGAGGTTCCTATTGATAAGAATTCTATTATATATGTCTCAGAAGTACCCGATGTAACCTAGTGCATGTTCTTCATATTTTTCTGCTCAATCTTCCATATTTCCATTGATGTTCTAAATATTGTACTGAGATTGTTCAAGCCTTGCTTGATGGTATATATTTTGTGGAGATTTTGTGTTGATGTTTTGAACTAATTTTCTCATCCATTCTTTACACTTTAATTAAAACCTTATATTTTACAAACCTACAAATTTATGATGGGTATTAGGCTTACACCTACAACATTCTAGGTGTGACTTCTAATGCTAACAAGGTGATTGAATATTTAAATTTTTATATAAATAATCGAAATTTCTGCTTAGAATTATTATTAGAATTTAATCTTAGATCTATTACTCCATCAACAATAACTCAACAAAATTATCTGCTTCCCATTTCCATCACACCATTGATCATTATTTCTAAATCTTTGTGTATTGAGAAGCAACTGGATCTTATCATGCTAATGAGCCAACTGTCCATCTGTTATCTCTCAATTTTGTTAAGCAATCATCTCCATTAGTGGTTTGATCTTGATCATAACAAAAAATGGATCTCATCCATCTACAACCATCCATCCATCAATGATCTATTGAAGACAATTATATTCTCCATCGTCTAACACGATTCACCTAACACTCAAGCAATCAACATGCTGGCTAGCGATCAAGCAAGATCTACCTCTTCAACGATTTGTGTTCAATGCCTCCTTAATGATCTAATCCATGTATTTGCTGATGGAAATATAACTGA
>JZKD02S0721177.1:172017-182702 GCA_000966675.3 Picea glauca
TATATATATATATATATATATATATAATCTTGAAACTTTTCTTGTTTTTTTATGAATCATTCTAGATTATTATTAAATGTGTTGCATAGATATATAATATTTGATCAATCACACAAAATAGACAAAGACACTGATTTTCATGAGGAAACCCATAAAGGGAGAAAACCTCTTCTTCGGATGTCAATCAAGCTCCAACTTTCATGTACATCACAGTCTTTGAGCACCAACTCAAATATGAGGCTACAACCTCTAATAGCAAGCTACAACTTGCAGAGATCACAAACTCTCAGGTTTCTCTAACACCTACTAGATGGAAGCACCAACTCCAAGAATATCTTCTAGCACCAACTAGAATTTAGAGGACTACAATCCTCCCAGCTAGCACCACCCTACCACCCTAATTGAATCTTACAAAACTTACTTACTTGATTTTTCTTTGATATTATCTGTTACAACTCAATGTTTCCCCTACCTTCTTCAACTTCTATGCTCTATTCTACTTCTGCATATTTCTGCTTCTATGCTTTGTGACTCCATTGCACTCTTCTGTTTATCTTTTCTTCTGCATTTATTTCTCTGTGATTCATCTACATTATATATGTTGTGCCTCTTTTGTGCTCTTCATCTCCTACAACCCCTTTTAAGTGCATGAATGACTATATAGACAAAAAACTCATGCCTTTCCTATTGTTCTGTGTTTTTCCTTCAAAATCATGACCCATCTGTGTTTGAATGCGAACCTTCTCAGATGCGACCCTTTTGAGTCCAATCTTGATGAAAAATGCAACCCATTTGTGTAATAATACAACCCTTCTGAGTTCTCTCCTGATGAAAAATGTGACCCATCTATGTAAGAATGCGACCCTTCTCAGATGCGACCCTTCTTTGTCCACTCTCATTGAAAAATGCGACCCATATGTATAAGAATGTGATCCTTCTCAGATGTGACCCTTTTGAGTTCTCTCCCAAAGAAAAACGAAACACATATGTGTAAAAATGTGATCCTTCTCAGATGAAACCCTTCTAATTTCACTCCTGATGAAAAACATGACCCATATGTGTAAGAATGCAACCCTTCTCAGATGTGACCCTTCTCTGATGTGACCCTTATGAGTTCACTATCGATGAAAAATACGACCCATCTGTGTAAGAATGTGACCCTTCTCAGTTCACACTAGATAAAAAAACACAACCCATCTCTATCCTCAATCAGATAAAAAATATTACAACTCTTCCAAGTCTTGTGCCCGATGAAAAACCCGACCCTTCAAAATCCTCTGCCAGAAAAAATCGCGAGCCTTCCTCTTCCCGAAAAAATTGTGACCCTTCCTCTTCTCTGGTGGTTATGATGAGTCTCCCTTTCTTCTATGGTAGTTATAGTTAGTCGTATAGATGCCTCAAAGTCCAAGAAACCCTCACTACCAAATGCCATATCGACCATCATCACCAATGTATTGAGAAACATCTAAAAACTATGCAAATTTTTGGAAATCCAAGAAAGAGGAGAGCACTCACCATGATGAAATGTATATTCCATCATGTATGACCATAGGAACATGATAGACACCAAATATCCTAGGGCTCTCTGTCCAATAGAGTGATCCATCAACCGTGCCAAAGCCAACCCTTGAAAACCTAAGTTGTTGAAAAATGCATAAAGGAAGTGAGCATTTTGAAGGAATAGTTGTCTATCTCATCAAGTATCATTGTAGGTGTACAATAGACACTCCAAGAGCTAGGGTGCTTCATCACAATATTCCAATAGCACATCATTACTAAAATCTTTATCAAACCCCCCAAGGTGCTCCAAAGTATGCTAAGGATATGAGCACCTATTGCTTTAATATCATTATGAAAGCATAATACACATGCAGAACCTCTGGGCTCCCTCACCAAGAGTGTATGATTCCCCCAATCATGTTAATGTTGCTTGAAGGCCTAGGTAGCACCACCAAAACAAAAAGTAATATGAAATAAGTCTAAAGGAGGTAAGTTCTCTACAAAATCCATTGTATATCACATCAAGGATCATCATGGGAGCTCAATATACATGTCACAATTTAGGGTGCTCTCCTACAAGCATCAAGTATCATGCATCCAGTAGCAAGTATGTGAGTGTTCCATGGAATCCACTGTCTATTTCATTAAGCTCCATCATAAGAGTAAATATGAATGTAAAATACTGAAGTGCTCCATAGAATCATATCGCATAATACCACACCAACAATGCAAGAAGAAACACCATGAAGTACTAGCATAACAAGCAAGTTGTTCCAAACCCCCACATTTTCACAGTCTAGCCATTCTCAGTGCTATCATCGCTGCTTTCCTATTTTCCATTGTTGCTACTGTTCTTGCCATCAATGACAAACACACTCTTCTTGTAAACATGCCAACACCTTCCTTCAAGTCCCACAACGATCTGTAAAAGTGATCCGAATATAGTAAAGGTTTGCGATATGAATCTAGTGAAGCCATCGAATCTAGTGAAGCAATCTACCAGAAATGCGACAAAAAAATCATGTCTTTCCTCTTATTCTGTGTTTTTCCTTCAAAATCATGACCCATATGTGTCCGAATGAGACTCTTTTGAGTACACTCCCGATGAAAAATGCGACCCATATGTGTAAGAATGCGACCCTTCTGAGTACACTCGTGATGCAAAACACGACCCATCTATGTAAGAATGCGACCCTTCTGAGTGTTTTCTTGATGAAAAACACGACCCATCTGTGTAAGAATGTGACCCTTCTGAGTTCACTCTTGATGAAAAACACGACCCATCTATGTAAGAATGTGACCCTTCTTAGATGCGAACCTTTTGAGTTCACTCCTGATGAAAAATGCGACCCATCTGTGTAAGAATGCAACCCTTCTAAGTTCACTCTTGATGAAAAACATGACCCATCTGTGTAAGAATGCGACCCTTATTAGATGTGACCCTTCTCATTTCAAACTATATCAAAAAACCTGACCCATCTCTATCCTCAATCAGAGAAAAAATATTACAACTCCAAGTCCTGTGCCTGATGAAAAACATGACCCTTCGAAATCCTCTGCCAGAAAAAATCACAACCCTTCCTCTTCTTTAGTGGTTATTCTAAGTCTCCCTTTCTTCTCTAGCAGTTACAATCAGTCGTATATATTCCTCAAGGTCCAAGGCACCCTCACCACCAAATTCCATATCGACCATCATCACCAATGTATTGAGAAACATCTAAAAACTATGTCAATTTTTGGAAATCCAAGAAAGAGGAGAGTGCTCACCATGATGAAATGTATATGCCATCAAGTATGAACATACAACCATGATAGACACCAAATATACTAGGGCTCTTTGTCCAATAAAGTGATCCATCAACCATGCCAAAACCAACCCTTGAAAACCTAAGTTGTTGAAAAATGGATAAAGGAAGTGAGTGTTTTGTAGGAATAGTTGTCTATCTCATCAAGTATCATTGTAGGTGTACAATAGACACTCCAAGAGCTAGGGTTCTTCATCACAAGATTCCAATAGCACATCATCACTAAAATCCTCATCAAACCCCCCAAGGTGCTCCAAAGTATGCCAAGGAGATGAGCGCCTATTGTTTTAATATCATTATGAAAGTATAATACACATGCAGAACCTTAGGGCTCCCTCACCAAGAGTGTATGATTCCCTGAATCATGTTAATGTTGCTTGAAGGTCTAGGTAGCTCCACCAAAACAAAAAGTAATATGAAAGAAGTCCAAAGGAGGTAATTTCTCTACAAAATCCATTGTATATCACATCAAGGATCATCATAGGAGCTCAATAGACATGTCACAAGTCAGGGTGCTCTCCTACAAGCATCAAGTATCATGCATCCAGTGGAAAGTAGGTGAGTGTTCCATGGAATCCACTGTTTATTTCATTAAGCTCCATCATAAGAGTAAATAGGCATGTAAAACACTGAAGTGCTCCATAGAATCATATCACATCATACCGCACCAACAATGCAAGAAGCAACACCATGAAGTACTAGCATCACAAGCAAGCTACTCCAAACCCCCACATTGTCACAGTCTAGCCATTCTCAGTGCTATCATCATTTCTTTCCTATTTTCCATCATTGTTGTTGTTCTTTCCATCAATGACAAGCACACTCTTCCTGTAAACATGCCAACAATATCCCCCTTTGGCATTGATGGCAACCTTGAAAGGTTGCACTATTCTGCTTAGACCTCCAACTGTAGCATCTAGACCACACCTTTTTCTCCCCCTTTGACATCAATGTCAAAGAAAAATGAGAGTGACTCTATTATCCCCCTGATCAGAGATACAATAAGCACTCTCCCCCTGATCAGATAGACTATTTTAACTTGATAACAAGGTCATGCCCAACTTCTGGCGTAGATACTCAAACTAAGATTTTGCAAGCGATTTAGTGAAGATATTAACAATCTGATCTTTGGATGGAATATAATGTGAAGAAACAACAGTGTTGGTTACCTGTTCCCTCAAGAAGTGATACTTGATGGGTATATGCCTAGTCTTGGAGTGAAATACAATATTCTTTGACACACTAATTGCACTAGTATTATCACAATGAATTGGGATTGATGCAATATACTTTACCTCCAAGTTTGCAAGTGTCTAAATCATCCACAATATTTGGGTACAACAAGTAGCAGCTGCAATGTATTCAGCTTCTATAGTAGATAAGGAAATGAAACCTTGCTTCTTGCTCAACCATGATACAAGAGAATCTCCTAAGAAGAATGCACCTCCACTCGTTCTTTTCCTTTCATCCATGCAATTATCCCAATCAACATATGGATAGATTGATAATTGAAAATTCCGATTCTTAGGATACCATATGCTATAGTTCATTGTTCCTTTCAAGTATCTGAATATTCTTTTGACAACTATCAAATGAATCTATTTAGGTGTAGACTGATACCTTCCCACCATTCTAAGAACATGCATTATGTCTACACGAGATGCTGTGATGTACAACATGTTTCCTCTCATAGACCTATATGTACTCTGATCAACATCAAGTGAGTCATCATACTTGGTTAACTTGCATCCAGTGACCATATGTGTGCTCACATGTGAAGAATATTCCATTTGAAACATTTTTAACACTTATCTTAGATATTTCTCTTGAGAAATAAATATTCCTTCAGACCTCTGAGTAATTTGTAGACCAAGAAAAAATGACAGTTCCCCTATCATAGACATTTCAAATTCAGACTGCATGGTAGAAGAAAACCATTGTACCAATGATGCATTATTACTTCTGAAGATGATGTCATCTACATATACCAACACAATGAGAAAATCATTATCCTTTGTTTTGATATATAGATTGTAGTCAATTGTTCCTCTCTTGAACCCTTTGTCTTGAAGATACTTATCCAATTTGTAATACCAGGCATGAGGAGCTTGTTTCAACCCATATAAGGCTTTCTTCATCTTGCATACAAATTCAGGTTATTTGACAGTTGGAAACCCTCTGGTTGTTCCATATAGACTTCTTCTTTTAGATATCCAGTTAGAAAAGTTGTCTTGACATCCATTTGATAGACTTTAAACTTGTTATGACAAACATAGGCAAGAAAAATTCTAATATCTTCTAATCTTGCAACATGCGCAAATGTTTCATCAAAATACATTCCTTCTATTTGAGCATATTCTTTGCAGACCAATCTAGCCTTATTTCTTACAATATTTCCTTGCTCATTCATCTTATTTTTGTAGACCCATTTGGATCCTATTACATTTTTATTTGCTGGCCTAGGAACAAGTTCCCAAGTGCCATTCTTTTCAATCTGATCCAGTTCCTCATTCATTGATTTTAACCAATCTACATCTTTAGTGACTTCATTAAAGTTCTTGGGTTCCACCATGGATATGAAGGCTATATGTGATTGCTTGGTGTCTTTGATTATCCTTTTCCTGGTTTGTACACCTTTGTCTTTTTCACCAATTATCTGACTTGTAGGATGATTCTTTTGAGTAATTCCGGAGGAAGGATTTGATGATGATTGTTTTCTTGACTCTTCTTATCTAGGTGTCTCTTCTCCACCCGATTCATCATCTTCTTGTGACTCTGATATTTTTTGTTCTTCATTTTCATTATTCTCATCATCATCTTCATCTGACTTAGTGCTTATTCTCTGTTGATATTTTACAAGAGCTTCTTCATCAATTCAAACATCAATACAGTCTACTAATTTAGGCATTCTTTTTTTAAAGAATATGTACCCTTTACTATTCACTGCATATCCTAAGAAGATACCTTCATCAGCTCTACCATCAAATTTTCCCAGATGATCATCATTATTTTTGATGTAGCATTTACTTCCAAATACTTTGAAGTGCTTGATTGATGTAGGTCGACCAAACCACAACTCATATGGAGTTTGATCACTTTTCGGCCTTAGATGCGCTTTGTTTAGAATATGAACAACCGTGTGAACAAAGTCCACCCAAAAGGTTTGTGAAATGTCCCTTTCACTAATCATATCCCTTGCCATCTACTGAACTGATCTATTTTGGAGTTCTACAACTCCATTTTGTTGGGGAGTACCTGGAATAGTATATTCTCTTTTAATTCCATGTCTATCACTAAATTCTTTGAAATCTCTTGACATAAATTCTCCTCCTCTGTCTGAGCGAATTTCCTTTAACTTCCTTCCTGTCTGATTCTCAGCTAACGCCTTAAACGTTTTGAGCTTCTCAAACACATCAGATTTTTCTCTCAGAAAGGCAACCCATGTAAGTCTGGAGAAGTCATCAATGACCAACATAAAGTAACATTCTCCTCCAGTTCCTTCCTTTCGCGGTGGTCCACACAGATCCATATGAATAATTTGAAGCGGTTTCTATGAAGATGTGAAACTCTTCAATTTGATTTGAGCACGAGTAAACTTCCCCATTTGACAGGAATCACATACATAGTTATGAGGCTTAGATATTCTTGGAAGATCTTTCACAACACCTTCATTATTCAGTTTGACAATATGATGAAAATTTAGGTGTCCAAGCCTTCTATGCCATTACCAACTTTCATCAAATTTGCTTAAATGACATTCCTCCTTATCTACCTTCAGAACATAGACATTTTTTTTTTCAGCTCTAACCCCTTTTGCAATCAGCTCTCCTATGTTCACTGTTTTTAATTTACAATCCTTGGCAGTGAAAGTGACTTCACATCCTTTGTCACACACCCGAATGACACTAAGAAGATTATTATTTAATCCATAAACAAATGATACATCTTGAGCTTTGCCTCTTCCATTACTTAAGCTTACTAGACCTTTACCTCTAATCTTTCCTGGAGCATCATTTCCAAAAGTCACATTTCCTGATTTACTTTCTTTGAGTGATAGGAACTTACTTTTTTCACCTTTCATATGCCTGGAGCATCCGCTGTCAATATACCATGGGTTCTTTTGTCTCTGAGATGACAACACTAATCCACACTTGTTATCTTCTTTCTTATTCCAAATCTTGATGTTTTCAGCTCTGTGATTTGAATTTGGCTTATAGTTCTTTAAGCGACAGTTTGCAACTTTCTGTCCATAATTATGATAGATGTAACATTCTGGTTAATTGAATAAAGGATCATAACGATTGTTATGCTTAATTTGCATCTTTTTCCCAGCCATCACATGATTTGCAGTTTGTGGTTGTTTGTTACTTGGCTGTCTCATTCTTTGTTGTGGCAGATATTTATTCCTTGGGTGTCTTGATTGCTCATGTCTAAATATTAAAGAACAATTTACAACTTTGTGGCCAAAGTTAGAGTAGAAAAAATGATATCCATAGAACAAATATTTGTACCTGGAAAATGGTTTTCCTCTTTGAGTAGGTCGATTTCTTCCATGGTGATGATTTCCTTGAGTAGAGGGTGTATTATTTCTTTGTTCTACAGATTTAGTTCTGGTACTTTTTCCTTCACTCCTTTGTGGCTGATTATCTTCCTTTGTTTCTGCAGGTTTGTTGTTGTCAATGGTTGTAGATTTGACAAACTTGATGGATTCTTTGTTGCTTGGATGACCACTACTTGATCCCTCTTCATAACTCAAACCAATTTTCAACTTTGGATTCCTTTTCTAATTCAGAATGGTGGCTAATCCTTTTGAGTATTTAATACTTGTCATATTTTGATGATATAAGGCCTGGAATTTCTCTAGATCTTTTCTGACAGTCACTACTTCATCTTCCAGTTTTTCACCTTTTGTTTTGGCTTCCTTCAATTGTTGTTTGAGGATGTATTCAATATTATTAACTTATTCTAAATTAACCTTCAACAGAGAAATTTCTTCAGATGGTTCATTGCAAGTTTTTTCATACCTGAGCAATAACTGTTTTTCTTTTCTTTTCTTTTCTCTAAGTCTATCAATCTCTTCCATGACACTGACAAGTTCTCCTTCAAGATATACTACTGCTTCACGAATCAATGAAATCACTTCCCATATCTTCAATGTTTAGGTATTCTAAAGCTATTAACATGAAATCATTTATTTTACTTTCAATAGAAGAGTCACCATTTTCATCATCTGAAGGATCGTCATCATTGTTTACACAAAGGCTTTTCTTCTTAAAATTATTCTCTTTATAGACCTTATTGTATTTTTTCTTCTCTTCATCATCATATGTCTGATCCTTTCTTCTGTGAGGACACTTGGATGAAAAATGACCTATCTTACCACAATTGAAACATTTGAAGGGAAACTTACCTTTGTATTTGCTTGATCCTTTTGTCAATCTTCTCATGAAATTTTCTTCAATCTCATCTATATCGAAGTTTGTGTTTTATCTGCTTTAAAGGATGCCTTTCTTGTAGTGGATTTACCTTTGGTGATTCTCATTTCATAAGCAGTTAGGGTTCCAAGAAGTTGATCTAGTGACAATGTTTTGAGATCAGTTATTTCCTCTATAGCAGAGACCTTTGAGTTAAATCTATCAAGAAGAGATCTTAATATTTTCTGGACTAGAAAAGATTCATCTATTGTTTCACCTAGACCTTTCATAGTGTTGACAAGTTCTTCTATAGGTAAGAAGTAGTTACTGATAATTTCGTCTTCATCCATATTTAACTACTCAAATTTTAATTTTTGAGTATGAAGTTTTGCATCTTTCACCTTTTCATTACCTTCATAACTACTTATCAACTTGTCCCACATAACTTTTTCTGAATCACAGTGCATGACTTTGACAAAATTGGCTTATGCAAGTCCACTGAGGATGGCATTCATTTCTTTTGCATTAAAGCTAAACTCCAACTTATCATCTTTTGAGGCCAAGACTACAGGCTTCACATATCCAGTTTCAACGACATCCCAAACATCAACACCCAAAGCCATTAAATATGTTCTCATCCTTATTTTCCAGAAGGAAAATTTTGTTCCATCAAACAGAGGGGCCCTATTAATTGAACTTCCTTGATGACTAGTCATGTTCAAGCTTATGGATCTACCTTTGATCAAAGGCACTAGATCTGATACCAATTGATGGAAATATAACTGAGCCAGGGGGGTGAATCAATTATATATATATATAAGCTTGAAAATTTTCTTGTTCTTTTCTGAATTATTCTAGATTATTATTAAATGTGTTGCATAGATATATAATATTTGATCAATCACACAAAATACACAGAGACATTGATTTTCATGAGGAAACCCATAAAGGGAGAAAACCTCTTCTTCTTCAGATGTCAATCAAGATCCAACTTTCATGTACATCACAGTATTTGAGAACCAACTCAAATATGAGGCTACAACCTTTGATAGCAAGCTAGAACTTGTAGAAAGAACTAACTCTCAGGTTTCTCTAGCACCTAGTAGATGGAAGCACCAACTCTCAGGTTTCTCTAGCACCTAGTAGATGGAAGCATCAACTCCCATAATATCTTCTAGCACTAACTTGAATTTAGAGGACTAAAATACTCCCTAGCACCACCCTATGACCCTAATTGAATCTTACAAAACTTACTTACTTGATCTGTCTCCGATCTGATCTATTACAACTCAATGTATCCTCCGCCTTCTTCAACTTCTATGCTTTGTTCTACTTCTACATATTTCTGCTTCTATGCTCTGCGACTCCACTGCACTCTTCTCTTCAACTTTTCTCTTGCATTTATTTCTCTGTGATTCATCTACATTATATATGTTGTGCCTCTTCTGTTCTCTTCGGCTCCTACAACCCCTTCTAAAGGCATAAATGACTATATAGACAAAAACCTCATGTCTTTATTCTTGTTTTGCGTTTTTCCTTCAAAATCATGACCCATCTATGTCTGAATGCGACCCTTCTGAGTACACTCCTAATGAAAAACATGACCCATCTGTGTAAGAATGTGACCCTTCTGAGTCCTTTCCTGATGAAAAATGCGACCCATCTATGTAAGAATGCGATCCTTCTCAGATGTGACCCTTCTGAGTCCACTCCTATTGAAAAATGTGACCCGTCTGTGTACGTAAGAATGTGACCCTTCTTAGATGAAACCCTTCTGAGTTCACTCCCAATGAAAAACATGACCCATCTGTGTAAGAATTCAACCCTTCTTAGATGCGACCCTTCTGAGTTCACTCCCGATGAAAAATGCGACCCATTTGTGTAAGAACATGACCCTTCTAAGTTAACTCCCAATGAAAAACACAACCCATCTGTTGAAATTACTAAGACAAATGAGAGGGGGGGG
>JZKD02S0721177.1:188496-216798 GCA_000966675.3 Picea glauca
GTGAATCAGTTGTTACTGTGATTAAACAATTTTAAGTCTATTAAACCATTTTTAATCTTTCATCAAGTGACCATCAATATTATACATCATATGAACAACATAAACAAGGAGCATCAATCACACATAAGATATACACAGAGACAAATTTTTCACGAGGAAACACATAAAGGGAGAAAACCTCTTCTTCTTCAAAATGATAGGTAGTCTTTTAAGTTCTGTACATCATCTATGTTTGAGCACCAACTCAAAGTGAGGCTACTACCTCTGTTTTACAAGCTCCAACTTGTTGAGAGCACCAACTCTCTGGTTTCTCTAGCACCGACTAGAAGGAAGCACCAACTCTCTAAGAGTTCCAACACTAGCTAGATGGAAGCACCAACTTCCAGTTACACAAGCACTAACCTGTATAACAGAGAACTAATGTTCTCCCTTGCACCATCCTACCACCCTAGTTTCTCTGGCTGCAACTAGATGGAAGCTACAAATCCATATGTTCAAGCACCCACTTGAACCTCTGAGGACACCAGTCCACCCTAACACCTCCCGACCACCCTGATTATAAATATTTTCTACTGAAACTTATTACAGTGACTCAATAGTTGTCATTGTCTTACCATGCTTATCACTGTTCTACTATGCTGCTCTGCTCTCCTATATCAGTGTTTCTCTGCTTGCATCTTCTTGTGCTTTCTGATCTTCTTCTTTTCTCTACAAGTGCACCTCATCCTTCTTTTACTGTCTCAGTTATGCATCTTTGTTCTTTGCTTCTGCTGTGCTTTATGCTCTACGTCTTATTTTGATTCTATGAATTACACCTCTTCTGTGTATTTCATCTCCTATCCACAACATGCCATTTCTTCTCTGTTCTACGTATTTATACTATCTATGCACCTTCTTCGTCCTCCATGTATAGTGCCTCTACATGCTCTTCACCGTGCCACGGTTCTTCTCATCGAGTTGTTCACTGCCATTCCACTTTTGCTCTGCTTCTCTCACTCAAGCCTCAAAAATAAAACTGCATCTTGCTTCTGTCTATACCTCATCTGTTACTCATCTCTAAGTTTTATCTCACACTACGCATATTGTTGATCTCACACTACGCATACTGCAATTTTTCCTTTATTATAGTTCAACTAATTTTTTCTTTAGAACAACCAACCTACCATAGTCATTGCATCTCCATTTTATCTTATACCACCTATTCAGTTACACCTTGAATCTCCAAGAAAACACATCAGCAACTGAATCGCCAACCGTCCAAGAATCATGATTTAGTTCTGCTAACTGAATCGTAACTGATCGATTACTTGTGAGGTGAAACAGTAACCCTTCAATCAAGTTTCCAATTAACCAGTATCGTTGGATTAAATTCGAAGGATTTCACGTTTATCTCATATGCCCACTAGCTGTGACTGAGCGATAAACAAAATTTGAATTTCATGATTTCACATCTCGACATTCCTGTGATGAAGGATCTCGACACTTCAAGTCGTGATCGCCAAAACTCCGAGATGGAGCTTAGCACCGCTAGCTTCTTCCCCTCATGTGACCAACGGTGGTGACCACAAGCTGCACCAAAAGGCGCTTCGTATTTCATGAGCTTATGAACTTTATCAAGCCTGATCAACGGTCGAGATCTCCAATGATCCAACGGTCCAGATCTCATCGGGATCTCGCATATCGCAATTCCTGTGATAAAGGTTCTCGATACTCCAAGTCGTGATCGCCGAGACTCTGATATGGAGCTTAACATTGCTAGATTCTTCCTCCATCTTCCATAGATGTAACCACTGGCCATGACCACAGCCTTATTCGAAAATGCATTTCACACTTTCGTGTCTTAGGTATTCTGTGATGAGTCCTCTCGACTCTCCATGTTACGAACTCCTAAATAGATCTTGGCTTCACTAGCTCTACTCTCCATCTCTCGACAATGTGATCATGAGATATGACCACTCACGAATCAAACGAGCACTTCACTCCTTTGACTTTCCAGTCAGCAAAACAATGATCTCTTTCCATGTGTCATATGGAACCAACGGTCCAGATATTATCGCGATTTCACCATGTGTCCTTCTTGAATCAACGGTCTAGATTTCTCGATGATTTGACGGGGTTGCACCTCTTTTGTCACCTAAATGAGAAAAATAGAGGTTCTTACAAGCTTAGTTGGGTTAGCTAAGCAAGACAACAGTAAAGGAAAGGGTTTAGAAAGAGAAACATAAAAGACTAAGCTAAGAATTAAACTAAGAAATGAAAGAACAACTAAACTATTGAGCATAAGGACATAAGAACAAAAAACCAATAAGATTCATGTCACCAATGGCAAGGATTATATTAGTGAAAAGAAAACACCAAGAAGAAAGAGGACTTTCGGTCCCTTCTTCCTCCAAGGGAGAGCTCTTGGACCCCCACAATTAAGCTCTTCTTTCAACTTTGAAAGAAATGGTGAAAGAATCCCAAGCTAATCCACTCAAGAGGTGAGATGGATTGCCCAAATGTAATGATGCTAGTATGCTCTTGATGAGAAGAGAGGATTCCCCAAGATAATAGCAGCAACATAACCTTGCAAATGAATTCCTTGAAAATTTAGTGCACCCATGGACTTGTTTTATAGCACCACTTTGAGGTATTGTGCAACCAGCTTATAGTGTGAAAAGGAGCTGTTTAGGGAATTTTTAGGTCTTTGACCAGCCACCCAGTCGGATCCAGCCGAGATTTGGATGTCAAATCAACTTGGAAGCTGAACCAGAAGTGGGTGGGAGGCCGACCAATCTCATAAATGCGCCATTCTCAGGTGTGCGCGGCTTTTAGTGACCACAGTCGCGCATCGTGTGCATGTGCGCTTTTCGCACATTTCTGGATGGCGCATGTGCGCACGTGCCCTGTGTAGTCATAACACACCTTAATTTTATCACTGGTTGTATAGTTTTGGACCTGTTGGAAATGATTTTGTGGTAATTTTGGTCCATGGGTGACCTCATAACTATTTGAAGATGCTGGATTCCTATAACCATTTGCGGACGAAATTTCAGTGATAACAGATTCCCCCTAATGGATGATGTTAGGAGCATATGTATAGCCGAAATTCATCAATGTTTCTTCTACTGAGAGTGCCGTTGTAAGAGAGAGAGATAGTGAGAGTATTAAGAGTGACCCATTGGAGGGAGAAGGGAACCTGTAGGACCCCACCTTCCATAAGGTGTGTAAAAATAAATTATGTACAAACGAGGCAGGCATGCCCCATGCTTGTGTCATGTAACTCAAAAAAGAATGGTGTTGTATAGTAACTGAAACAATGTGTTGATGTAGACAACTGCAACACCCTCGGAGGAAGTTGTGATAAAGGAAGAAGTCAATTCTGAGGAGGAACATACTCTAAATATTAGGCAATGAAACTTGTAAGAAGTATCACGGATTATGTAGGCATTGATAGCCCAACCAAGTTCAGAGGTCTTAGGAAAATATAAGAAACAACTGCAATAGTCGCAAAGTAAGATCCACCATGACATGAGAAAGTGTTGAAGTCAAATGTTACGGGGGTCAACGACAACAGGGAGAAATTGTAGTTCTTCTTGTACCGTCCGAGACCTCTCATTGGAAAGGTAATGAGAGTCAAGATACTGTCGCCCTTCTGGAAACTGTGCTGATGTCAAAAAAAGGGGGGCACGACTCCAAGAAGCAAAGGGATTTGTGAGATCTACTAGGTGAGGCTAGTAACTGAGGAGGTACATGGATGAAGTCAAGATGTATGAAGACTCAAGACTGCCCTTGGTTGGGGGTATATGCGAAGCATAAGAGGTCGCAACCGTTCAACTAGGTCGTGTCAGGGGGACAACAAGACGTAGGATAAGTTGTGCCAGAGGAGGGACAAAGTGAACCAACTCAGAGAGCAGAGGTAGGTGGCCTGTGGGATACTCGGAGTATATGGACGATGTCAATAGGAGTAGATGACAAGGAGTGTCCCAACCAAGGGCGACATGGGTTGAGTTTTCCAGAAAGGGAAGAAGGTAGCCAAAGGTGATGACAAAAAGATATGTAAATGCTGGAAACAAAGGCTTTTTACAATTTACCAAATGAATAAAGAATAATTTGGGATGAGTGTACAAATACAAAAACGGGTGCCCCAATGCAATATGGTTGGGCCGGTTAGGGCGCATCTTGCTTGGAGAACTAGTGGAGGTTTGGGGCCCCATGGGCGGATTTCTATATGAGGTAGATGAAATGGAGGGAAATTTGTGGGTGGGAAAACTGATTTTGGATGAAATGGAGGGTTAATGATACTGCGGAGGTGCAGTCAGAAGATAACCTTGAAGAGATAACATGGGAGTCCATGGGGAAAGCTAACAAAATGAGAAGAATGAGTATGTGGCTGATTCACGTCATGGTGTAAGACTATCGAGACTCCCATCCCTAAAGGGTTGAAAAACAACATGAGTGTCAAAGTGCCAAGGGGTACTATGAATGGGACAACTCATGTGGGGGAGAGTGCTACTGGGTGACAATACCCAAAATGCAATGGAGGTGGCAGTACTACAAAGCTGGATATGGAGACCCTTAGGGAAAATTTCAGAGGGTGTGACTGGAGATGCAATTGAGATTTAGAGGGAATGATTACATGCCAATGTTGATTATATACCTGAAGGGGTCACACTGATGTATGATGACCAAGTACCTGCACACATGAAAAACCAAATACCCGACATGAACAATATCTGAAGAGAATCGAACATACAAGCATTTATTTGATAATTTTGAACATGAGCATGTGTACCTGGACGTGGTATGGAAAAAATGGCTCCCCGGGGGATAAGGATAAAAAATGACCCCGGGACTATCTTGTGGTTAGGAAGCATGAAGGCTTCCTGTGGAAATAAGAGCTCTCGGTGGTGTAACACATCCCATGGGTAGTTGGGGGTGTTTAATTCTTTGAGTATGTCCTCGTCATAGTGGAATTGGTGGGAATACAAGGGATCGTAAAGAGTGATATCGGTGACTGTTACCGTGTGGTTGTCCTTGGGGGATGAAGAAGCAGGGGGAACGACGCAATGATATTGCGATGGTTTGCTTGACATAAACCAAATATCGAGGTTTTGGGGAGTACTAGTGGTAGTTGGATGTAAAATTTCCGTAGGGAAGTGAATGGGAGAATTGGGGGATTTGGGCGGAAATACTCGTATAAGTCATCCAAGAACCATGCAAGAATAAGGAGTGCTTTTGGTTCAGGAGAAACGATATGAAGAGTCTCTAGTGATGAGGTAAGGTTAGTCATCGATTCTGTAGGGGGCGCAGGGGTTTGAATCGGGGTCGATTGGCGTTTCCTATATTAAATGATCATAGGACATTAGTATGTAAAATGATCTAAGGATTCACATAGAGAACAAGGGAATCTCATACGTTCATTGACTAAAGTCATGACATAATGGATGTCAATGATGTTTAGTAGGGATGATGTAGCTGGCTTGGTTTCGTGCTAGAAGCTTTGGCGTACTATGACTAATGTCTAGCGAAAGTGAGGTAGCACTGGGCAATGGTGTGTATAATGGCCATATTATGAACATATGGCACAAGCAAATTTGGTTCGCAGCCCTTTTCTACTTGCGTTAGGGGAGGTAGCAACAGTACTTGCTATAGTGACGAACGATGATGGTGTTTGATTGAGTTGAATTAGGTTACGTAACTCGGGTAGAGATGGGAATTTGTTGGTTGGGTGGCCATCTTTCTCACATAGCGCGCAAGGAGGTTGGACGTGTGGGAGAAGTGGAGCTGTGGGCTCCTTCTTCTTTCGCTTGCCCCCAGCTGTGGCAGGGAGGTTAGTGAGTGGGGGTGTAGAGGGTATGGTGGGAGTTAGTATGGGAATCGTCATTGGGATTCCTTCTATTTGGGGTGGAGGGGACAGTTGAGGAACAATCTCTGGTGGATGTAAATACCAAACTGGGATTGCCAACACCATATTAGGGAGAGTAAGCATTATGGCCACTTGGAAAGCTTGTATGCCTGGTGGAGAGTAAAAGATGGGGATTTGAGTAATGGCTTGAGGAACTATTTCCCAAACTGGGATATGACCTTAGGGTGAGGTGAAATCATGAACTAGTGGAGTCAATGAGTTCACAGGAGGCTCGTGAGGGTTCTGTGACTAGTGACACGTCAGATATGAGAGAATCCTCCTTGGGAGGAAGGGTATTCTCAATGTTAGTTCCTTTGGATGATACAACACATACCTGATTGGAAGGATGAAGGAGTGATGGCGCACCATGGTAAGTTCCTAACAATGATGGGTCTTTGAAAATTTTGGGACCCATTTCGATGAGTGGCTATGCTTCATGATTAGTGTGGATGAGAGGGAGAATTTTATTAATGTTGGTAGAAGGGTTAGGCTCATAATGTGAAACTTGGTCAATTGTAATGATCTTCCCATTATGGGGGAACATCATGGTTCGAAAGATGAAAGAGGCAACTGCCTTGATAGCGTACATGTAGCTACGACCGAACAAGATATTGCAATCGAGTGGGGCATCGATAACTTCAATGTCAATAAGAATGGTCTTGCCCACGAGTTCTATAGGGACATTTTGGAAGAGCCCTTCAGGAGAAGATGGTTGTCCATCATAATCTCTTAAGGTAATGGCACATGGTATGAGTTCAGGGGAACCAATTTTCTGCCATACATATTTGGACATGATGCATGTGGATGCATCGATGAATTGTGATGTTTCAAATTTTCACTGGGATTTGAAAAGCGATGAGAGTGGGGAGAGCAGGGATTTGAAAAGCGATGGGTTGAGTATCCGCGGGGTCGACTACCCCCAAGGCAAAAAGTAATGATTTTCGCTGAGTGGGACAAGTTTGAAGGAATTCTAAGACTGACATGGCAGTAGGGATTGTGCTAAGTCATCGACCAAACTGTAATTATGAGCCACCCTAGCATGTGGGTTGTGGACATTCCTGTGCAATGGTATGTGAGGGATGCAAAGAGGTGTTTCTACGTTAGGGCGAGGAATCACCAACGGGGGTCCCGTTTGTGCTGGGATTGTTTTTGGGGGAATGGGAGGAGACTCGGTGGGTGCTCGGTATTGACGACTATGTGTTTGCAGAAGGACTTCTTCCTCAATGGTGGGGAGGATAGTATGATCTGCGGGATTGTTTGGATTGAGATATGGTCCCAACTGTGATGGGGTGTGCTACATGTCCTGTTGGGTGTTCATCACACCTTGGTGTGCAATGGGATTCTACAACATGACTGAGGGAGGTTGTTGGATGTATTGTTGTGGGGCCTGCTGAGGGGTGGGTAGTGCTGGAGGATGTGGTACACTTCTTGAGTCTTTCATTCATTTAAAATCAAGGATTTGGGGGAAATTATGAGTATAATGACTGCACTCACCGAAAAAGGCACAAGGGAAGTTGGTTCGAAGATTATTGTTATTTTTCCCTTGACTCCTGTTGTTATTTCCCCCCTGGGGGTTCTGATTCCCTTGATTTTGGTTGCCCCCAGTAGGTTGGTTCTGTTAGGGGTGATTCCATCCTTGACCTGGGTTGTTATTGTTCCTGTTTTTTCCATTCTTTTTTTCATTATTCGACTAATGGGTTGAATTTTCCGTATTCAGCTGTTCAAAATTTTGATATTGCTGAAGGAGAGAGGGTTGAACAAAATTCACCCCAGTGTGAGGGTGTGGGGGAGCCATGGGTTGTGGAGGACCAGGGAATGGAAAGTACATATTCTATGGGGGTAATGATCTGTAAGGTACATAGGAAGGCGTGGTGCTTTCACTAGTACTTAGAGTATAAGCTGAGGTAGAGGGAGTACTATAACTTGTTTGGATTGGTGGGTGTATTGTGGGTGCTGACGGTGGCCCACTGATGGTTGGAGGAAGGGCAACAGGGTATGGTTGTTGATAAGGTGGTGGGGAATAATAAGGGGTTCCTCCATATGTCGACAGATATTGAGGTGTGCCATACATTGGTGGTTTTTGGGGTTGTGGACTGTGGTGCGTGGTATTACCAATCAATCCATCTGCTGAGTGAGACATACCGGGTTTGTCTTGGCCGAATGGCATGGGTTTTGGGAGGTCAGGAAGTACTGTGTACAAGTACCCTGATTATGAATAGATGAGGTCGTATTGTTGAGCCTTACTGATGGCTTCTTCTTCTAATTGAGGGAAGGTGGAAGCTACATCTTTACCGAGGAGAGAGACAAGTGATCTGAGAAACCAGTCAAGACATTGTTGTTTGGTGGTTTCTAATTTGCACAAACTACATCGTCGATGCCACTCGTGAATGTGAATAACAATATGTGTGGCAGGGGTTTGTTTGAAATTAGAGAGCAGTTCAAGACCATTGTCATGGCAGATTGGTAATTGGAAGAAGGTCAAAAATGCCTTGGCCAAGGACTCTAAAGTCACATGAGACCCTAATTTTTCGTCTACATACCATTTGGCTGATGGGCCAGTGAGCGTGCATTGAAATAATCGTAGTAAGATGGAATCATCCATAATGTTGTTGGAAGAGCAACATAAGTGGAAATTCATGACATGGTTGGCAGGGTCATCCCCTGCATTTCCTTCAAACTTGGGGATGTCTAAAGGTAGGTTGGTATGCATTACAGGCCATGTGGGATCATGCAATATAGGATCATTTGTGAGTTTGCTTAGATTTGGTATGTTAAGAGAGGCCAAATATGGCATCTGGAGTGGTGGTGGAGGATTAGTTCCAGCCATGGTGTGAGTGTTCTGTGAACCTGACCCTTGAGGGGGGCTAGGTGGGTTGGTACTTCCCCCTTGAGAGGAAGTTGGCCCCCCGCTTCCATGTAAAAGAGAACGTGTGGACGATGGACCTTGGGAATTGGACCCAAGTAAGGTTGAACCAAGCAAAGCTGATCCTAAGACAGTTGCACTCACAGGGGTGTGAGAAGGTGGAGCCAATGCATTGGCAAGACTAGGAACTCCCCCTAAAATAGGAGGGAGGGTCAACAAGCATTTGGAACGATGGGGGTTCTGTGGGTCTCCTATGATGTCTAAATAGATGAGTGGATGTTTGCGGATGGTGGTGAGAGCTATAAATAAACAAGAGCGTTTGCTGCAATTTTTGAAATTTACATGATATATATCTAAATCAAATGTAATCAGAAATGCATCATACATAAAGTATTTTGAAAAAGAAGAATATATGTGGATAAGTCGGTTTTGTCCGCATGGAGGATCAAAGAAAACAAATGCTCGTTTCCTAAGAGACATAATGTCCTTCCTCTCAAATAGCACTAGACCTTCCAATAGTACTCAACAGTGGGGTTCGAAGTCACCAGAAGATAAACTAGTGAAGGATGAAGTAATCAGTTATAATGAGGGGTAAAGGGGGTATATCCCAAAAGAGATGGCGATATTTTCCAATAGCCACACTAAATCCGATCAAGGTGCAATTGCAGCCCACAATTGCCACCTAGGTATATGTCCTAAAATTTGGTCACTAGGTACCTCGGTCAAAGTGCGACATTTAGATTTTCGGCCTAAGAAATGGGTCACGGGCTGGATCCCGTCCAAGAGGTGGGTGCCTCAAGGGTGGATACATAGAACAACCAGACCTCAACCTTCAACCCTTCACAGGTATCTCCCTGCCTTATGGTGTTAGGAACACTTGACTTGCAGGATTTACAGTTCCCTATTTGACAACTTCTATTGTTTTGACAATGTGAGAACCAGATAACGGGGAGTTATTTGGATGCCTATCCTCGAAATCCTACCTAGCCTAAAAAATTTCTTTTGGCACCTCATGTGGAGGAAAACTTAGTGAGTTTTTAGAAAAAAATTAGATGTGTTTGTTTGAGATAATGGGGGTGTGAGCCAATCTCGTTGAATTTAAATGGGAGTGGATAGTTTTGTCAAGAAAAGGGTGGGGTGTTTTGGAATCCCTTTGGAGGAAACTTACTTTGACCTCTACGTTTTGAGATGAAAACTATGTGGGTGGTAAGTGACTTTTGTGTGTGACTGAGTGAAATTGTGCCAATGTTTTAATGAATTAGGTGTCACCTTGCTGCATGTGGACTTCGCTTGGTCCTTACAAGTGTTGATTACCTAATTAACTAAATGTCTTTGGTGCAACCTAGCGTAATTCAAAAAGTCCCTAGGAAGATAGCATGTGGACGTGTGGGTCCTTTACTATTCCTTTAACTCCCTATTGTGATTTTAATATAAGAAAGTTTTGAAACTATCCTATATTGTGATCATGTGGGAATGTATGGGCCTGTTACAAAACCTTTAAACTTCCCTAGTGATTTAATCTAAGAAAGTAAATTTCAACACTATCCTATCTTTGTAGCATGTGGGCATGTATGGACCCGTTACAATCTTGAGATGTGTTTGAAAAATAAACTAAAAGGAGTCCCAAGGGGGTTGTTTTCCTCTCCTAAAGGTTTTAGTCTTTTTAAGGGAGATGAAAATGTCCTATAACCTTTTTCTGATTCTCAAGGTCGCTTCAAAGCGCGAGAGAAGAGCATACTAAAACATTCTTATCCAACTTCCGGTCCCAATGCAAGTTTTATGTGATTACAAATGATTCCGACATATACTTTTAGTCAAAGAAAGCCATCCATGTGGAAAAATGAAAGAAAAAGAGGA
This sequence comes from Picea glauca, assembly GCA_000966675.3. Lineage (NCBI taxonomy): Eukaryota > Viridiplantae > Streptophyta > Pinopsida > Pinales > Pinaceae > Picea > Picea glauca. The sequence continues at coordinate 199,104 of JZKD02S0721177.1, forward strand.
AATAATGATTTTAAACCCCCTAAGTGCCTATGTGTTTTGACTAATCCCTTTATGTGGAGAGGGAACTAAGTGTGGTGCAGATTACAACATGCATGAAATCATTTTTAAGAAGGCTAGGGACCTTCCTCAAATCACAAACAAGCTTACAATGTGTAATTTTCTGCATAGGTGCACGGGCCTCAGAGTAGATAGAGGAGCATTGAGCACCAATGCGCAAACCAAAAGAGACTTTTGTGTGAAGGGGCATAGAGGGCGCTGAACAACACAGTAATTTTGGTGCACGTGCACATGATGTGCGACTGTGGGCCAATAAACCTGCGCACACCAGCCACACGGCCGTGAAGAAAATTCCAGATGGAATTTTCTCAATTTAGCTTTGAATTGGATGTTTTGCAGGTTGGCTTGGGCTAGTTAAGATACCTACAGGTTAAATAAACCAAAAGAAGAACTAGAAAAACCCAAATGGGGTAGGAAATTGATACCTTTCCCTAGTGGAGTTGCCAATCTGTTGCACCTCTTTTGTCACCTAAATGAGCAAAACAAGGGTGCTTACAAGCTTAATTGGGTTAGCTAAGGAAGACAACAATAAAGGAAAGAGTTTAGAAAAAGAAACATAAAAGACTAAGCTAAGAATTAAACTAAGAAATGAAAGAACAACTAAACTATTGAGCATAAGGACATAAGAACAAAAAACCAATAAGACTCATGTCACCAATGGCAAGGATTATATTAGTGAAAATAAAACACCTAGAAGGAAGAGGACTTTGGGTCCCTTCTTCTTCCAAGGGAGGGCTCTTGAACCCCCACAACTAAGCTCTTCTTACAACTTTGAAAGAAATGGTGAAAGAATCCCAAGCTAATCCACTCAAGAGGTGAGATGGATTGCCCAAATGTAATGATGCTAGTATGCTCTTGATGAGAAAAGAGAATTCCCGAAAAGAATAGCAACAACATAACCTTGCAAATGAATTCCTTGAAAATGTAGTGCACCCATGGCCTTGTTTTATAGCACTACTTTGAGGTATTGTGCAACCAGCTTATAGTGTGAAAAGGGGCTGTTTAGGGCATTTTTAGGTCTTTGACCAGCCACCCAGTCGGATCCAGCCAAGATTTGGATGTCAAATCAATTTGGAAGTTGAACCAGAAGTGGGTGGGAGACCGACCAATCTCATAATGCACCGTTCTTAGGTGTGCACGGATTTTAGTGATCACAGTCACGCATCATGTGCATGTGCGCTTTTCACGTGTTTCTGGATGGTGCATGTGCGCGTGCACCCTGTGTAGTCATAGCACACCTTAATTTTATCACTGGCTGTATAGTTTTGGACCTTTTGGAAATGATTTTTTGGTAATTTTGGTCCATGGGTGACCTCATAACTGTTTGAAGATGTTGGATTCCTGTAACCATTTGCGGATGAAATTTCAGTGATAACAGATCCCCCTTGATGGATGAGGTTAGGAGCATAAGTATAGCCAAAATTCATCAATATTTCTTCTACTGAGAGTGCCATTGTGAGAGAGAGTGATAGTGAGAGTATCAAGAGTGACCCGTTGGAGGGAGAAGGGAACCTGTAGGACCCCACCTTCCATAAGGTGTGTAAAAATAAATTCTGTACAAACGAGGCAGGCATGCCCCATGCTCATGTCATGTAACTCAAAAAAGAATGGTGTTGTATAGTAACTAAAATGGTGTGTTGATGTAGACAACTGCAGTGCCCTTGGGTGTGGTTGTGATAAAGGCAGAAGACAATTTTGAGGAGGAACATACTTTGAATAGTAGGTAATGAAACATGTAAGAAGTATCATGGATTCTGTAGGCATTGATAGCCCAACCAAGTTTAGAGGTCTTCGGAAAATATAAGAAACAACTGGAAGACCCACCATGACATGAGAACGCGTTGAAGTCGAATGTTACAGGGGTCAATGAGAGCAGGGAGAAATTGTGGTTCTCCCTGTGCCATCTGAGACCTCTCATTGGAAAGGTAATGAGAGTCGAGATATTGTTGCCCTTCTGGAAACTTGTGCTGATGTCGACAAAAGGGGGACACGACTCCAAGAAGAAAAGGACTTCGTGAGATCTGCTAGGTGAGGCTAGGAACTGAGGAGGTACATGGACGAAGTCAAGATGTATGAAGACTCAAGACTGCCCTTGGTTGGACGTATATGCGAAGCATAAGTGGCTGCAACCGTTCAACTAGGTTGAGTGTCAGGGGGACAACAAGACATGGGATAAGTTGTGCCAGAGGCGGGACAAAGTGAAAAAACTCAGAGAGAAGAGGTAGGTGGCCTATGGGATACTCGGAGTATATGGATGATGTCAATAGGAGTAGATGATAAGGAGTGCCCCAACCAAGGGTGACATGGGTGGCGTTTACCAAAAAGGGAAGAAGGTCACCAAAGGTGACGACAAAAAGATATGTGAATGCTAGAAACAAAGGCTTTTTACAATTTACCAAATGAATAAAGAATAATTTTGGATGAGTGTACAAATACAGAAATGGGTGCCCCAATGCAATATGGTTGGGCCAGTTAGGGTGCATTTTGCTTGGATAACTGGTGGAGGTTGGGGGCCCCATGGGTGGGTTTTTGTATGAGGTAGATGAAATGGAGGGAAATTTGTGGATGGACAAACTGATTGTGGATGAAATGGAGGGTTAATGATACTACGAAGGTGTAGTCAAAAGAGAACCTTGAAGAGATAACATGGGAGTCCATGGGGAAAGCTAACAAAATGAGGAGAATGAGTATGTGGCTGATTCACGTCATGGTGTAAGACTATCGGGACTCCCATCCCTAAAGGGTTGAAAAACAACATGAGTATCAAAGTGAAAAGGGGTACTATGAATGGGACAACTGATGTGGGGGAGAGTGCTACTGGGTGACAGTACCCAAAATGCAATGGAGGTGGCGGTACCGTAGAGCCAGATATGGGGACCCTAAGGGAGAATTTTAGAGGGTGTGACTGGAGATGCAATTGATATTCAGAGGGAATGATTACATGCCAGTGTTGATTATATACCTGAAGGGATCCTGCTGATGTATGATGACCAAGTACCTGCACACCTGAAAAACCAAATACCCGATGTGAACAATATTTGAAGAGAATCGAACATAAAAGCATTTATTTGATAATTTTGAACATGAGCATGCGTACCTAGACGTGGTATGGAAAAAATTGCTCCTCGGGGGCTAAGGATAAAAAATGGCCCGGGGACTGTCTTGTGGTTAGGAAGCGTGAAGGCTTCCTATGGAAAGAAGAGCGCTCGGTGGTGTAGCGCATCCCATGGGTAGTCGGGGGTGTTTAATTCTTTGAGTATGTCTTCATCACAGTGGAATTGGCGGAAATACAAGGGATCGTAAAGAGTGATATCGGTGACTGTTACCGTGTGGTTGTCCTTGGGGGATGAAGAAGTAGGGGGAACAACGTAATGAGATTGCGATGGTTCACTCCACATAAAACAAATATCGAGGTATTGAGGAGTACCAGTGGTAGTTGGATGTAAAATTTCCGTAGGGAAATGAACGGGAGAATTGGGGGGATTTGGGGGTAAATCCTCGTATATGTCATCCAAGAACCACGGAGGAATAGGGAGTGCTTCTGGTTCAGGAGAAATGATATGAAGAGTCTCTAGTGGTGAGGTAAGGTTAGTCATCGATTATGTAGGGGGAGCAGGGGTTTGAATTAGGGTTGATTGGCGTTGATTGTATTCAATGATCATAGGAAATTGGTATGTAAAATGATCTAAGGACTTGCATAGAGAGCAAGGGCATATCATACGTTCATTGACTGAAGTCATGAAATAATGGATGTCAGTGATGTTTGGTAGGGATGATGTAACTACCTTGGGTTTGTGATGGAAGCTTTGGCATACTGCGACTAATGTCTCGCAGAAGTGAGGTAGCTTTGGGCAATGGTATGTATAATGGCCATATTCTGAACATATGGTGCAAGTAAATTTGGTTCACAACCCTTTGCTACTTGCGTTAGGGGAGGTAGCGACAATACTTGCTATAGTGATGAACGATGATGGTGTTTGATTGAGTTGAATTAGGTTATGTAACTCGGGTAGAGATGGGAATTTGTTGGTTGGGTGTCCATCTTTCTCACATAGCGTGCAAGGAGGTTGGATGTGTGGGGGAAGTGGAGTTGTGGGCTCCTTCTTCTTTCACCTACCCCCAACTGTGGCAGGGAGGTTAGTGAGTGGGGGTGTAGAGGGTATGGTGGGAGTTAGTATGGGAATCGTCATTGGGATTCCTTTTGTTTAGGGGGGAAGGGACGGTTGAGGAACCATATCTGGTGGATGTAAATAGCAAACTAGGATTGCCAACATCATATTAGGGAGAGTAAGCATTGTGGCCACTTGGAAAGCTTGTACGCCTGGTGGAGGGTAAAAGAAGGGGATTTGAGTAATGGCTTGGGGAACTATTTCCCAAACTAGGATATGGCCTTGGGTTGAGGTGAAATCGTGAACTAGTGGAGTCGACGAGTTCGCAGGAGGCTTGTGAGGGAGGGGTTCTGCGACTAGCAGGGTGTTAGATATGAGAGAAGCCTCCCTGGGAGGAAGGGTATTCTCAATGTTAGTTCCTTTGGATGATATGACACATACTTGATTGGAAGGATGAAGGAGCGGTGGTGCACCATGGTAAGTTCCTAACAATGATGGGTCTTTGAAAATTTCGGGACCCATTTCGATGAGTGGCTATGCTTCATGATTAGTGTGGATGAGAGGGAGAAGGTTATCAATGTTGGTAGAAGGGTTAGGCTCATAATGTGAAACTTGGTCAATTGTAATGATCTTCCCGTTATGGGGGAACATCATGGTTCAAAATATGGAAGAGACAACTACCTTCATAGCGTACAAGTAGCTACAACCGAACAAGATATTGTAATCGAGTGGGGCATCGATAACTTCAATGTCAATAAGAATGGTCGTTCCCCTGAGTTCTATAGGGACATTTTGGAAGAGCCCTTCAAGAGAATATGGTCGTCCATCATAAGCTCTTAAGGTAATGGCAGATGGTATGAGTTCAGGGGAACCAAGTTTCTGCCATACAGATTTGGACATGATGCATGTGGATGTGCCTTCATCGATGATGCACTGATGAACTATGATGTTTCAAATTTTCATTGGGATTTGAAAAGCGATGAGAGTAGGGAGACGAGGCTCTCCACAGTTGAGATCAAATGTGATGAGTTGAGTATCCGCGGGGTCGACTGCTCCCAAGGCGGAAAGTAATGATTTCCGCTAAGTGGGACAAGTTTGAAGGAATTTTAAGACTGACATGGCAGCTGGGGATTGTGCTAAGTCATCGATCAAACTGAAATTATGAGCCGCCCTAGCCTATGGGTTGTGGACATTTCTGCGCAATGGGATGTGAGGGATGCAAAGAGGTGTTTCTACGTTAGGGAGAGGAATCTCCAATGGGGGTCCCATTGGTGCTAGAATTTCTTCTGGGGAATGGGAGGAGACTTAGTGGGTGCTCGGTATTGACGACTACATGTTCGCAGAAGGACTTCTTCCTCACTGGTGAGGAGGATAGTACAATCTGTGGGATTATTTAGATTGAGATACGGTCCCAACTGTGATGGGGTAGGTTGGATGTCCTGTTGGGTGTTCATCACACCTTGGTGTGGAATAGGATTCTGCAACACGACTAGGGGAGGTTGTTGGATGTATTGTTGTGGGGCCTGCTGAGGGGCAGGCAGTGCTGGAGGATGTGGTACACTTCCTGAGTCTTTCATTCATTTAAAATCAACGATTTGGGGGCAATGATGAGTATAATGACCGAAGTCATCTCAAAGGGCACAAGGGAAGTTGGTTTGAAGATTATTGTTATTTTTCCCTTGATGCCTGTTGTTATTCCCCCCCGGGGGGTTCTGATTCCCTTGATTCTGGTTGCCCCCAGTAGGTTGGTTCTATTGGGGGTGATTCCCGCCTTGACCTGGGTTGTTATTGTTCCTGTTTTTTCCTTTATTTTTGGCATTATTCGACTGATGGGTCAGATTTACCGTATTCAACTGTTCAAAATTTTGATATTGCTGAAGGGGAGAGGGTTGAACAAAATTCACCCCAGCATGAGAGTGTGGGGCAGCCATGGGCTGTGGAGGACCAGGGAATGGAAAGTACATGTTTTGTGGGGGTAATGATCCGTAAGGTACATAGGAAGGCATGGCGCTTTTGCTAGTACATAGAGTATAAGCTGAGGTAGAGGGAGTACTCGAACTTGTTTGGATTGGTGGGTATATTGTGGGTGCCAGAGCTGGCCCACTGATGGGTGGAGGAAGGGCAACAGGGTATGGTTGTTGATAAGCGGGTGGGGAATAATAAGGGGTTCCTCTATATGCCGACGGATATTGATGTGTTCCATACATTGGTGGTTGTTGGGGTTGTGGACTGTGGTGCGTGGTATTACCAATCAATCCATATGCTGAGTGAGACATACCGGGTTTGTCTTGGCCAAATGGCACGGGTTTTGGGAGGTCAGGAAGTACTGTGTACAAGTACCCTGATTGTGAATAGATGAGGTCGTATTGTTGAGCCTTACCGATGGCTTCATCTTTTGATTGAGGGAAGGTGGAAGCTACATCTTTACCGAGGAGAGAGACAATTGATCTGAGAAACCAGTCAAGACATTGTTGTTTGGTGGTTTCTACTTTGCACAAACTACGTCGTTGATGCCACTCATGAATGTGATCAACGATATGTGTGGTGGAGGTTTGTTTGAAATTAGAGAGTAGTTCAATACCATTGTCATGGTGGATTGGTAATTGGAAGAAGGTCAAAAATGCCTTGGCCAAGGACTTGAAAGTCACATGGGACCCCGATTTTTTGTCTACATACCATTTGGCCGATGGGCCAGTGAGCGTGCGTTGAAATAATCGTAGTGAGATGGAATCATCCATAATGCTTTTGGAAGAGCACCATAAGTGGAAAGTCGTGACATGGTTGGCAGGGTCATCCCTTACCTTTCCTTCAAACTTGGGGATGTCTGAAGTTAGTTTGGTTGCCATTGCAAGCCATGTGGGGTCATGCAATATAGGATCATTTGTGAGTTTTCTTAGATATTGTATGTTAAGAGAGGCCAAATATGGCATCTGGAGTGGTGGAGGAGGATTAGTTTCAGCCATGGTTTGAGTGTTCTATGAACCTGACCCTTGAGGGGTGCTAGGTGGGTTGGTACCCCCCCCTTGAGAGGAAGTTGGCCCCCCGCTTCCATGTAAAGGAGAGAGAGTGGATGATGGACCTTGGGAATTAGACCCAAGTAAGGTGGAACCAAGCAAAGCTGATCCTAAGACAGTGGCACTCACAGGGGTGTGAGAAGGTGGAGCCGATGATTTGGCAAGACTAGGAACTCCCCTTAAAATAGGAGGGAGGTTCAACAAGCATCTGGAACAACGGGGGTTCTGTGGGTCCCCTATGATGTCTGACGAGTTGAGTGGATGTGTGCGGATGGTGGTGAGAGCAATAAATAAACAAGAGCATTTGCTGCAATTTTTGAACTTTACACGATATATATCTAAATCAAATGTAATCAGAAGTGCATCATACATAAAGTATTTTGAAAAAGAAGCATATATGTGGATAAGTGGGTTTTGTCTGCATGGGGGATCAAAGAAAACAAATGCTCGTGTCCTAAAAGATGTAACGTCCTTCCTCTCAAATAGAACTAGACCTTCCAATAGTACTCAACAGTGGGGTCTGAAGTCACTGGAAGAGAAACTAATGAAGGATGAAGTAATCAGTTATAATGAAGGGTAAAGGGGGCATATCCCAAAAGAGCTGGCGATATTTTCCAATAGCCACACAAAATCTGATCAAGGTACAATTGCAGCCCACAATTGCCATCTGGGTAGATGTCCTAAAATTTGGTCACTAGGTACCTCGGTCAAAGTGCGGCATTTAGATTTTTAGTCTAAGAAATGGGTCATGGGCTAGATCCCGTCCAAGAGGTGGGTGCCTCAAGGGGGGACATACAGAACAACCAGACCTCGGCCTTCAACCCTTCACGGGTATCTCCCTGCCTTATGGTGTTAGTAACACTTGACTTGGAGGATTTATAGTTCCCTATTTGACAACTTCTATTGTTTTGACAATGTGAGAACCAGATAACGGGGAGTTATTTGGATGCCTATCCCTGAAATCCTACCTAGACTAAAAAAATTCTTTTGGCACCTCCTGTGGAGGAAATATTAGTGAGTTTTTAGAAAAATTTTAGATGTGTTTCTTTGAGAGATTGGGAGTGTGATCCAATCTCGTTGAATTTAAATGGGAGTGGATAGTTTTGTCAAGAAAAGGGTGGGGTGTTTCAGAATCCCTTTGGAGGAAACTTACTTTAACCTCCACATTTTGAGATGAAAACTATGTGGGTGGTAAGTGAATTTTGTGTGTAAATGAGTGAAAGTGTGCCAATGGTTTAATGAATTAGGTGTCACCTTGCTGCATGTGGACTTCGCTTGGTCCTTATAAGTGTTGATTACCTAATTAACTAAATGCCTTTGGTACAACCTTGCGTAATTCAAAAAGTCCCTAGGAAGCTAGCAGGTGGACATGTGGGTCATTTACTATTCCTTTAACTCCCTATTTTGATTTTAATCCAAGAAATCTTTGAAACTATCCTAGATTGTGATCATGTGGGCATGTATGGGCACGTTACAAAACCTTTAAACTTCGCTGGTGATTTAATCTAAGAAAGTAAATTTCAACACTATCCTATCTTTGTAGCATGTGTACATGTATGGGCCCGTTACAATCTTGAGATGTGTTTGAAAAATAAACTAAAAGGAGTCTCGAGGGGGCTATTGTCCTCTCCTAAAGGTTTTAGTCTTTTTAAGGGAAATGAAACTGTCCTACGACCTTTTTCTAATTCTCAAGGTCACTTCGAAGCACGAGAGAAGAGCATACTAAACGATTGTTATCCAACTTCCAGTCCCAATGCAAGTTTTATGTGATTACAAATGATTCCAACTTATACTTTTAGTCAAAGCAAGCCATCCATGTGGCAAAATGAAAGAAAAAGAGGAAATAATGATTTTAAACCCCCTAAGTGCCTATGTGTTTTGACTAATCCCTTTATATGGATAGGGAAATAAGTGTGGTGTAGATTACAACATGCATGAAATCATTTTTAAGAAGGTTAGGGGCCTTCCCCAAATAAAAAACAAGCTTACAATGTGTATTTTTCTGCACAGGTGCACGAGCCTCAGAGTAGACAAAGGCGCACTGAGCACCAATGCGCAAACCGAAAGAGGCTTTTGGGCGCAGGTGCACAGAGGGCGCCGAACAAAACAATAATTTTTGCGCACGTGTGCACGATGTGCGACTGTGGGCCAATAAACCCGCGCACACTAGACACACGGCCGTGAAGAAAATTTTGGATTGAATTCTCTCAATTCATCTTTGAATTGGATGTTTTGCAGGTCGGCTTGGGCCAGTTAAAGTACCTGTAGGTTAAATAAAACAACATAAGAACTAGAAAATCCCAAATGGGGTAGGAAATTGATACCTTTCCCCAGTGGAGTCACCAATCTGTTCCGCCTATTTTGTCACCTAAATGAGCAAAACAGATGTGCTTACAAGCTTAGTTGGGTTAGCTAAGCAAGACAATAGTAAAGGAAAGGGTTAAGAAAAAGAAACATAAAAGCCTAAGCTAAGAATTAAACTAAGAAATGAAAGAACAACTAAACTATTGAGCATGAGGACATAAGAACAAAAAATCAATAAGACTCATGTCACCAATGGTAAGGATTATATTAGTGAAAAGAAAACACCAAGAAGAAAGAGGACTTTGGGTCCCTTCTTTCTCCAAGGGAGGGCTCTTGGACCCCCACAACTAAGCTCTTCTTACAACTTTGAAAGAAATGGTGAAAGAATCCCAAGCTAATCCACTCAAGAGGTGAGATGGATTGCCCAAATGTAATGATGCTAGTATGCTCTTGATGAGAAAAGAGGATTCCCCAAGAGAATAACAACATAACCTTGCAAATGAATTCCTTGAAAATGTAGTGCATCGATGGCCTTGTTTTGTAGCACCACTTTGAGGTATTGTGCAACTAGCTTATAATGTGAAAAGGGGTTGTTTAGGGCATTTTTAGGTCTTTGACCAGCCACCCAGTCAGATCCAGCCGAGATTTGGATGTCAAATCAACTTGGAAGCTGAACCAAAAGTGGGTGGGAGGCCGACCAATCTCATAAATGCACCGTTCTCAGGTGTGCGTGGCTTTTAGCGACCATAGTCGCGCATCATGTGCATGTGCACTTTTCGCGCGTTTCTGAATGGCGCATGTGCGCGTGCGCCCTGTGTAGTCGTAGCGCACCTTAATTTTATCACTGGTTGTATAGTTTTGGACCTTTTGGAAATGATTTTGTGGTAATTTTGGTCCATGGGTGACTTCATAACTGTTTGAAGATGTTGGATTCCTGTAACCATTTGCGGACGAAATTTTAGTGATAACAGATGGTCCAGATATTTTCGTGATCTCGCATATCGCGAGTTTCCACACCATGCTCCGTTGACTCCTCCAATGTGGAAGTCAACGAAATTCCAATCGCTTCCCACGTGTCCTATGACTCCAATGGTCAAGATTGTTGTCGCGATTTCACATATCGCGAGTTTGAACCTCTTTCCTTTGGATTTCCCGATCTACGAAACTCCGAAATGAAACCTTTGTCGTGCTTTGACTGTTTTCCTCCTTCTGAGCTTACACTGCTGATCTTGCCACCTTTGTCGTGCTTTGACTGTTTTCCTCCTTTTGAGCTTACACTGCTGATCTTGCCATTATCGCTACGCTACTGATCGTGCTGATCTTCGACATCAATGACAAACATACATACTCTGCCTCTGTCTAAAAACATGCCAACACCATCTGTGTAAGAATGTGACCCTTCTCAGATGCGACCCTTATCAGTTCACACTAGATCAGAAAACCCAACCCATCTCTATCCTCAATCAGATAAAAAAGATTACAACTCCTCCAAGTCCTATGCCCGATGAAAAACGCGACCCTTCGAAATCCTCTCCCAGAAAAAATCGCGACCCTTCCTCTTCTCTGGTGGTTATGCTGAGTCTCCCTTTCTTCTCTATTAGTTACAGTCAGTTGTATAGATTCCTCAAAGTCCAAGGCACCCTCACCACCAAATTCCATATCGACCATCATCACTAATGTATTGAGAAACATCTAAAAACTATGTCAATTTTTGGAAATACAAGAAAGAGGAGAGCTCTCACCATGATGAAATGTATATGTCATCAAGTATGACCATACAACCATGATAGACACCAAATATCCTAGGGTTCTCTGTCCAATAGAGTGATCCATCAACCATGCCAAAACCAACCCTTGAAAACCTAAGTTGTTGAAAAATGCATAAATGAAGTGAGCGTTTTGTAGGAATAGTTGTCTATCTCATCAAGTATCATTGTAGGTGTACAATAGACACTCCAAGAGCTAGGGTTCTTCATCACAAGATTCCAATAGCACATCATCACTAAAATCCTCATCAAACCCCCCTAAGGTGCTCCAAAGTATGCCAAGGAGATGAGCGCCTATTGTTTTAGTATCATTATAAAAGTATAGTACACATGCAAAACCTCAGGGCTCCCTCACTAAGAGTGTATGATTCCCCAAATCATGTTAATGTTTCTTGAAGGCCTAGGTAGCTCCACCAAAACAACAAGTAATATGCAAGAAGTCCAAAGGAGGTAAGTTCTCTACAAAATCCATTGTATATCACATCAAGGATCATCATAAGAGCTCAATAGACATATCACAAGTCAGGGTTCTCTCCTACAAGCATCAAGTATCATGCATCCAGTGGCAAGTAGGTGAGTGTTCCATGGAATCCACTGTCTATTTGATTAAGCTCCATCATAAGAGTAAATAGGCATGTAAAATAGTGAAGTGCTCCATAGAATCATATTGCATCATACCACACCAAGAATGCAAGAAGCACCACCATGAAGTATTAGCATCACAAGTAAGCGGCTTCAAACCCCCACATTGTCACAGTCTAGCCATTCTCAGTGCTATCATCGTTGCTTTCATGTTTGCCATCGTCGCTATTGTTCTTGCCATCAATGATAAGCACACTCTTCCTGTAAACATGCCAACATCTTCCTTCAAATCCCACAACGATTTGCAAAAGTGACTCGAATCTAGTAAAGGTTTGCGATCTGAATCTAGTGAAGCCATCGAATCCAGTGAAGCGATCTGCCAGAACTGCGATATGCCAAAACGTAACTACCAGAACGTATCTTCATTGGATCATTCTCACACAATTTGCAGGAAGCAAACAGAAAACAAAAAAAAAATCACTAAGCTGAGATGTGAATGGAACACGTGGTGAACTCTGTCATCGCGTGGTCAACCCCTGAATTCAGAATTGATATGGTTCACTTCAAGCTCCAACGATTTCCCTCCACTCCAGCTATTAATGTGCGCTCCATCAATGATATCATGGTGAGTTCAACTCACCCATTTATGAATGTCCAATGCCACATTTGGCAATATCATTATCTCACACTTACCATGTAAAGAATGTTATGATTTTTTCCGATCATGATCCGTTTTATGTCTCGAATGAAGAGATGTGAGCAATGTTGGCCAGGTTGCATTCTAATGGTTGTTCACTCTTTTTGAGAACTAATTTGGCTGGGCTTGGTAAAAGAAACCTCACAGAGTTTGAAAAATAGTGTTCATATAAAAGAGAGGACACCAATAAATTTTTGATCTTTCATTTTTTTTTTTTCTTTGGGGAAGTATGCGAAAATAATGGTTAAAAAGGGCATGCATTTTGCTTTATTTTTTCAATGCTCATAAGTAAATAAATAAGATTTTCATGTAAAATTTTGAAATATTTGACAAATATTGTAATTTAAGAAGTCATGTATAACATTGAATTCTATAAGAGTTGATTGTAGTCAAGTGTAGTAAATGTTCTTCTGATAAAACTATAAGTGGGAAAGCTCCTATAATTTGTTTTTGAGTGGAGAATGAAGTGTGTGTAATTGTTGGAGATATTACACACTCATCTAGGTAATTATTTTTCTAAGGTTGATAGTCCAATGTTGAGAATGCTTCCTTAGATGAGAATATTCTCTCTAGAGAATATTCTCCTACAAAATAGAGCACTCCTCTTCAGTAGTTAGTAACACTCAGTTAGACTAGTGAAAGTCACTCATGGACGAAAACCTCATTTTTACCACCAACAGTTGTATGTGTTTCTCTCACTTCCATAGATGTGACTTAATTAATTGATGATTGTATAGATCGATTAACTAGGAATATGTAGCATATTACTTCGGTTTTTTTCGGTGAGTGTCTATATCTCTCTATATCATTACTATGATGACTTAGCCATGTAGAGTATATCATGTGTAATTAATAATTCTCTCATTAGTGAATACAATTATTGATTATTTTCTCTCATCTCTTCTCTCCTCTCAATTTGCAAGGTTTGTATTAATTGTTGTTAGCTAGATTCTCTATGCAGGTTTCACCACAATTCTACATGGTATTAGGGCCCACAGGTTGCTAGGAGAAAGACACACACGTATCTCATTTGTAAGTCCATAAGGGAGATGCAGTCATAAAAGATGGATTATTCACCGACAATACTTCTCACACCTCATGACTACTTCGAGTGGAAGCTCAAAATTATACATTAACTCAGATGCATAGGCTTGTACCAGATTACCATGGCTACAGAGGTTGAACCAAACTCTAGTATCAAGAAGAATTGGTATCTCAACCGCATGGATGAGGCTTATGGCCTCCTCTGTGTCTTTATGTCCCTCGAGCTTCTATTCCACATTGAAGTTTGTACCACACCAGATGAGATTTGGACAAAGTTGGAGGATCTTTTTGGAAAACATGATGAAATGAGAGGTCACATGCTCAAGGTCGAGCTAAATTCCTTAGATCTGAGGAATTTCGATAACATCCAAGACTTCTTTATGAAGTTCAAGTCTCTCCTCCTTCATCTAAAGGGATGTGGATTAGAAAAATCCACTCAACACAGTCAATTTATCCTTTATATCTTAGCAAAACTTGGTCTGGATTATGTTGTTTCCATCTCATCATTTCATACAAATAGATTCACTTTAGGAGTGGCTTGGAAAATTCCGACATTGGATCAGTTTATTGAAGCCCTTCACGTATGAGAAAGAAAATCTCATCAAAATGGGGATAATCAAGAGACCCAATGTGCATGCACTTGCTGTGCATGAAAGCAACAATACTTCCAATTCAAAGTCCAAGAAAAAAAGCAAGGGAAATGCGCATGCAGAGCCAAAGAAGGAAGGACACTCCAAGCCCTTTGATGATTCCTCAGGATCCAAAGGTGAAAAAATAAATAAAAATAATAACAAATGTGGTTACTGCAATCATGGTTATCATCCCAAGTCCTCATGCATGAAGAAGTATATTGATCAAATAACATGAATTCTTCAGAAAAAAAACCTTGAGGATCACATTCCCGAAGCTTCAAAGAAGAAGCCAGAATATCAAGCCAAACAAAGTTACTCACATGCACTCATTTCCGTTAAATATTCTCCTAATGCATGGATCTTTGATTTGGGCGCATCCCACTATATGAAAACAACATAGAATGTTTTATCTTCTATTTCCGCATGCATGGGTCTCCTATCCTCATGGGATATGATACCCTAGTTGAGGTCATTGGCCAAGGGAGAGTAGAACTCCCACACATAAGTTTTGAGAATGTCTTGCATATTCTAAAAATCTCTATGAATCTACTCTCCATTTATCAGATAACACATTCTGGTACAGGAAAAAGGATGGATTTTACACATGATTCTGTAACCATATCTGATATGTGTGATAACTCCACGATTTTTGTTGGTGAGGTAAACCACCGATGTCGTTTGTATACTTTCAGTGAATTCATTGCTAAATCTAATTTTGCTTTACTACTGACACATGATGGTGATACTAGTAGATTATGGCATGAGATATTTGACCATATGAACTTCAAATACATGCAACAACTATGCAAACTAGATATAGTTGCTGTCTTTCTTGACATACAATTTTCCGAGGGAATTTGTCAAGGATTCATTCTTGGAAAACATCCCGGGGAGAAGTTTGAGAAAGGGAAGGCTTGGAGGGATTTCTCTCCTTTGGATCTCATCCACAGTGATTTGAAGGGACCCTTTCCTCATCCGCCCATCAACAAAGAAAGGTACATGCTTACATTTATTGATTATTTCTCACGATACACTTGAATGTATTTTCTCAGGAAGAAGTTTGAGGTTTTTGAGCATCTCAAAGACTTCAAAGCACATGCAGAGACTTAGTCAGGGAGAAAGATCAAAATCCTCTGCACAGAAAGTGGGGGGGAATATGTGAACTGAGATGTCCAACATCTTTGTTCATAGGCATGCATACAATTGCAACACATAGTACCTTACACTCCACAACATAATGGAATAGATGAGAGGAAGAACATATCTCTCAAGGAGATGGCCACTTGCATGTTGCATGCAAGATCTCTACCACCCAAGATTTGGGCCAAGGAACTTAAGTGTTCCAACCACATTCAAAACATATCTCCTCATATATATATCAAATATAGGACTCCATTTGAGGCATGGAGTGGCAACAAACCAAAAGTCACCCACTTATGAATATTTGGATCATGTGCATCGGCCCACGTACCCTATGAAAAGAGGAAAACATTATATCCACAAATTATCCTATGCATATTCATGGGATATCCAAATGATGTGAAGGGTTATAGGTTACTTGATTCCTCTACTATTAGGCTCGTCATTGACTGTAGTGTTTAGTTTGAGAAACTCCCTTGCATGCACCATTGGAGCCACATGCATAGACCTCTATACCATTGCTTGCATCAAACATCAATGGTGATGAGTCTACTCACTCATATCATGGTTCAAACCTAAGATCTAAATATGATTTAGAATATGATGAGCATGTTGATGATGGGCATGCATATGCTGAGCCACCATAGATTCCTAAGTGGGCACAGACCACCCTACAGGAAGCAGGAGACCTTTTGGGGGATCTAACAGATCACAGGAGGATGAGGTATTAGTTTGAGGATCCTCCTCATACACTCATAGCTACCAAGCTAGTGATGTGAATGCATTTCTATATGGCTCTAGCTTCAGACCCGTAGACCTATGCAGAGGCTGCAGGGAATCTCTTCTGGAAATCCACCATGCAGGAGGAGTATAATTCTCTCCTCGAGAACCAAACTTGGGATCTGGTTCCACTTCCTTCATACATAAATATTTTTAGATGTAGACAGGTCTACAAGACCAAGAAGGCTATAAATGGACATGTGAGAAGGTATAAGGCAAGACTAGTTATCAAAGGCTTTCAACAAATTAATGGGATAAACTATGATGAGACCTCTACTCCCTTAGAAAATATGGACTCCATCTGATTGGCTCTTGCCATTGCAGAAACCAGGGGGTGGGAAGTTCACCAAATGGATGTGAATAATTCTTTTCTTAACATGGATCTCTCAGAGGAAATTTACATGGAGAATCCACAGGAGTTCATTCATAATTCATCCATAGTATGCCAATTGAAGAATTCCCTCTATGGCCTCAAGTAGGCACCTAGAGCCTGGTATGCAAAGATGGATGTCTACTTGCTCTCTCAACACTTTGTTAGATGAAAATGAGATCTGAATGTATACATGGTGATGACTAGATTCCTTATTGATCATAGTTCTCTATGTTGACGACCTCGTGATCATAGGAAGTTCAGCCTCAACAATTGCTTCGGTCAAAGAAATTTTGCATGAAAAGTTCTCTATGACGGACATGGGTCCACTGCATTATTTCCTTCGTCTCAAGATTAGTCAAGATGATTTAGGCATCAAGCTATCTCAGACTAAGTATGCTTGAGATATCTTGATTAGATTCCACATGACTGACTGCAATTCGACGACCACACCCTTTCTATATGGGGTACATCTTGAGGATCTAAATGATACACCAGTGGTGGACAACATCTTGTATTGACAACTTATGGGGAGACTTCTATATCTCACACACACCTGACCATATCTATCGTATGCAGTTGGGGCAGTTTTCAGGTACATGTAGGAGTCACATGAGCTACATTGGAAGGATTCCAAGGGCATACTTAGATATGTTTAGGGCACCACAAGTTATGGGATCCACTATGTAGTAGGTTGTGTATTTGATCTCATGGGATTCACCGATTCTGATTGGGATAGAGATAACACACATCACAATTCCACATCGAGATACATGCTTAGTTTGGGTTCTGGTCAAATCTGTTGGTTGAGAAAAAGGTAGTCAGTTATTGCTCCATCGTCAACAGAGGCCAAGTACAAAGGAGTGGTCAACGTTACTACTCAAGCACTTTGGATTTAGAACTTCCTCATTGAGCTTGAAATTAAGTTTCATTGTCCAACTTTCATTTGCTGTGACAATTAGAGTACTCTCAAGTTTCGTAGAAACCCATTGCAGTGACAGGGGACCAAACACATTGATATCCATATGCACTACTTCAGAGAGATGGTACATGATAGGATCACCGATTTGTAGTACTTTCCATCCATTGAACATAATGTAGACATATTCACTAAGACATTTACTCAGCATAAGTTCCACCTTTAGCACAATCGTCTTGGAGTGAAGGACATAGTTTCTTAGCAACTACCTTTATTCCTTC